>OX346276.1:1090000-1614583 GCA_947049275.1 Epinotia bilunana
TAGGAGCTGGCTCATGGAAATTGGGATCAGCCAGAATTATGTTGTTAGGTATATTTATATCGCTGATATTTATAGGAGACTTTGGAAGTACTCCGGTAAGCTCTTTTAGCACTAAGCAAGATAACCTTATACTGAAGGTGCTATTTAGTGAGTTCATTTGGACATTACAAGTTTCGACAACATTATTTGTGCAGTTGTTGCCAATTCCAATGACCTTTAGTGAGTCAATTTTATTGGATTTTAGTGACAACTTTTCCTTAAGAGAATTTGTGATAAATGTTGATTGACTGCCACAATCAAGCATAGATCGAACCTTTAGGGTTTCATTTGTAGCTGGATTTGTAACTTCCACGATTGCCGTGGACAACAAAACTTGAGTGCAATTTTGTTCAGAAAAACTGACCACAGATGCTGAATTTGTAGACACTGCATTAATCTTTTCAGAAGATTCTGGATGCAGCAAACTATTATGATTTCTTTTGCATTCGCGACAAGGACCCATTCGACACTCGCTCAAAGGGTGTCCCTGTCGAAGACAATTAGTGCATAACTTGTATGTAGCAACGTCAGCTAATTTGTCCTTGAGACTCTTATTTTTGAATGTGGGGCAATCATAAATTTTATGGTTTTCATTGCAAATGACGCAGACGTAAGTAGTCTGGCGGGGCGTGCTCATACTCGCAAACGTTTTTGTAACAGTGGCCTTAAAAGGCTTATTATAATTATTTGTGTACTGAGCCTTGCCATTATTGTTGCTATTCCTATTATTTTGAAACGTCACAGGTGGCGCGAATTTAGCCTGAGCGCCATCGTGCCGGTTACGGTTTAGCGCTTCAATTACGTCCGCTCGATCAATTAAAAACTTATAGAATTGTTCTAAAGACGGCACGTCATCGAGCGAGTTACGATACTCTTCCCATTTGACTAAAGTATTGTTGTCCAATTTCGATGTTAACATGAATATAATAATAACATCCCATTTGTCTGTAGGCTGGCCTAAGCTGGACAGTGCGCGTAAATTTTTAACAACATGGTCCACTATTAAACGCAAAGACCGCTCAGTTTCTCGTGTGAGCGGTTGAATATTAAATAGCGAGCTCAAATGGTGATTTATAAGTAAGCGCTTGTTGTCATAACGCTCACTGAGCAGCTTCCAGGCTTCCGCGTAGTTAGCCGATGACACTTCTAGATTGGAAATTATCCTTGCCGCATCGCCTTCCAAATATGAGATTAGATAATGGAACTTGTGTATAGATTTGATGCGCGTGTTATTATGAATCAAACTTTCAAAAGTGTCGCGGAACTCCATCCAGCGGAAGTATGAACCGTCAAATTTGCATATTTGTATTTGTGGCAACTTAAAACCTATATCCTGATGGTCGAGTAAGCATTGAGACTCATTAGCAGCCGATTCACGCCTTTGTTGATTTTGGATATTATTGTAATCGTCTATTAAAGTTTTTGCTTTGGCGATACTAACGATTATGTCGTGCTCGATGCTTTCCCGCTCATCAATCTCGCGATCGATATCCTCCGAACTCAAAATCTCAATACTATTTTGCAAGTTATCAAACTTAACAGACAAACCCTCGAACCGCGACAACTTAAGGCTTAGCTCAGCTAGTTCAATGTTATTTAACTCAGATTTATTGCTCACACTCGTTAGGTAATTTTTAAATTTAGTTATCCGACCCTTTATGGAACTACGTGAAGTCATTAAATCTTTAAGTTCGTTCGGCATTATTGATACTACGATTGAATCATGCAGTAATTAACAAAAAATAATAGCTCACGCTCCTCAGTTCGCTGGAACTCCTGATAAGGAACCGGTTCGTCGGCAGCCGCGAGTAGGTGCCGCTGGTGACAGCGCGCAGACTCCCTTATGCACAGGCTCCAAGCGCGGCCCACTGTCCCTGGAATAGTCGGCAAACTAACTCAACACTTGTTTGTACCTATCGCTTAATTACTGCGGGACACTAAACAACAGAACATTTACAAACTATATTTAGATATTACCTAATAAGTTACTAATTAACAGTTACAAATTTATTTGCGCAAATGATAAGTTATGATTTGACTACCTATTTCGATTACTAGATATTTATATCGAAGTTATGATAACCAACGCGTTGAGTACAACAATATTAAATGTGAAACAATTAGGCAATACAATGCAGGTGGTACACATAGGCAATAATAACCGTTAGCGAAATCAATGTTCTTAGTCTTATTTTTTTTATACTATAGATTTAGAGTACACTACACCCTTTTGTGATATATTATGCCTAGATGATTTTATGATATAAACAGCTGTTTCTCAAGTGGAGACTTGTATTAAGATTGTAGTTTTTAGACTTAGATAGGTAAATGACTTGCAAATTTAGGTAGGAAGCAAAGGAAGGGCACTTAACTTTCGAATGACTCCGTCGCGCGGTGTGAGGATTTTGTGCCCTCACTGGCCGAGCTGGTGACGATAGGTATATCGTAATAGTGCTGCTGTGATGCTCCTTTGACTCCGTTTGACCATGAATTTCGTCAACTCTTCTGTTTCACACGTAGGTACTGCATGGAGTTGATGGCGAATTCCAATCCTTGATTGAATTTTCTAGTTGAATCTCGTCGGGGCCTCCATTTTATGTCTTCGCGGACATAACGGAGCTTAATTGAAACTCCAAATTATCCAAAATACAGCTTTAATGATTAAATACTTGAAAATTGATCAGAGGTATTGTTGCACGTATGAGTGTTCGTATGAGATTAACATATGTAAAATCACGGTAGGTATACAAAAGTAAAAAGTAACGCCTTATGAAATATTTTAGCAACAGTTGTCCAGTAGTTGCTTTTGATGTCACAATCTTATCAGGCTCCTTGGCCTGAACAACTTCTATTGTATCTAAATTTATTCTATACAATTCAATTGCGTCTCTGGTATCTTGGAATAAAATACCATTCTACAAACCAGCTGATTTTAGTTCAATACATACCAGTATAATATTCTACTAATGGCCATGTTCGCGGAGGCACGCACGGCGTGCTTCCACAGTACCATGCGCGTGCGCGCCGCGTCACTGGTGCAGCGCGTCCGAGCCAGTCCCAACGCCGTCTTGGCAATGATCGCAGACCGTGCACTGCTGTGACAGGCATGTTAAAACAGGAGTGTGGTAAACCCGGAGTGGGGACTGCTGAATTTGATATAATTTTAATTTGATTTGTATTTGTGCGTTTTTATCTTCTTGTACCTATCTATGAGCCTCAGTGACGCTTGAAATACATGAATTTTAATTTTTAATTTTAAGAGCTAGGCTAGAGTCGGTGGAGTACCAGCCACTGATTTTTGTCCTCTGCCAGCCTCTTGACGTCTTCGTACGACTCGACAGCAACTTTCTCTTTTATTTGGCTGGCGTAAGTATGTCTCAGCCCCCCGTATGGTGTCGGGTTAGAATAGCACCGCCCCCTTTCTTCCTGTGGGTGTCATACAGTAGAGTTCTCCAATATCTACACAGACAACCTTTAAAAAATATATATACAGAGACTTTATTGTTACTGACGTAAGACACATGTGTAGATATTTTTGAAAGGTCTGCATAGATATTGGAGAACTCGACTGTACTAAAGGAACAGGGTTAAAGTGTGTTGTGGGCGATGGGCTAGCAACCTACCACAGCGATATCACATTTAGCCAATATGTTGTAACCATTTATGCTAAAAGCGGCACTGGAACATACGTTTCATGTGCTATGCCTACCCCTATTGGGAATAAAGGCATGAATCTATGTATGTATGTATGTATGTAAGTATTTCTGGGCCTGCTCCTCTCTTTGGATCTTGCCCTCCAAGATATTTAAAAAGAAGCAGTCGTGCCGACCATTTGGCCTCTTCTATTTTGGAGAAGCTACGGTAGCCTAGTGGTTCAGGCATGCGGCTGTCAAGCGGCGGTCGTGGGTTCGAATCCCGGCTCATACCAATGAGTTTTTCGAAACTTAACTACGGAATGTCATTTTGATATTTAGCGTTAGCTTTTCGGTGAAGGAAAAACATCGTGAGGAAACCTGCATACATTTGCGAAGAAATTCATAAGATGTATGTGAAGTCCCCAACCCGCACTGGGCCAGCGCGGGGACTACTGCCCGTTCCCTCTCGTCCGTGAGGGGAGGCCTGAGCCCAGCAGTGGGACGTTTGTAGGCTGATTTATTATTATTTTGTACTAGCTTCTGCCCGCGTGGAACTCGCAGCTCCATACAAACTTTCACCCGCCCATTTCACCCCCTTAGGGGATGATTTCGGGAATAAAAAGTATCCTATGTCCTTCCCCGGGACTCAAACTATCTATATACCGAATTTCACCTAAATCGGTTCAGCGGTTTAAGCGTGAAGAGGTAACAGACAGACAGACAGACAGAGACACACTTTCGCATTTATAATATTAGTATGGATTGTTTTTACCATCGGCTGTCTCTTACCATCATCAAAACCTCTTTGTTTGTCTTAGCCTTTCCCGATCCTTTTCCGCCAGCGTCCGCGCCTCACTCCCGTAGCTACAATGCAATATTCGAACTCGAGATAGTTTTTTTTTTTTTTTTTTGAACCTGACTGTTACTATAATAGGACGAACCCAATATAGCGGTCGAATTGCGTGGTTGGAGGATAGCCTGGGGAAAATCCAGGGGGAGCCTCCGGCACGACCACGCGGGAAAGTTAGTCGAGATAGTGCTGCAAAATCCCAATAGTACCTGTTTAGTCCATATCCAAAATAAAAATATTTATACTGCATAAAGGTCACAAGGGCAATTTTTTTTTTTAATGGCTTCGCGCTCGGCGCATTCAGCCAAGACAAGGGCAGTTGTATATCTATTGTTGATTGTAAGTATACGTGTCGCGGGGAATCTTGACACTTGAACGTTAAATTGTACTGAAATGACGGCTGTCATAGTGATCAAGTTTCGCCGCGATACGTATAAATTACACATAATATATGAAATTAAACTACGTTTGCAATGTCTTAAAGTTAGCCATCGCCTCCCTCGACCATATGTTTGGGATCAACGACACCACAACAAAGACCTTGTGATGGTTGTCGCTTAGGGCGAGCCACACATATCCTTCCGCCTGAAGGGCGTAGAGAAGGTTTCCAGGCTAACTCAGGGGTAGAAGGGATGTCCACTAGGGTAAATAGAAAACACTGATGGACTCGGTAACAAATATGGGTCTTTTATGCCCTTTATTGGAATAAACTCTTAACTTAAGTAATGGCTGGATAGGTTCCTCATGCACCAGCAAGATACGGGTCCCGTAGGACGTTTCGGGAACGCGGTCGCGAATCGCTCGATAAGGATGCTACGGTGGAGTCTCAGCCGCACGCACTCGGTATGCCCAGGCCGCGCCTGCTGAACTCCCTAATGGGTACGCTCTCGGCAAGCCTAGGCCGCGCCCTTCAGGTATTTCCCGGTGGAGACTCAGCCGCACGTACTCGGTACGCTCAGGCCGCGCCTGCTGAGCTCCCTAATCTAATCCTGGCAGGCACGCACTCGGTAAGCCCAGGCCTCGCCCGTCAGGAGCCCTACGGTGGAGTCTCAGCCGCACGCACTCGGTAAGCCCAGGCCGCGCCTGCTGAGAACTCCCTACCTAAATACCTAGGCACGCACTCGGTAAGCCCAGGCCGCGCTCTAGGTGCAGTCGACCCCTGCGACCGTCTCGGGACAATGGCAAAGACCGACCGCCCGCGTCGCTGCGCGCGCTCCCTTTTATGTGGTCGACCGGCGCCGGTGTGTGCGTGTGACGCGATGCGGCCGGCTCCATGTGTTCGTGTAGCGCGTGGTAGCCGGACCGTGCCTTGACGCGCTGCGGTCGGCCCCGGTGTATGCAGGTGGCGGTGTAGCCGGACGGCGTCTTGGTGCAGGCGTGCGTCATGCGGCGCGCGCTGCGGCTCGTGTTGCGAGGTTGAACCGTCGCAACCTTTAGGCGAGCACGACATATTTAAGCTGCAGGACATTCATAACAAACCAGATAAACAAAACTAAAACACCATTTAAAATGATATATCCCGTTGCGTAAACCTAGGTGACAGGCGGGCGAATCTTCTAGCATTTGAACCGCTCGGTTTTAACGTCATTGTCGGCTCAAGATTATTTCATCAGAGGTAAAACGTACCGCAGAAGCTTTAATCAAAAAAGATTCAGTACTGGTATTGGCTTACATCTTCATCAAAAGTAGACTCTGATACACGTACCTTTTAATAGTATTTGCTGTCTACGACAATAACGAAAAAAAGAACTCTTAAAAACGCTGAATATTCGCCCAGGCCTTGAGAAGGTTGAGAAAGCATTTTCAGTAAAGGTCACTTCATCAATGAAGGCGTTGTTCCAGTCGGGAGCGCGTTGTTGCAGTCGGGCGGGAGTGTGTTGTTGCATTCGGGAGCGGGTTCTTCCAGTCGGAAGCGTTGTCCGATTGTTCCAATCGGGATCGATGCGTTTCTTCAGGGAACGTATGTTTCGGGCAGTGTTCCATATTCGTAATGCAAGCGGGCGCAGCGTATTTCTTCAGGAGGGTGCGGCGAGTTTTTCCAGTCGGGTGCAGCATGTTTCTTCAGTGTGGCGAAGCATATTTCTTCAGGCGGGTGCAGCGTATTTTTGTTACCACTTTACCAGATAGTTGCACGTTGAGTCGTCGGCGCGCGGCGTTTTTTCTCAGTTGGCGCGGCGTGTTTTTTCACTCGGGCGCGGCGTGTTTCTTCAGTCGGGGTCACCAATTTGCCGGAATTTGCCAGACAGCGGTAGGTGGTTGAAGATCGTGTCGACTGCCTGGCAATAATTACAATGTTGATGGGGGAGTGGAGGGTGAGTGTGGCCTGCACCCCAGAGGGGTTTATGGCAGTCCACACTCAGAGAGACACTCTGAAGTACTGTCTATACAATGTTATATTTATTCATTAATCAACACAGTATATATACAAGCACGCACTTAATCTATAGCTAATCTTAGGCACGTATTTAAGAATATCTTATCGCTACAATAGAATGTGCCTTGTCGCCACAGTTACAGTATGTAAAGGTCACTAGTCCGGCGACGCGTCATGCAGCTTTATATAAACAAACTGTTAGTATAGTGTATTATTTTTTTAGCAAAAAATATTTTGAGTTTGATTTAGGTAAGTAGGTGAAGGCGCGTCTTTGGTGAATGAATGATCCATATACGTGCGTGGCATCCTAGCCACCGGTTCAACACATTTTGTTTGAGTTGTTTGTTTGAAAACGACTGTTCTGAAAAAGTTGCTTTATTATATATATTGTACAAAACTCGTTCATCAAATAACTTATGTAAAGATTTATTTAAATGAAGTAAACCTGTTTAATTCCGTCCTTCGTGAGGTTTTCTTCCATTTTTTTAAAGACGAAAAGTTTATTGCACACCAAACATAACTACCATCATCATCATATCAGCCGAAAGACGTCCACTGCTGAACATAGGCCTCCCCCAAAGAGTGCCAATGTCACTGGTCCTGCGCCACCCGCATCCAGCGGACTCCCGCGACATTAAGTGTACATTAAATAATTTAAAAAATACATGACCTGCATGACATTAGATTTAACAGAAGTAACTGTATCGCGGGAGACCAAGTGTACATTTTTATATCATGCATAAGTTGCAGAAAAAAAAAAATAGAAACAATGTTAAGGACAATTTAGGTAGATTATTTAGTAAATGGAACCAAAAAAACTTAGAGGTGAAGAAACTTCTTTACAAACTCACATATAAACTTCTAGCTTTAAAACTGTCCCACCCTTTGTCACTGGGTGGCACAGATCAGGACATTAGTAAAATATATAAAATAGCCGTGATTTGTGTCACACCGCGTTTTGATTTGTTGTTTGAATTTTTATTTTATTTTATCTTTTTATTAATGTGTATCTAACATAGATATAAGTTCCTACTGTAACTAACCCGATATGGATATTTATCTGAAATAAATAAATTGAATTGAATTTAAAAAGCAAAGCCTCAGTCAATGCAGCGAAATTTGCCAGTTGAAAAATAACATTTCAGCAGCCAACTGAGCTATATAAAATTGTATTCATTTCCCTCACAGCATTGTTGTATAATGTGAAACCAAGAAGATCGCCGAACCGTCTGCCATAAGTAGTGTACTTTAGGTATGGGCAGTTTAAAAACCCTTTTAGTTAACAGGGCCGTGTAGTTTTGCTCTTCTCTCCCTCATTTCACCCTACTAACTACTAACAAATATGTAAGTAGGTGACGAATACTCTATATCTGACAAAATCTATTGTGCTAACTATTCCAGTGATTAATTTAATTCAAACGTCTTTTCTTTGTCAACAGACGAGGCACCCGGTGTG
The DNA here is from genome assembly GCA_947049275.1 of Epinotia bilunana. NCBI lineage: Eukaryota > Metazoa > Arthropoda > Insecta > Lepidoptera > Tortricidae > Epinotia > Epinotia bilunana. The sequence goes on from OX346276.1 coordinate 1,098,355, forward strand.
TCGAGCTGGTCGCAGGTGTCAGCGCGGGAGCCATGCGAGGACCTCGTGCTGAGGGACTGCTCCGTGAAGCTCGGGCTTTGCGACCCGCGTGTCACAACACAGGACACTGCGACCCCGCCGAGCGCTGAACACATTGTAACACAGACACACGATACTGTACCACATACAACAGACGACCCTGTCCCACAGATCACACCAAACACTGTAGCACAGAACACACACGACTCTGGGCCACAGACCCACGACACCTTTCAATACGCCGCAACAAACACATACGTGTGCGATATCTGTGGCAAAAGGATTAAACGGAAAGATCATCTAATACGCCATATTAACATGCATTTACGCGAAAGCTCTGAAACGTTATCAAATAAGCTGAATATCTATGAACGCATTCGCACGAGTCAAAACCCTTACTCCTGCAAAATATGTAATAAAGAGTTCACAAGATTGGAGAATTTACGGAGACATGAACGAATACACACTGGAGAAAAACCACACTCCTGCGCTATATGTAAAAAACAATTTGCACAATTGTGGAATTTGACTGCACATAAACGAATTCACACTGGGGAGAAACCATATTCGTGTAACATCTGTAAAATGCAGTTTACGGAATCGGGCACTTTGAAGAAACACAAAAGAGTACACACGGGAGAGAAATCGTATGCCTGTGAAGTGTGTAGTAAGGTGTTTGCGTACTTCGCAACGCTGAAGAGGCATAAACTAATTCACACTGGAGCCAAACCATATACGTGTGAGATATGCGAAGAAGGATTCATGAGAGTAGATACTTTAAAGACGCATCTTATATCCCATATGGGCAATAAATCGAAGGCCAAAGAGAAAAAACCTCGTAAGGGAAAGGCTAAAGGGACTCATGATAAATAATCGTTATCCCACCAAGTGACATAGCCTTTTTAATTTCATTTATTTTCAACTCATGAATGGCTAATGTTAGTCGTCGGTGCGTGGCTTTTTTTAAAAAAAAACATGTTTATTGAATAGTGAACTCTCGCCCTAGCTAAATATTCAAAATAAGCTAACAAATAATGAAGTAAACGTTTCTCTGGTTTATACCTGGCATGCCGTAGATAATTTTAATCTGTCAAGTCGAGCGCGAAGCAAACACTGCCGTACCATCCTTTACGGGAACCATTTCGCCGCATTTTCAGGCCCCTATTTGAGAACCTCTGGATAAGACCAGAACGCAGAAATTTTCGTCATCGAGTAAGCTATAATCACATACTTAAAATCCAAAATTTCAAGTCTGAATAACTACATCGTTTTAGGTGTGCAAAAATCCATAAATGCAGTAAAGTTGTGTGATTGCCAAGTTGCAGAATTTTATTTAGCTAGCAAATAAAGAATAATAAGAATGCCTGAGACTTGGTACTACCAAATATCTCACAACTTTTTGCGGTGGAAGTTTCGAGACTTGGCCTCTTTTTTACATGGAATGTTTTTTATGGGATCTATTTTATACGAAGAAAGAGTTCATTATTCAATAAGTGTTGTACGTGGCGGTGATCTTTTTTTGCATTCATGAGGTCAGATCAAATAATTTCGACTATAAATAGTGTTGGGATTTAGCACTCGGTCGAGCCCTGAAGGCGACCCGTTAAAGCTAATGCTGTGTAGCGTTATGCAGTACTGAGAAGACTCGAGTTAGCCTTGATGGCTCGAGTCTTTAAGGCTCGTACTCGCAACAACTCGAAATACCCGGATTGATTTATCGATTTTGAATTTTATTCGGAACCATCGGTAATACCTTTTCAGTTTAAACACGATTTGAATTTGTTCTTGTATGTGTACGAGGGGACCTAAAAATACATAAAATAATAAAAATAATATCATCTTCATTTCGGATAATTCACATCCATATATAGTTAGTTACATGGTGGGATAACAACTTAAAATTATGTTAGTTTTAGGAAATATATAATAATAAGTCAACCGGGGCAAATGCGTCGATGGGGTATGTTACATGCCTTGCAGGGGGCAAGGCGTTAATTAGGAAATAAGAACAAAACACTTAGCATGTCGCGTCTATATATTTTAGTAAGTCCAAAAAACCCACAGACAACATATTCATGAAACACGCGGGAGTCGGCGTGTTCGGATACTTAACATCTCCCTTCCAAAAAGAAGCTTAATTTTAGGTTTAATAATATTTACTTAAATTAATTAATTCAAAGTATAAAGTTCTGAACCGATAACTAATGCGATTTATACAATGCAAAAACTAAACGGAAATTGACAGGTGACATTAACGTTTGTCAGTTGTCACATTTGTGACGTACATCTAACCTAACCTAACCTAGCTATTCAGAATATTTCCGAATAAAGATGACATGTACGAGTATGATATGAGCACAAACGATGTGATATCAAATATACAGGAAACGGAGTTAGTCATTATATTACACTACGCCTTTAGTAATTAAATTCATCATCAAATCTACGTGGCGGAATAATTCGACGGCCAAAAGAAGACAATAGTTCCGGAGGATTTCTATTGGAAGTTACTGGACTCGACAGGTAAGTATTGTTGTTTGTATTTGTGTTAATATTTTCTGTGATTTCAGGTGCAGGTGAGTGAGCTGGGCTACGCGAGGGAGATGACTGAGCACTATTGTATGCAGGTGATTGACTGACTGGCTGAGGGATCTTTGGTTTGAAGATGTGTTGGCGATTGCGACGGAAAGTGCCTCCCGGAGTATCTACAATATAGGACCTAGGCTCGGGACATACCTTTGAAATTATACCTGGAGTCCACACACTGAGTGGTTGTTTTTTGATATATACACTTTCTCCCTTTTTTAGAGGAGGCATGTCTTTTGATCGTGTATTATAATAAAGCATTGATTTATTATTTTTAAGTTTGTTTCTTTCCTCTATCATCTTGTAATTACTAACTGTAGGCTTTAAAGATGTCTCTGAGGTGGCTAATGTTGTTCTTAGAGTTCTTGACATTAGAAGCTGAGCTGGGGAGCACCGACTATTGTCTTTAGGAGTGTTTCTGTAGTGTAGCATAGCTAAATAGGGATCAGAATTGTCTGCTAAACATTTTTTTAGCATGTTTTTAACAGTACCTATTGCTCTTTCGACCATACCGTTAGAACGGCTCAAATATGGGCTGGATGTTATGTGTTCAATGTCCCACTTGTGTGTGAAGTCTGCAAACTCTTTACTATTGTAAGGCGGTCCGTTGTCTGAAATCATGATGCATGGTATACCATGTCTGGCGAAAATGGATTTAAGATGATTTATCACAAATTTAGAAGAAGTCCCCGAGTTTAAAAGAGCCAGTTCAACATATTTTGTGAAGTAGTCTACAACCAGTAAGTACTTTTCAGAATTAAATTCAAAAAGATCTACTCCAACCTTGTTCCATGGCAAGGGTTTGTAATCGTGTTGCACTAAAGTTTCTTTAGTGTTGTTATTGCGGTAAGTTAGGCATATATGACATTGGTTTATGTATTTTTCAATATCGCTAGGCATGTATGGCCAATATACCGAATTCTTAGCTGTACGAATGCAACTGTTTATGCCTTGATGGCCAGTGTGAATCAGCTTAAGGATATCCTGTCTTAGAGAAATGGGGACAATAATAGTGTTGTTTTTAAAGACAAGGCCATCTAGCACATGAATGTCACTTTTTAAAGTAAAATATGGCCTTATGTTGAGAGGTACTGACCTCTTATGCTCTGGCCAACCATTTTTACAATAATTGATTATAGTTACCAAATCTGGGTCCTTAGCAGTGTGCGACTGCAATTCTTTCAATTTTGTAGGGGTTACTGATAAAGAGTTCATGATTAAGTTTACATGCAGATCAATGTCAGCTTCAAGATCGGTCAATGACTGTTCGGGAAGGGCACATCTGGACAGAGTATCGGCTACATATAGGTATTTTCCTGGTTTGTATATTATGTTTAAGTCATAAGGTTGTAGTCTGAGCATTATACGTTGTAAGCGTGCAGGAATGTCATAGACAGCTTTTTTAAATAATGAAACAATGGGCTTATGATCACTTTCTACTGTACTGTGGCGGCCATATATGTACTGGTGAAATTTTGTACAACCGAATAGTATTGCTAGCAATTCTTTCTCAATCTGAGAGTAAGCCTGTTGTGACTGACTTAGAGATGCAGAGGCATAGGCAATGGGCTGTTTATCATGTGAAATAACGGCACCCATAGCATCCTTTGAAGAATCGACAGATAAGACTATGTCCTTACTAGGGTCATAATATGTTAAGACTGGGGCATTAGTGATCATAGATTTTAAAGTATTGAATTCCTTATCATGTGCTTCAGACCATTGCCAGGTACTATTTTTGGATAAGAGTGACCTTAAATTGGTGTTGTGTTGTGATAAATTTTCAATGTAGGAACCTAGGTAGTTAACCATACCTAAAAAGCGTTGCAGTTCAGTGATATTAGTGGGTGGAGGCATATCACATATTGCTTTGACTTTGTCTTGATCGACTTTTACTCCCTCTTGACTAAAGATGTGGCCTAAATACTTGACTTGACTTTTACAAATATTAGACTTTTCCTTGTTAAATTTAATGTTAATTTCCTTAGCCCTCTGGAGTACTTTTTCCAGTCTAGTATCATGTTCTGATTGAGTTGTGCCATAGATTAGCAAATCGTCCATCATGACCTTTACACCTTCTAGGTCACCGAACCTTTTTGTCATTTCAGAATGGAATATTTCTGGGGCCGAGTTTACTCCGAATGGGAGCCTCAGGTATCTGAAGCGGCCTTGAGGTGTGATAAAAGTGCATAGTTTTGATGATTCTTCATCGAGTTTGAGCATATAAAAGCCTTTGTTAGCGTCTAATGTTGAGAAGAATTTTGCTCCTGATAGGCAGTTTTTTATTTCATCAATAGTTGGAAACTGGTAGTGTGGACGCATTATAGATTGGTTGAGTTTTCGTGGGTCTATACATAACCTAAGTTGGCCATTTTTTTTAGATGTGATAACTATAGAACTGACCCACTCGGTAGGTTCCTCCACTTTTGTGATAATTTGATCTTTTTCTAATAAGTTTAGTTCTTCTTTTAGTCCTTGTAGCAAGCTAAATGGAACTCTGCGACAAGCATCAACGGAAGGTACAGCATCAGGTTTCATAGTCAAATGGCACTCAAAATCCTTGAGGCACCCGATGCCTGCGAATAGGTCTGCATATTTTTCCAAAGTATCTACAGTGCACTGGGGCTCCAGCACGACGGGATTGAAGTTAACATTATGAATTCTTTTAATTAACTTGAGGTCTGTGCAGCTTCTACGACCAATGACATTTTGACATGGCAAGTCAATAATATGAAATATTAAGTCAAAGTGTTGGTTATTATGCATGACAGGGACAGAACATTGACCAACAGTAGGCAAGACCTCACCACTAAAAGTTGAAAGTTTGTGTGTGCTTTTAGTTATATTGTCTAGTGGCAATTTAAGATTTTTGTATGTCTTATAAGACAAGCAATTAGTGTCTGCACCCGTATCTAAGAGGCATGTAGTGTCTGTGTTATTTATGGAAATATTTACAAGATAAGGATCAGAGGATATAGTGGACATAAATAGTGAACCAAGGAAATATTGTTCATCACTGTTATTGGCGGTATTACCTTTATGGTCGACAAATTCCAAATTGTTAACATACTTCTTGGCACGGCAAACAGATGCAAAATGGTTTAACTTCTGGCAGTTTCGACATGTTACACCAATGGCCGGACATCTGTAGCGATGAATCTGGCCACATTTATAGCAGGGCTGTGACTGAGATTGCTGGCTGGGACTTGACTGACGACTGTGACTGATCTGGCGACTGGAGCTGGGCTGACGGCTGTAGTTTGACTGACGGCTAGGGCTGGAATACCGACTTCTTGTTTGATGATTTTGGTGGTATTGTTGGTTTGACCTATTGACTGCGTTAACATCTATTGTGTTAGTGTGACTAATAGCTTGGACGTCTTGCTTCATGTTCCTGAGAGTTATAGCCAACTCTACCGCTTTGTCAAAACTAGCTGGTTTGTTAGTGAGTATCTTTTCCTTGATGTGGTGACAGGAATCGTTGAGATTCCACGAAAATATATCCTTTAACAGACTGTCGGCAAGGGTGCCGAATTCGCACTGCAGACTTATGTTTTTTAAGTCTGTGGCATAAAGTTCAATTTCTTCGTCTAATCTTTGTTTTCGGTTGAATAGCTTGTGCCTTTCCATAGTGACGTTAACTTTTGGAAGGAAATATGTCTCGAACCTGGTTATTAATTCTTGGTATGTGATTGCAGAGATGTCAACATCGAATGAGTAGAAGATCTGAAGTGCTTCTTGGCCGATGCAATTTAAGAGAATTGCTACTTTTCTTCTGTCTTCAACCTTGTCAAGGTCATTTGCTAAAAGGAATATCCTGAGCGACATTTCGAAGTTTTTCCATGCTAAGGGCATATTTGTCGCGTGAATGTCCAGTTTAAAATTGCACGGCGGCAAGGGTGACGACGATGATGGGACGACAACATTTTCCTTTTTTACTGTATCGCCCTCGCCCGCCATGTTTGTAAATCGACTTGTTGCGACGCTGAACGGACGTACTGTAATGATTTTCTTGACTTACTTGGAGTTACTTTAATTAGGACGGGATCCTCGTCATCTTCTGACACCATGTTACATGCCTTGCAGGGGGCAAGGCGTTAATTAGGAAATAAGAACAAAACACTTAGCATGTCGCGTCTATATATTTTAGTAAGTCCAAAAAACCCACAGACAACATATTCATGAAACACGCGGGAGTCGGCGTGTTCGGATACTTAACAGGGTAATTGCGTCTCTTGATTATCATATCCCTCTGAAACTGGAAATTTTAGATTTATTACAATCGTCTAAATTGAAAGCTTAGTAACCATACTTTGAACATCAAGGGCTGTAACAGTTCTAAAAAATTGCATTTAGAAGATATCTTCATAAGACGCATTAACCCTAGTAAATAAACAAGGTAATGTTAATTTTTCCATGTTATTAAAATGGTGCTATTGCTTTATAAATCTTAAATTAAAAGATATATATTATTAAAGGTCTATGTTGTTTATCTATCAATGTTAAATTATTAAAATGCACTTGATGTAAAATATATTTTATTTTAGTAAATGTTGTATTTTAATTTTATTTGTAAGTACATTTCTCCATCTTTAAATTACTCTTCAATTGCTAGAAGTAGCGTCGAAAATTAAATTGTACGTGCTCTGACCCATGGTAACCCCTCCGCGCAGGCAAACCGACGAAATACAATATAGCCTACATACATAGTGTTACCTAGGAATTGTTTCTCATTAAATGTTTTCATATTTTTTTGCCTTCTTTCTCTTGGAGTAATAATCATTTTCTAGTCTACACCCCTATTGTGGCTGGTGCAACCCTATTGTGGCTGGTGCAACTTTAACTGTTGTTCCAGATAATTCGAACCCCGTGGTACGAGACTGCTGGGTGTGGCTCGAGCGATGCAACGTCACCGAGTTCCTGCGAAAAGCGCTGTAAAAAAAAACTGCACCACGACACAACGCCGACTATAGCATGAGTAAAAAGTCCCACAGCTGCGAAATATGTAACAAATGCTTCTCAAAATTTAACCAACTACAGGTGGTACACAAGCGAATTCACACGGGCATAAAAGACTGCTTCTTTCTTTTGACAATGCTCGCAAATATAAGGCTTCTCTCCCTTGTGACGGCGTATATGTAATTTTAAAATGTCCGACCTGACAAAGAAAACAAAAGAATCTTTTTTTTTTTAATTCTTACATAATCTTTTAGTTCTATGCACTTGGCCCAGCGATGTTCGGTAGCTTCAACACCTTGCTTGTAGTGAGATTTGTCGAGCTCGTCAAAATACCCATCAACCGCAGCCTCCACTTCATCATTGCTGGCAAATCTTTTACCACCAAGCCATTTTTTTTAATTTGCAAACAAAAAATAATCGAAAGGGGCCAAATCGGGCGAATAGGGTGCATGCGGAAGTAATTCGAACTAACTCGCGGATTTTGGCCATAGCCTTGGCAGACGTGTGTACTGGTGCATTGTATGTACGTATGTATGTAAGCACTTTATTGTACACAATAACAGGTTAAAGAATATACATGTCACACAATAGATCAAAGTACAAAGGCGAACTTATCCTTATTAGGGATCTCTTCCAGGTAACCTTTGGGCAATTGAGAGGAAGGTAGGTAGACCGAGATAGGCAAACTTATACCGTGTACAAAAACACAGAGAAAATGAAAACAAAACCTGATAGGTATTAATTCTAGACAAATAAAACATGCCAATACATATATAAATATACAGTATAAAATATAATACACACTACCATAGGTAATATATATCGCAAATATACAATAAACAAATAAATACTATATTCAACCAATTCACAAGTCATTGGAAAGCCACAACTTCACATTGTCTTGGTGAAACAAAATTTTTTTTCGCCAGATGCGGTCTTTTTTCACAGATGATATCATCTGAGAAAAAAAAGAGGAAATGCTCGCTAGGGGATTTGGTGGGTGCATCAATAGGTACTGATGGTGGGACGGGCTCTATTTCCGCTCTGTGTTTGAATTGAGTTAGCTTCCGGTTGAAAGTTACTTTTGATGTTGCTGGTGTGTTAGCGATGCGTCTCGATCGTGTTTGTGTTTTTTGCAGGGATACAGACGGTGTTTGTGGCGATAACACAGAGATTAAATTTACTCTTGGACAGTAAAAGTCATATTTTTCTAAACTTTGAAAATAATTTTATGATAATAAGTTTTGCTATGTATACTTTATTAAAATAATTTGATCGTTTACTATCCATTTAGTAACACCACGTTGTCAATTTTAACATAACGCAACTACCCTTTTGAAGGAGTTATTATAAACTAGCTTCCGCCCGCGACTTCGTCTGCGTAGACCCGGGATGAAAACTATCCTATATGTTAATCCAAGCTATAAACTTATATTCGTGCAAAATTTCATCCCAATCGGTTGAGCCGTTTAAGCGTGATTGAGTAACAAACATCTGAACATCCAAACATTCGCATTTCTAATATTGCATCTAATTAAAACGAACGCGAAAGCTATAAAAACATATATTATACAAAACTGTATACATTAATCTCGTATCCAGCCCAGCTAGCATGGTACAGTCAGCAGCAGAGGTAGCTCCGCAAAATAACACGCTCAAAATGTAGCCAGTCCTTATCCCCTTGACATTAGAGTCGTGTCTAGGTCATTATGAGCACTTGACCCGCTTAGCTACTTTTGCTGCTGACTGTAGATTTTATGGTCGAGTTTTGACCATAAGTCACATCATGCTAGCTACCAGTGTTGCCAGATCGTCCCAAAAAGGACGGTTTTCCGTCCCTTTTAATGCCATTCCGACCTGTTGTCGTCCTTTCCAAGGTGCCGTCCCTTTTGGGCCACTTTGGGACGATCTGGCAACACTGCTAGCTACCCAGGGACATCAAGTCTATTTCACAACTGGCAACCATTGACTTTGACACAATGTTACGTTCCGTAACTGAATAGGGGTGTTCTGTCTGCTCCGCAAGTTATTCTCAACCCGCACTGGGCCGGCGTAGGGTCTACTGCCCTTTTCCTCTCATCCATGGCCTGTGCCCAGCAGTATAGGCTGATTATGTATTTATTTTATTATTTATTTATTTCCATTCAACATACTATACATTAGATACAGTACATGAAACCCCTGGGGTGTGGCAAAACATTAAAATTAAATTAGTATTTACAAAACAATCAATAATTATATAGTCAGTGAAATTGAAATTTAAAAACATGTTTCTTATTATTAAAGAGATGATGAATTTATCAATATCTGTAACTATACACCCCAGATTTGGTTGAAACCACCTAAATAAGTTGGAAGAGGTAGAGTACAGTGGAATGTCATCTTCTAGCTTATGTTTAGAGCAAAAAGTACAGTCAGGGGTATTAATATACTTTGGTCAATCAACTTTTTCTTGACCCTTAGTTTTTTCTTCATTATCAAGTTACCACAACATGTGTATTTGATCCAGGTTTGTGTCCAGGTGACAAACAACAATTTTCACACAAACCGGGGGACATTTTACGTCCGCTGGGCAACCGGTGAAATTAAGGGCAAATGAATATATTTTAATACAGTTGTCATGTGGTTTCACGCTGTAGTTCATTGAGTAAGGAATCCAACAACAATTAACCACAGCAGATATCGTATTTTCTTGTTATCTCCTTTTAAACAGCAATTAGTAGAAACGGGGTGGACACTAAAAAGTTGATTCACCCACTTACATAAATAACGACATAAATATCTGTACACCCCTTTATGATATTGACAATAGAGTCATGTACAGATATTTATGTCCCTATTTATCTCCACCTCCACCTTACATAAGACCGTAGCCATAATATCACCACTACTTGCTCTGTAGGTCGCCAGAGCTCCCGAGGATGTGCTGTGTTGAGAGTGAGCGACTTAGATCTATTAGATATCTCTAGCTGTCAAAACAAATCCTCATAACAATTAAAGATCGGCAACGCACTTGCAATTGTTCTGGCGTAGCGAGCGTCCATAGACTACGGTGTTTGCTTACCATTAGGCAGGCCGTATGCTGGTTTGCCACCGGCATATAGAAAATAAAATACGAACAGTATCTACCACGGAATAAAGAATCCATTGGAAGTGGTGAGTGGGCGTTCCCGTGTCGCCGAACATGAGCAATAATAAGCATACTTCTTGCACAGATTATTGTCAGTCACCTGGCGACCGCACGCAGCGTATGACATGAGTGAATATTTGTTTATTTTAGGAAAATGCCGTATTGCGTTATTGAAAGCTGCTCCAATAACAGCACATACTCTTAAAAAACTTGTCTCGTGGAGGTATTTCCTATCATCGTTAAGTAATATTTTAGAATACGTATAAAACAATATTTAATTTTCAAATTCTTACACAATTTGCGTCTGTAGTCAAGGAAATATCAATTCTATTTCTCTAACAATAAAGTTCATAATCCTGTGTATTATTTCGCTACTCAGAACGTGAATGCACGGCAAATTTCCCGAAGGTTCGCTACTCAAATGCTGCAGCTAAGGTCGATACTTGATATCGATAAACCAAAATGAAAAAGATTATATTCTTATGAGTAATATGCAGAGCCCGAAATTCTCGTACCTACCACTTTTGAGCTGTCATAGGGACTTCTCGTTTATCGACTTCCGTTTATACATATGTATTATTGTATAATCGGAAGTATTGTAGTATTATAAATAGAAATTAAAATAATAATATTTTATTGTTTATTGCTTATTCCTTTTATTGCTTTTTATAATTTATGGATATGCCTTTTAATCAGGACAAAGACCCTCCTTACTATTTGTAAGAAAGAATAAAAGATTATTTATAATTTCCTAAAAGTTGGTATCCAAAGGTTATCTCGAAGAGATCGCACATTCGCGAAAAGACTGCGTGTTGTTACTTGTACTCGTAATCGTATTTTACATATTGTATTCTGTAATTATCGAAATACTTACATACACTGACCGGCAGAAAATTTGGCCCAAAAACTTTTCGTAATTTCAATGACTATAAATTGGGGCCAAATTTATTGCCGGTGAGTATATGTATAATCGGAAGTCGATAAACGAGAAGTCCCTATGAGAGCTCAAAAGTCCTAAGAGAATTCCGGGCTCTGGTAATATGTATGTGAATATTATGTCATACACAATAAAATAATAACATATAATCTTATAGTTTTCCTAGACACAAATACAAAGTAAAAATGGATTGATGCCACAAAGAGAAAGGATTGGTTTCCGCAACGATTCAACACCATTTGTTCGAAACATTTTGATGCAAATGATATTTGAGTTTCGCCAAAAGGAAATCGCTTCATTCAGATTCAATTCCCACGCAGAGTATTGTATGTAGCGTAAGTACGAACAATTGATTCAATTCGCAATACGCACGGCGAACTACTGACATTTAGTTTCCTGTTATCCCGCACAACGAACAAATTTGACGGTAAATTCTCACTAGACCGCACTCGCACAACGTCGGTAGTGTAGATTGCTGGTAAAATAATTCGAAATATATTAAATTAAGTAAACAAATTATATTCTTTGTTTATTCAAATCTGTGTTAAATTGCTACTACATTTATAACAAAAGTAATTTAGTATAAATGTTACCTACTAGGTACTAATTATATAATAAACAAGATTTTATTGGAAACAATTTGTAACTAAGTCTTAGCTTAATATTTACCGTATGAATATCACAAAAATATCGATACTTAAACTCATACCATACCCACAACCCTATTCAGTTACAGCCAAATAGTCGTATGATCATACACATTTTGCAGTACATGCGACTTTTTGGTTTCAAGCGGTCGCATCTCCATAGTTTTGAAAACACCGCCATCTTGCGTCTAGTAGCCGAACGACCACGTCTCTTGCAAGTCTCGCAACGCATATGGTAACGGACGTAAGAAATATTTACTTGACACTCTAAATGAGACCGTAAATAGTACTAGTTAATGTAGATTTTGCATATAAAATTTGCTACCGTTAACAACATATTGTCACAGTAAGTTTTAACAAATCGAAAGCGTATTGAAATTGTGTGTTCGTGTATTATTGAAGTGTGGTTGTGTGCGTGCGGCGACAGTGGTTCTCTATGAAAATCGGTTGAATGCCACTTCCAATAGATTCTTTATTCCGTGGTATCTACCATAACAGTATATAAACAATCTAATTGTAACTTATTGCACGAAACTTTTAACCCTTTTCCAGATAGAGGCATTATTATATCGATCACAAACTGCCTGTCCATTATGTATCTTAATGTCAACAAATAGGACTGACTTAAACTTTCACGATTCTCACACATTATTTATGCTAAACGGGACGGGGGGTTTTCAACCGGGATGACGGTTTTAAGATTTCATCTTCGTGGAATCCTGTCATAAGTAAGAGAGTCAAAAAACATCGTCCATTATATCACCGGACATTATTAGTGTTGTGTGTCGATCGAGTGACAACCCTAGTGTACAAGTGGTTAATAAAGACCAAATGCGGGTAGTTCGGAAAACTCGCGCAGCAAGATGTTGATACCCGCTCAAGCCAGTTGTCTCGTGACCATGGATGTTGCAACACATCCGAAACGTCGGGAGACCTCAGTGAGGTAAATAAATAATTTAATTATACGCGATAAGTCCCGTTTAGTATAAATAATAATAGGACTGACATTTGGCAGTCATTTTTCAACTGCCGGCCTGGATAAGAATTAAATAACAAATAACTATTGGCCACTGCTTGCTACTGACACATGTTTATCACTAAGAACCTTTGTGAGTTCGTCTATGCACTGCCAAATGTCCAGACCGCGAAAACTGCTTATTACATACTTCGCACGAGAATGGCTTTTCTCCAGTATGCATTCTCCTGTGGTAAGTCAAGTGGCCGGGCTGAGCAAAACTCTTTGGGCACATTTCACAACTGTAAGGTTTTTCACCGTTATGGATCCGGTTATGTTTAGTCAGGTCCCCCGAGCGCGCGAACTTTTTGTCACATATGGTGCAAGTGTACGGCTTTTCTCCAGTGTGAATGCGCCTGTGTCTAGTCAGGTGACAGGAAGACGCGAATTGCTTTTGGCATACTTCGCAACTATATGCTTTTACTCCAGTATGCACTAGATTATGCTTAGTTAAATCATTAGCACGCAGAAAGTCCTTCTGGCATATTTGGCACAAATATGGCTTGACACCAGAGTGGATTAGTGCATGTCTTTTCAAATCGCTCGAAGTTATAAACTGCTTTTTACATACTTCGCAAATGAAAGGTTTTTCACCAGTGTGAATCTGTTTATGCACTTTCAAATGCTCTGAACGCGTAAAATGCTTTTCGCAAATATCACAGTAATACCGCTCTGGGCTTGTGTGTATTCGCTTGTGGTGGACGAAGCTGGATCGATTCCGATACTGCTTACTGCATATATCACAGGTGTATAGTTTCTTTTCCTTTGTATCTTGCAGCCCAGGCTTGTTGTGCGTTTGAATATGCTTGGTTAAGTTGCTTTTTCGTTTAAAAAGTTTGCCGCACGGGTCACACACGAAAGTGTTAGTATCCTGTCGGTAGGTAAGGCTTTTCTGTCTCGAGCCAGTGGCTCGAGCGTGACTTGTAGAAGGCTGCTTCACGGCTACCGCCTCCCTTGGAGCTAAAATCAAAATCAAAATCAATTATTTATTCTGCAAATAGGCCACAAGGGCACTTTTACATGTCAAACGGTAATTTACAATAAAATAATAATAATCTTACACAATAATAATTTATAATTATATATAAAAGGTTAACAAACTAAATGTCAGTAAGTTAATGTAAACAAAACAAAATTCCAAAATATGACTATTATATTCGATATAAGGCTAAAAACACAAGAGGTTAAACTTCAAAATAGTTAGTTGAATTCCAAAATGGTTACCTAATATAATAATTAGTGTTCGAGTTTCGGTGGCAAATTTCTCAGAGGTAAATGGAGTTGCCTGACATTTTTTTTGATTGAACGAATAACGATTAAATGATTAATTTTGCATAATACTCCTTATAAATTATCTTGCGAACATTACCTACTTATACCACGATAACACAGGACTACTAATAACACAAGTACAAGTATGTAGGTAAACATTGTTTAATAAATTTATTTATTTTTACTTATTACATATGCACAAACATGTCACATAAACAGTCGGGACAGTATAATGTTTGTACCTTGTAAGCTTGTAACAATAAATAATAAATACTCTTTATTGCACCACGACAGGGAGAATAATCTTACAAAAAAAAATGCTTGGTAAATAATGGTAACAACAGGCGGTCTTATAGCTTTAAAGCGATCTCTTCCAGACAACCTTTGTATAGCAGGAAAAATTTAAATTAGAATTTTACTGTACTGTACAAAATTATTAATAACATCATCGATGCCCCTTCGTTAATACATAGGCTTTCTTTTAGAGTACCCCGGCGTTGCGAGCGAGCTTGTAGAAAGAAACACCTCTTTCTTATCCCCCGTAGCGTACTTCTTACGCAAAAAACGGTTTCATTAGAAGAGCGTGCAGGCTTTATGACGAAAAATTTCAGACGTTAGATATTCTCCACGAGACATTTTGTAGCTTCAAACGATTATCTTTACAACGTATTCAACAACTGTAATACAACTTTATCATAACCGTAAGTTTTCTGGCAATGTTTATACTACTAACGATGCATCTCAATTTAACTCAAAACTTTTAATGTTTTCAATGTTTAGGTTTAAATATTCTGATTAAGGAAACTGTAAGTCCATAATTTACTACTTTTTACCGTGTCAAATGTAACCATATGAGACTGTTTGTTTCTTAATAAATAAATATACTTAAAAAAAGTTAGAAAAACAAAACTATGACGTAGCTTGCGTTTTGGTTGCGAGGTATAGGTATAACCCAACGAACCAAAGGCGTTATGACGAATGCTGTCAAAGTAACCATCATACTTCCAAGTAAGGGTCACATCCTGGCCTGATGAGTATGCGACCTGTGACGGATACCCTTTCAAACAAAAATAGGATTTTCTAAATTGTTCCTTCCGTCTTCGAGTGATCAATTCCGATGAATTAAGAAGCTCCTCCTTATTGGAAGACGGTTGAAAAGGAAAAATTACAAAATGAAGGGCAAATACAAAGGCGTGTATGGTCAATGTAAAATGAATGAACAATGAACAAACTGTGCATGGCACTACACACATGTATTGCCATATAATATAAGCTAGCGTTTTATTCTAATTATCAGAAAACATAAGTGCGCCAGCAGAGCCAATCAGTCGTGTGTGTTATTTGAAATAAGAATGCCCATACAACAACGCAAATGGTATGCTGCTAGAAAAGTGTTACATTGCACTAGCCGTTCTAATCATCATCATCATCATCATATCAGCCGAAAGACGTCCGCTGCTGGACATAGGCCTCCCCCAAAGAGTGCCAAAGCGACCGGTCCTGCGCCACCCGCATCCAGCGGACTCCAGTTCGCGGCGTCGTTCTAATATGTCAAATAAAAAATAAACTGCAAGCAGGTCTCAAGAGCTCTTTTATAAGTCTGAAAAACTACTAACGCTTAGAAATCACTTGTCTGGGCATGAGTGGTTTTGTGTTCCTGGTGGTGAGCAAGCTAGCCAGAGCTCGCTAATTGAATTTATGTCTGGCAAACGTCAACAGGCTACAGTGTCTTGTGACCATCAGCCAGGCCGTATGTTTGCTTGTCACCGTGGTGGTATAAAAATACAAGTATGGTCCAAAGTGATGTCCATGTTGTGACATTTTTTCTAGGAAACTCTGTCATTGTCTTTCTTCATGTCGAGAAAAACATGAAGAAAGACCTATGAATACTTATTTTCTTTTGTTTTTACTTTATTTGAAATGTATTTGATTTGATGTGTTATTTGATATGGGTGTTTTATGCCTTTATTTTTTAAACGGCTTCAGCCTGATACTTGATTCTTTAGAGCCTCAAAGAACTATTTGAGCAACTCACCATAAGTTAAATTCCATGGTCGCAGCCGCACACTTGGGGCCTGCATCAGCGGGTCCGTGACGTCGTGGTGGGGGGACAGACCGCCCCGCGCCGCACTCTCGGCGCAAGGACCCGCGCTGTCAGAGCACGGGAGCTCCTTCTTATCGAACTCAACTTCCACCTTAACTGTAAAAGACATTTCACAATTTAATATCTAACCAACCGGTGTAGGCTAGAGGGTAAGCAAGTACCAGAAGGAATAAGTTTCTGTAAAAAAATCCATTTGTGGTACAAGCTTTTATTACCAACTGTACTCTGTATACCATCATCAACTACTTGATGAGACGATTCTAACGAGTCCAACCTCAATGGGTTTACGTCTGTTAAGTCCTGAATTCCCATGGCCACTTTCTGTCTCCATCACCAGATCAGCTCGATGGTCCCCTAATATTGAATTATCATCAAAACTATACTTAAACCCAAAATTTCAGCTCAATCGGTTGAGCATATCTGCTTCTAAATTGATTCCACCCGAACAAACATTTTCAGTTAAACAAAAGTGTGTTGTTGTAGAATAATAGGAAGAAACATATGAAGAAAAGCTATAGATAGAAAATAATGGAGGAATGTGAATGTAGAACTATGTAAGAACCTGGTTCTGTTTTTAGGTGTCTGACTACCCCAATTTGATGCCCGCATATTTGTGTATGTTAGATTCGATTACTCTTTTAAATAATAATAATAGTATTTTTTTGCAGATAACAAAGATACATTATAAAAATTAATAGGGGTGTGGACTCAGTTTATTTATTACTTCAAAAGAAAGAAGGCACAAAAATATGCCTAATGACGAAAATCCCATTCATATATCTCAAAAAATTACGAAGCTACACCCGTTTTAATGTTGCTTGTTAGAGAGAGAAAACGCTAAAGACCGTCACGATCCTCGAGAGTAATAGTAAATGACAATCGTTTCATATTTTCATATGGTGCTGCATCAATTTTAACCAGCCTGGTGTAGAGGAAATCTATACTAATATTATAAAGAGGAAGTCTGTGAAGTTGTAAGGGTTTGTATGTCAGGGGTAATCTCTGGAATGACTCATCAAAATTCATAAATTCTTTCAGCAATATATTGAATCAACCATCAGGTTGGACATAAGCTAGATTTTATCCTGTGACTCCGCCTGGGTGCTCAGTAACAGTTTTTTAAAAATAATCAAAGAATTATTAATTTCCAAATGCTATTTTATTGTAAATGAATATCTAAATGAAAAAAATTAAGAATAAAATTAGAAATCAATTATATTTATTATTATTATCAATTATATCAAATCATTAGGTTAAATTTACTTACTATGTAAAATTCCACAAGTACCTGTATACATGTTAAAAGCACTTAATTGAATATGTAGAATAGTTAAATTTTTTTTTTTTTTTTTTTATGATATAGGAGGCAAACGAGCAATCAAATCACCTGATGGTAAGCGATAATCGACGCCCACGGACACTTACAACACCAGAAGAGTTGTAGGTGCGTTGCCGGCCTTTAAGATGGGAGTACGCTCTTTTCTTGAAGGCTTGAAGGTTATAACGGTCCGGAAATACCGCAGGCGACAGTTCATTCCAGAGTTTGGCTGTGCGAGGCAGAAAGTTTCGGGAGAAACGCACAGTTGAGGACTGCCAACCATCTACGTGGTGAGAATGGAAAAGCTGTCGCGTAGGGCGATGGCGGAAGGAAGCGGCGGGGATTAATACGAACAATTCATCGGAACACTCCCCATTGTACATGCGGTAGAAAATGCAAAGCGAGGCTACATCTCTACGCAGTGCTAAGGGATCAAGCCGATCGGAAACACGCTGGCAGCCAACAATTCGAATCACTCTCCGTTGAATGCGGTCTAGAGGGAGGAGTTGGTACTGAGGAGCCCCTGCCCACAGATGACAACAGTATTCCATATGTGGACGGACCTGCGCCTTATAGAGCTGTAGGCGGTGAGCCGGCGTGAAATACTGTCTCGATCTGTTGAGCACACCGAGCTTCATCGAGGCTAATTTGGCCTTACCCTCCAAGTGGCCGCGGAACTGGACTTCTTTCATGTTGTGGTTGTATCTAATATTATAATGTACTTACCTAGAAATTACCTAATTTTAGAATGTAAGAAAATTGCAGTGCCCTAGCAGGGTATCATGTACCTACTTATTATATTTTCTTATTATATTTCATAACATCCATTGTATAATGAACATGATTATTGCAATAAATGAATTGAATTGAAGTGAATTAACACGCGGGTGAAGGCGCAACAGCAGCTTATTATAGCGAAAAACTCACTGTATTCAGGGAAGCTGCAATCAAATTCCCGCACCTATAAACCTTCCTGTTTAACCTTTTGCACTTGTATACATAAACCCGCTAGATGGAGCACACAAATGACTGCACCCTTGAACCTACAGCTACACAATGCATATATAAAGCGGGTGAAAGGAGCTTATGGAGAAGTCAGGGGGCCTAGACAAGGTTACAATCGATAAACGCTAACACCATTAGAAAACGAATAAAATGTATGGGAATGACAGATGTTAACGAAAAGTGTTTTGTAGGCATCTGTCATTCCCCTACATTTTATTGTTTTCTATTGGTGTTAGCGCTTGTCGATTGTAACCTTGTCTACGGCCCCTGGTCAGCGGTTTACCCTTGCTTTACCGACAAACATATGATCGAATGTATGTTTTGCAGAATTTTCATTTCATTGAAAAACCTTTTTTTCCAGAAACAGTACTTTTCAGGATTGTTATAAAACAAACTTAACCTAATGGGGTCTACACATTTACCTTTTAGCCTAAAAAAATTACGGTTTCTGCGTAAAAATATCGATGAAATGAAAATTCGGTGAAATAATGCATTTGGTAAAAACATTTGTCCTAATAAGGGGATCCCCTGATCAGCACAAATAGGACATGGTGCAACGATCCTCAGCATTGAGGGAGCGACTGATGATAATGAAGACACATCTTCGCATATCACTGATGGATATGCACCCTTAACCAACCTGTGTTGGCTGTAAGCTTATTTATAAGATAAAGTGTAAAACTCACTGTATTCCGGCAACATCACGACTTTGGGCTCGGGCAGCAATCCGTCCTCACTGTGTGTCCACTCGGGCTCCAACTTAACGCGCGGCGCCTCCTGCGACACGCCGGCACCCTCCATTACTCTCGGCGGAGCAAGTACAACTGACGTCGCGACGAGAAAGTCTCCGTCTCTATCTTATTACGGTGAAAGTGAGAAAGACCTCGCGCGCGACGCGACTTGGCAGCCCGTTGTACTAGCGTACTGTCTTTGCAACAGCGATCGATAAAGTTTCATCCAATGGTGTCGTAATTCCAGATAGTGAGTAACATTGTAGCAAAAAGGAAGACATAATGTAGACAATATATACTGAACTATTTATGAAATTAAAGAATAACACAACTAACAAGACTATGTAACTTACAAGATAAACACAATTAATTAATCGCGAAATAACATAGCACAGAGTACAATACAAAAAGAAAATCTGTCAACGAAATTTGACGTTTGACACTGACAGGTGTGGGGTTGCCCTGCCCACCAACTTATCGTTGCAATCTGGTCCCCGATTAAGTCGTAACTGTTAGAGCGGGAATCATCGTCATCAGAGAAACCTATTGATTCTTACCATATTGATATAGCTTTTATGGTATTCATACGTGTATGTATGTTTATTTACATCTTATTTCATTATGAGTATATTAAAAGATGTCTTTCATCGACATATTAGTTTCTGCACAACCTACTACTTAGTTTTACTATTCATTTCTCCATTACCCAAAGGTTGTCAGGAAGAGATCGCTCTTGAGCGATAAGACCACCTGTTGGTTTACCTCTACTGCCTCTCCGTTTTCTTTTGCAGGTGTGCAATAAATAGTAATTGTATTGTGATTTTAGTCTGATTTTTCCTTCCACCGCGCCAGTCTGTGAGAGGCTTTACGGAGATAGAGAGATCAGAAAAAGTCTGATGCATGAATCAGACATGTATTGAGCGAACACGAAAAATAGTCGGATCCGAAAATCGGAAGTGAAATCGCGCGTGTATGTTTTCGCTCAAATTGAGGGGTATGTTTTGCTTCAAACTGTGTTTCGCTCTCTTGCCCCCAAAATTAGTCGTTAAAAATCAAAATATTGTTTCTGTAAATAAGCCACAAAGGCACATTACATTTAGATGTGTCCATAGTATATCTGAACCCTACCATATACTAAAAAAATATTTTGACCCTAACTTAACTAATTATGTTACCTATAAGTTCTAATAAGTTTACTGTTACTCGATTACACGCGATACCTCATATCACAATGCGTATCATCATGCATATTGATATTATTGAATCAACTTATCCATACATTTATGAATATCGCGTTAATATTGCTATCAATATCTTGCAATAATATTCACTGCGTTGGGTGAAATGAAACAATGGAAATCAATATTTATTTTGCGATGTAACAAGGAGAAAAAGGGTCTCAAGGAGAAAGAGCGAAGTTTTACATTTACATATAGTCAGGAAGCAAGCATGCATGGTATGAGAATTATTGTATCCTAGTCTTTGCTCGCGACTTCGTCCTTCCCAGATCTCAAAATATCTGCATACCAAATGTGGGTATAGATTTTAATTAGATTTAATAATTATACATCCAAATATTATTAGTATTTTACTGAAACTAGGTATGTTAGTATTATAGGTATTCTAGTTATACATTAATTATAATTACTCAATTTTCACACCAATTGTGTAATTTACACACTATGCAATTTGAATACAAATTGTGATTTTGATGCTGGACAAAAATAAAAGTCAAGTGAACAACACTACTGATTTATTTCGGGCTTGCCTATAAAAAGACGATTATTAGTCAACCCTCAATTGCATAATAGAATATTATTAACAGAACTACAGTAACGCCACATCAGTAGCGTCTCAAGGGTGTCAGAGGCGGTAGTGCGGGGGGCAACTTGAGGCTAACTTCACAGACGTAGTGCACCTTCATTATGCCGACATTTACGCCGCCCAGGCTTCGGTGTTGCATGGACACGCGCATGTTCCTTCAACTTATACGAGCGCGCAAACTGCCTCTTACATATATCACAAGCATACGGCTTTTCTCCGCATATGTATGACCAAATCACTTGTACGAGCAAACTGCTTCCCACACGTTTCACACGAATGCGGCTTTCCACCAGTATGTATCCGTCTATGTTTAGTTAAAGCATCTGATCCCATCAACTGTTTCTGACAGATATCGCAGGTGACTGGTTTTTGGCCGACATGTATCCGCTTATGCTTAGTTAAGTCGCATGATGCTCTGAACTGCTTCTCGCACATATTGCACGAGTATGGCTTTTGATCAGTATGTATTCGTCTATGTCTGCCTAAAACACTCGATTGCGCGAATTGCTTTTTGCAGACTTCGCATATGTATGGTTTTTCTCCAGTGTGAATACGTCTGTGTCTGCTTAAATCGCTGGAATCTCTGAACTGCTTTTTGCATATGTTGCACCAGAACGCCTTGTTTCCGACAGCTTCGTGTCTGTCAGAACTTGTTTTATTCTCTATTGGAACACATTCAGTTACAGCTTTTTGAATGTGGTGAATTAGGTCGCTTTTTTGTGGAAAAGTTCTGCCGCAGGTATCGCAGTTATAGTCTTCGTCGTCTGTATCCTGTGTGCCGGTGTCCGTCTGTAAATAAATGAAATATATGAATTTCATTCAGCAGGCCGCAAGGCAAATTCTACCAGCGTTTCTAAAAAATACCACCGTCAAGAAGAAACGCCGAAACAAAAGTCAACAGTCAGTCATTTTATCCATAACGTCAATTGCAATTACAGACCTACCAGACTTTAAATTAAAAAATTATGTTAAAGATATATTGACTCAGAAATCCTATTGTAGAGTAAAGGATTATATAACAGAAAAGGATGTTTGGAAGCATTATAATAGTCGTAATTTTTAGTGATAAGAAACAATGTATCTACTGACGGACGTAAGTGTATCTTGTATACCTATATGAGAAATAAATTGAATTGAATTGCATCTTATTACAATGATGTGATAGTACTTAACCTACTTGAGAGCAGTTACAAACGGAGACTTTTTGCAGCAAACAAACGCGCGTTTCACGAACGTGCGACACTAGCCATAGATCACCTGCACGTCTATCATGAGAGAGACAGATAGTGCGAGAAAAACCGAGAGCATGTCGCGGCCGTCTCACGATAGACGTGCAGCACAGATTTTTCTCGCACTATACATCTCTTTAACGTAACGGAATGGTACCCCGTGGACAGCACACGAAGAAAAGGAAGACCACTCTCAAGATGGAGTGATGATATCAAAAAGACAGTGGGATGCTATTGGGGAAGAGAAGCTAAAGACAGGGAAACCTGGAAAGCTTTGGAGGAGGCTTTTACCGCTTTAGGCGGTCCTTATATAGAAGAAGAAGAATACTATTTTAAAAACAGTGAATTTAAATAGTGAAATATGAAAAAACAAACAATATAAAAACTTTATTTAACAAATAAGCGCATAAAATATATTTACAAACTCTGTCATAAGGAAATAAAAGCTTATCTTATCTTATACATCTTTGTAATGAGAGTGAGACGGTTAGAGCAAGAAAAATAGAGAGAGCTCGCGCGCCTTCGATACTGTATCGCTTTTGTGACGCTTCAAAAAATCGCCAAGTGTAACCACTCCAAAATAGGTAACCCTGAATATGATAAAAAGAAATCGCGAGTCTGTCTCTTCGCCGTGACTCACAGCTGGTAGGTGCGCGGTGGGCCGTATGCGGCTGAGTTCGTGAGGTGTGGACTCTAGATGTTCACCGCTGCGAGTGTGCTTTAGTGTTGCTTCTCGCGTCGCGCCGGCCGGCTGATTTGACTCTGTAACCATACAGAGTAAAAAAAACTTATCTATGCTTCTGCACAGTAGATGGCAGAAGACCAAGAGGCAGACGCCCCAAACGCTGGCTCGGCCAGGTGTCGCAGCATCTTGAAATGCCGGTTAAAGCTTGAAACAAATTATCGGACGCGGCTCACAGCCAGTGTCTAGATAATGAATATACACTGAATTGTGCTATCGGACGTAAGCCGTGGGCGTAACCTTGAGCGGTCGGACGTCCGACTGAAATCTGGCGCGCTGGATCCCGTTCGACTGTGCACATTTATCAGTCGCGGACGTCAACCGCGTCCGCCAGCCGCGTCCGATAATTTGTTTCAGGCTTAACGCAGCTCCAACAGTCAGTCGACTGGAAGTCCTGGAGAAGAATACTGGCTATGCTACTCCAGCAGAGTCACGACCCTCAGCAATGAGGGACCTCAGGATTGAGGATGCTACTCATCCTACTAATAATATAAATGCGAAAGTTTGGATGTTTAGATGTTTGTTACTCAATCACGCTTAAACGGCTCAACCGACTTTGATGAAATTTCGCACGAAGATAATTTATAGCCTGTTTGAATACAAACTTTTAGCGCTTGCTGTATAGATATACGGATTGCTGGCTATAAAATTCTTATTTTAATTTAAAAAGTATATTGATATAAACATAATACAATAATTTCATAAGTCACGTATTTTTAGTTTGGTTTCAATACACGATGAAACACTTTCGTGAAGAAATTATTAGAAAATTCCTTAATGGCGACAGGCCATGTGCTATCTTCAAGGCGTTACAACCCCATGGATTTAAACGGAATCTGGTTTATACTACTATAAAAAGGTATAAAGATATCTCTTCTACAGAGGACAGGAAAAGATCCGGTCGGCCCCGCTCAGCTAGAACCAAAAAAGTGGTAAAGGCTATAAGAGAGCGAATTCGGCGGAAAAAACACCGTTCTATTAGAAAATTAGCTGCTGATCTGAAAATTTCCAGGGGATCTGTACATAATATATTGAAAAAAGAGCTTGGATGTCATGCCTACAAAAAACGAAAAGTACATGGCATTTCAGATGCGACCAAGAAAAAGAGAGTAGAAAGATGTAGCACCATACTTTCTTGGCACGCAGGGGACGAATTTGTTTTCTCAGACGAGAAACTCTTTGTGTTAGAGCAGCCTCATAACGCCCAGAACGACCAGTTGTGGTCAGCAACGATAGAAGACATTCCAGACTATGAAAGGAATGTGCCTAGGTTCCAGAGCTCATCATCAGTGATGGTTTGGGGTGCTCTTTGTAAGAGAGGCAAACTGCCTTTAGTATTTATTGATAAAGGCGTTAAAATCAATGCGGAATATTATAAATCGGAGGTTTTGGAGAAAAATGTAGCCCCAAATTTAAAAAATATGTTTGGAGATGATTATTATGTTTTTCAGACAAGAGCTCCGTCGCATACGGCAAACGCTGTTCAAGCTTGGTGCAAGGCTAATTTGACCAATTTTTTGCCGAAAAATTAATGGCCACCAAGTTCTCCAGATTTAAACGTACTAGATTATTTCGTATGGTCATACACGCTTTCGAAACTAAATAATTATAAAGTCGCAAACCTGAACCATTTTAAAAAGGTTATCGTGCAAATTTGTGACGATGGAAGCGGTGCGTGCAGCTTGTGACTCTTTTGAGAAACGTTTGAAGCTTGTAAAAGAAGTTAAAGGTGGAGTAATTCCAAAACATTTGTTGTAAATATTGTATATAAGTGTGCCTTTCATATAATATAATTTTCATAACATAAACCGCGTACATTTTTGTATTCGAACTTATTGGACACGGTGTATATCCGTAAGATTTTAGTTTCTGTTGAAAGGGTGAACTCCGAAACAACACTTCTTATTAAAAAAAACTTTCACCATTGTATAGAACGGACCTTCACAATGGCCGTGGCTCCGCTTGCACTTGTAGTCGTAAGCGGGCGGAGCCGCGCGGGCAGCTAGTCTACACTAATAATATTCTTATATTATTATTTCTGCGTAATGAGATTAATGTTAAATTATTTATAACTAGCTCCCTAACTAGTTAGAATGTTGTGAATGTTCAGTTCTGGCGCTTCGCCGGCCGCTGCCGCGGCAAATGATTTTATTGCATATGACTATTATGGATTACAATGATTATGGAAAATGAGATTATTAGTATTGATAATATGGAAAACAAAGATTCTGGCACATAATGAATATCGTAAACAATGAGTATGGCATACGAAATTATAAGAAACAACATTATGGCGGTTGAATGTTATGGCAGATAAAATTCGGGCAAATGAAATTCTGGCAAGTAAGAGTATACCCATACCTAGGCTATCACACGTCGCCTCCCCCTCTACACACACCTGCACAAAGATTAGTGTCTCAATCTCCTTCTTGATATTACATTTGGTGTCTTCCATACAAACTGGTGTTAAGAGTCCGCAGTAAGCGCGGCCGAATTTCACTTTCCGAATTTTAAATTACCTGTATTTTTTTACTATGATATCTGAACTATTACAGACATAGATATTCCTCATGTCATTGTGCATGCAAAGTTTCGTTACAATCCAACACGTAGTTTTAAAATGAGTGTTTGTTGTATGGAGAATCGAGCTTACTGCGGACTCTTCAGAGTTCCTTGTCTCCTGACTCTATTTCTGCCTTAACTGTAAATCAACATATTGACATTGTTGTACACAAATCAACCTAGTCCCAAACTGAGCGAGGCTTGTACTTTGGGTACTAGATCATAAGTTCTGATCATAGTTTCTACAGGGTCACCATTATTTACTACAACTAAAATTCCCTGACTTTTCCCGGTTTTCCAGTCGTTTTTTCAAGTTTTTCCCTGACGATAATCTTAAATGTAATAAATACAAAATATATAATTGGGATACATTTTTGAGTTTTTGCAGAATTATCTGCTAGCAAATTACAAGACGAAGTAAGTACTAGACTTCAACGTTTTTGCGTATTATGGTACGAATTAAAGCGACGAATTGAGAAACCACATTTTTTCAAGTCGGTTAAATATCTTGGGTATAACTGAAACAAAACTACCTAGTCATCAGTTATCATGTTTATTGTTATGTTAAGTTTGTATGTATATTTGAAAAACTATTCACAAAATCTATTGCAACTTGGTAATCTGTTTTTCCAATAACGCAGCTTCTTTGGCAGCTCCTTCGAGATTTTTTTGCTTTTTTGCTTCTAGTTCTCTGACCATATCTGCAGTTTTTCTTTTTCTGCTCTGATTTTCGCCTCTGAACTTAAATTATTATTTTTTTGTGTACAAGTAGTGAGCATTACGAGCCGCGTGGATCATTTTTTTTTTATATTTATTTTGTCTAATACCGCCGTAGTAGGATATAGCGACGTAAACGCGTCTTTGCGCAATTAGAGACTTGCGAAAGATTTTCCACTTATCTCCTTATTGATGTAAAAGCCATGCTCACTATAAACGTTTCCGTGGGATAACACCATGACCATTTTTATTAAAGTTTGCAAGTCTTTCTTTTCCTTTTTTATCAAACCGAGCCAAAGATCATCCAATCGGTGATCAACCATAATCGAAAATTGTTTCATTGATTTTACAAATTCAGGTTCATTTACAAATATCATTAAAGGCACTTTTGACGTTATCTGCTTCATATCCTGAAAGCCAGTTATTTTTGTCAAATATTTCCAACACTATCGAGCCTCTCTCGTCGTCGGAATTGTGCATTGACTGCGATTGCGGGATCGAAGGATAGATATTCCCTTAGTCAAAGCATACGAAAGTGGGGATGTTTGGCACAATGACACGCAAATATCAGATTCTTTCGACAGTCTTGACGAAAACGCAAGTATATCGATATCATTGATATCGCGGCTATTGCGAAGAGCATTCTTTACAGCTAAGCCCAAGTCGATTTCTTTCGCGATTATCAGATTAGACTCCCTTTTCAAGTCAATCGACGTGATATTAGTGGCAGAATCCAATACATGCGCTTTAACAACTCTTTGCATGTTTTTTTTTTCAGTGTGGCCAAAAGTGATTCGTATAAAAGTGGAGCAAGTGGTGCGTCGGATTAAAATAATGTTAAAAATGGCTAAACTTGCACCGCCACCGATTGAAAAAAGGTCAAGCAGCATTTACTAAGGCTTGCGCTGTCAGGTGCTTATTTTTCGTTTTTAATTCCCTGCACATATTTTTCAACGTTTTGCGTATAAATTTAATAACGCTAAAGTTCTCGAGCCAACGTACTGCAAAAAATTTATGGAACTCGAGCCTGAAAACCTTGTAGTTTCACGTCGCACGGGGCTAGGCAGGCTAGGCAGAATAGGTAGTATAGAGAACGTAAAACCGGCGGGATTTCCGAGTAATACAGTGACACGTGCGCCGCGCGGTCGCATTTACCTATTATTAACCTATTAGATATAGTAGATATATAATGTTTGGAGATGGTAAAATTAATAATTTGTTTTTCTTTTTAATTAGGTACAATACAGAGACAATTTTTATTCCCTGACCTCCATTAAATTTCCCTGACAATTCCCTGACTTTTCCATGACCAACGAAATTCCCTGACTTTTCCCGATTTTCCCGGTTTTCCAGAAAGTGGCCACCCTGTTCTAATATTGATTGTATTAACTCTATGGTAGTATGGTATATAGCATGGCATTAAAATTCCATGTGCTCGGAGTGAGTTTATGTATTTACCCAAACTATATTTTCTTGCTATTATTATGAAGTATTTTAAATTAAATTTAGCCAATTTTGCAATCTTTTTTTATTGTACTTTTGCCTTTGTATTTGATGGACATAGTTATTTGTTATTAGTCTTTCTCTTGCACTCACCATTTGAAAGTCTCTGTT
Organism: Epinotia bilunana; assembly: GCA_947049275.1. Taxonomy (NCBI): domain Eukaryota; kingdom Metazoa; phylum Arthropoda; class Insecta; order Lepidoptera; family Tortricidae; genus Epinotia; species Epinotia bilunana. The sequence continues at coordinate 1,126,765 of OX346276.1, forward strand.
TGGCCCTATGGTTGACAGGTAGAGATTACCTTGAGGCATAAAAAAAATAACAATAATCTATCAATTTTAATAAAATGATGCATTGCATTTGCATGCATCCAGAAATGATTGTTTACGCTGCATTTTCAAGAAGCCACTTTTTAATTTTATTAATTCCATTTATAATAATCTATCTCAAAAGACAACATGTTTAAATGAAACAAAATCCCTACATTGTTGGATTATTTATTTTGAGCAGTTTGATCAATCAAGTATTTGCCTCATCAATAGACTCCGGACTCTTGTTGCGATGATGTCACACTATTATGACGTCAAGGGCTACAATTGGCCCGTTCCCGGCCATTGGGCCCGTGAGACAATTGTGAGGGTATGTTTAGATAGATATTATTGTCTAGTACCCATAGTACAAGATTTGTGTCTAGGGTAAATATTTATTTAAATACTTACTGTTTCCTGTTAAAACTACGTCACACGGCGCCCTGAGCGGGTCCTTCTGGTCATGTCCCCAATCAGGCTCCTGCTTAAAGTGGGCCGCCTGTGAGATGCCGGCACCCTCCATTACAGCGGCGAGAGCGCACACTTGACACTGGCTGGCTATATGTATAGCCAGCTACACCAGTCCTATTTTTTTAATAGGTCGCTAAAGTTGGCGGACCGAGGTATTGCGATCAACAAATATAAGTACACGTCCTTTATTTTGACCTGGCTGTATTGCCGGACCGCGGTTTTGCGTTCAAAATATCAGATGATTCAATAGCACCCGACGATTCAACTTCATAAAAGTCACTATTAGTATGGACGATAACGTGTTAGGATTTATCCTAATGGTATATGTACTGTACGAAGAACGTGGAATGGATTATATGAAACACTAAGTTACTTACGCCGTATGTAATAGAATTAAATTTAATCATTAACGTAAAACTAGAAAGCATAACCTAACGCGTAACATATGACATATGACCACAGACTAAGAAGGAATGACTGAACACACAGGTTACTAAAAGCGCACTAGACAATCCTGCATAGCAACGAATGTGGGAATACGGCTTTACAGTTGTTTTTTTACAACTACCATAAGCACAAAACAACCTTGACTTTCTTTTTGCTGCTTATCTATGGTCGTCATTAGTACATGAAATTTTATTTAAGGTTATATTTATTTTGAAAAAGTAAAATCCAATTACTTGTATCGTTTCACCAGTCTTTATTTGCACAATGTCGCCTTCAGATGCTGTAGTTCAAGACCTTGACGAGAAACATGTCGACTTGGTGGCGAAATTTGTATCTGACGTCAGAAATGGGTACGTGCGTGGCGTAGTATAATATCGCTTTATTTAGAGATAAGTAGTGAATAATCGATTATTTTATAAATATATTAGAACTTAAAGCTGCCTGCGTCAATGGGATAGGTTTTTATGAGTACTTTTGAGGCTATTTATTTATTAGGACATCAAAATATTTCATCATAAATACTTCACTACTATAAAACAAAGTCGCTTCCCGCTGTCTGTCCCTATGTATGCTTAGATCTTTAAAACTTCGCAACGGATTTTGATGCTGTTTTTTAATAGATAGAATGATTCAAGAGGAAGGTTTTGGGGTGAGGACCAAATTCTTGGACAGTAGTTAGCCTAGTTAATTGGTAGTAGTTAAAAAGTTCCGTTGTGACACGAAAATTAGCCATACAATTCTATGTTTAATTTTCGTGTGACAATGGAACTTTTTAACTACTACCAATTAACCATGCTAACTAGTGACCAAGAATTTGGTCCTCACCCTTATATGTATAATATAGTACCCGTGCAAAGCCGGGGTGGGTCGCTAGTTACTGATAAATTAATAAATGATTGTTATTAAACTGGTAAACTACAAGCTCTGCTTAGGTTGGGATATGTGGATTTGTGTTTGTTTGTTTACTATTATAATAAATTGGTGTGTCAAATTGATGGACACTACTCCAGACACAATAGAAATAACAACAGAATTATGCCTATAGGCGTCTACTGTCCATCAATGTATTAATAGTGTCTTGAATTAGTGTTTGTTTCTTTCTAAACCACCAAACATTTTAAGTAATTAGATCACATGTGAAGGGCTTGCTCATACTGAATTTGATATAATACATTAAATATTGCAAGCATTATCTAATACACACAGTCTTTAAACATCGTCTGGACCATTATTTAGACTTAAAAATAGTGATATACTTGATGTAAAATTTTTGTTAATAAATAAATAAATTGATTTATGAAGGAACATTTTCAAAATAATCAATTTCTGTCTTACTTATTTTTTATATATTCATACTCATATTATATATGTGAAAGTCTGTTTGTCTAACTGTCTGTCTGTTACCTCGTCACACCTAAACCACTGAACGGATTCAGATGAAATTTTGGTACGGAAGTAGTTGAATCCTGGGGAAGGACGTAGATGTTTTTATCCCTTAAATCATCCCCTACGTAGCTAAAATGGGGGTTGAAATTCTGTGTGGAGCTACAATATAAACAAGTTCCATGCGGACGGGAGTCGTGGGCAGAAGCTATGCATATGGGTAAGGCTGCGGAGCGTTTCAACAACTACACATTTATGTAACGATTTATTAGCGAATAAAACCTCACGGTGGCTTTTAGTTTTAACATATATTGGAAGAAGGAAAGCAAGCTTATTTGTTTTAATTCAAACTTGGTGATTTTGTCACACCAAGCCCTCCACAGCAGTTGAAATGCTCCGCGGCCTTACCCGTATATTGAAAATGGAAACCGAAGTTGTTTCTATCAATAAATATCCTGTATTATATTACAGGAAGATTGAAGGCTCTAACAATGTAGCGTCAGCCACCGTCACTCTTCTGGAGCAGATCATCAATGAGTCGGACAACACCACAGTCATGTGAGTATCAGGCAGTGGCACTGTGTCCATGGAAATTGAAGTAATTGATTGTATCAAATGACTCGCAATGAATCACACCGTAGCCCGGGGCGTATTTTGAAATTCGGCGCCCCGGGCCAATAAGTTTCTCCACGCCAAAAGTCAATGAATGGCGCCAAACCTAAAGAACATGCAATTGGTCAGCGGCGGCTGTGCCCCCTGGCGCCCCTGGCGGATTGGCGCCCCGGGCCATGGCCCGGATGGCCCTAGGGTAAATACGCCCATGACCGTCGCAACGACACGACACTATCGGTTTCTATTAATTTCTATGACGGCGACGTGTCGCTGTCTACGAAAGGTATTTCATAGAAATACATAGAAACCAGTAGTGTCGCTGCGACACGTCCTCTGCTGCCGCTGTCTGCGGTCGGGTTCCAACTTGTACCTTTACCAAGATAACGATGTAATCTATATTCATGTACCCTGTGATTTGTATGTTGTGCCTAAAATAATACAATCGTCATCCTCCAAGCGTTATTCCCGGTCGTGCCAGGGAGCCCCGGGTCCGCTTTGACACCTAAAATAAAAAAATAAAAAGGTTGTGGACAGTGTGTGTGTTTGTGGGCGAGGCGTGCGGCCGAACATGCGTCTGTAGACACTGCTAATGACACAATCTCAGGGCTGCTCTACATAAGGAGGGTCATCATAGCCCATTCTACAAGACGCACTTATGTGTTATAAGGAGTAAGACATACCTTCATCTAATTCCACTGTCCCGTGGCCATGGTGGCCCATTGTGTAAATGTGTAGAGGAGACTTCAGAAAAAAGGGCGAGTTAGATTAAATTCATTTTTGGTACAAGCTTTTATTGCCGACTGTACTTTTCTGTATACCATCACCTGAGACGATTCTAACGAGCCCAAACTCGATGGGGTTATGTGATTTTATTACGGAATTCCTATGGCCACCTTCCAGCTCCATCATCAGATCAGCTCCACGTCATCATAATATTGCATTGTCGCGCGATTTGCATATTCGTGCAAAATTTCAACTCAATCGGAAACCGGGAAGTGGATCAAATTTAACTTGCAAAATTTGATTACAGATTGACAACGGGACAGGTGAAAGTAAATAAAAGATTGTAAAAAAATGTCTGTGTTCTTCAAGTGGTCTATGCAGCCGCGTCCGCGCCGCCGGTCGCTTGCTCACGCGCGCGCTCCCCAGCCACCTCAGCGCCGCCAACATGGCGCGCCGCGTGCTGCGCGCGCTGCGCGACGAGGCGCGCGCCGACGGGGACGCGTCGCTCGCGCGCCTCGTGCTGGCCGCGCCGCGCGCCAACACCGCCGTGTGCGAGGACCTCAGGGGGCCGGTGCGCGAGCACGTGAACGAGGTGAGTGTACTGTCAGCTCAGCGCCGCCAACATGGCGCGCCGCGTGCTGCGCGCGCTGCGCGACGAGGCGCGCGCCGACGGGGACGCGTCGCTCGCGCGCCTCGTGCTGGCCGCGCCGCGCGCCAACACCGCCGTGTGCGAGGACCTCAGGGGGCCGGTGCGCGAGCACGTGAACGAGGTGAGTGTACTGTCAGCTCAGCGCCGCCAACATGGCGCGCCGCGTGCTGCGCGCGCTGCGCGACGAGGCGCGCGCCGACGGGGACGCGTCGCTCGCGCGCCTCGTGCTGGCCGCGCCGCGCGCCAACACCGCCGTGTGCGAGGACCTCAGGGGGCCGGTGCGCGAGCACGTGAACGAGGTGAGTGTACTGTCAGCTCAGCGCCGCCAACATGGCGCGCCGCGTGCTGCGCGCGCTGCGCGACGAGGCGCGCGCCGACGGGGACGCGTCGCTCGCGCGCCTCGTGCTGGCCGCGCCGCGCGCCAACACCGCCGTGTGCGAGGACCTCAGGGGGCCGGTGCGCGAGCACGTGAACGAGGTGAGTGTACTGTCAGCTCAGCGCCGCCAACATGGCGCGCCGCGTGCTGCGCGCGCTGCGCGACGAGGCGCGCGCCGACGGGGACGCGTCGCTCGCGCGCCTCGTGCTGGCCGCGCCGCGCGCCAACACCGCCGTGTGCGAGGACCTCAGGGGGCCGGTGCGCGAGCACGTGAACGAGGTGAGTGTACTGTCAGCTCAGCGCCGCCAACATGGCGCGCCGCGTGCTGCGCGCGCTGCGCGACGAGGCGCGCGCCGACGGGGACGCGTCGCTCGCGCGCCTCGTGCTGGCCGCGCCGCGCGCCAACACCGCCGTGTGCGAGGACCTCAGGGGGCCGGTGCGCGAGCACGTGAACGAGGTGAGTGTACTGTCAGCTCAGCGCCGCCAACATGGCGCGCCGCGTGCTGCGCGCGCTGCGCGACGAGGCGCGCGCCGACGGGGACGCGTCGCTCGCGCGCCTCGTGCTGGCCGCGCCGCGCGCCAACACCGCCGTGTGCGAGGACCTCAGGGGGCCGGTGCGCGAGCACGTGAACGAGGTGAGTGTACTGTCAGCTCAGCGCCGCCAACATGGCGCGCCGCGTGCTGCGCGCGCTGCGCGACGAGGCGCGCGCCGACGGGGACGCGTCGCTCGCGCGCCTCGTGCTGGCCGCGCCGCGCGCCAACACCGCCGTGTGCGAGGACCTCAGGGGGCCGGTGCGCGAGCACGTGAACGAGGTGAGTGTACTGTCAGCTCAGCGCCGCCAACATGGCGCGCCGCGTGCTGCGCGCGCTGCGCGACGAGGCGCGCGCCGACGGGGACGCGTCGCTCGCGCGCCTCGTGCTGGCCGCGCCGCGCGCCAACACCGCCGTGTGCGAGGACCTCAGGGGGCCGGTGCGCGAGCACGTGAACGAGGTGAGTGTACTGTCAGCTCAGCGCCGCCAACATGGCGCGCCGCGTGCTGCGCGCGCTGCGCGACGAGGCGCGCGCCGACGGGGACGCGTCGCTCGCGCGCCTCGTGCTGGCCGCGCCGCGCGCCAACACCGCCGTGTGCGAGGACCTCAGGGGGCCGGTGCGCGAGCACGTGAACGAGGTGAGTGTACTGTCAGCTCAGCGCCGCCAACATGGCGCGCCGCGTGCTGCGCGCGCTGCGCGACGAGGCGCGCGCCGACGGGGACGCGTCGCTCGCGCGCCTCGTGCTGGCCGCGCCGCGCGCCAACACCGCTGTGTGCGAGGACCTCAGGGGGCCGGTGCGCGAGCACGTGAACGAGGTGAGTGTACTGTCAGCTCAGCGCCGCCAACATGGCGCGCCGCGTGCTGCGCGCGCTGCGCGCGCTGCGCGACGAGGCGCGCGCCGACGGGGACGCGTCGCTCGCGCGCCTCGTGCTGGCCGCGCCGCGCGCCAACACCGCTGTGTGCGAGGACCTCAGGGGGCCGGTGCGCGAGCACGTGAACGAGGTGAGTGTACTGTCAGCTCAGCGCCGCCAACATGGCGCGCCGCGTGCTGCGCGCGCTGCGCGACGAGGCGCGCGCCGACGGGGACGCGTCGCTCGCGCGCCTCGTGCTGGCCGCGCCGCGCGCCAACACCGCTGTGTGCGAGGACCTCAGGGGGCCGGTGCGCGAGCACGTGAACGAGGTGAGTGTACTGTCAGCTCAGCGCCGCCAACATGGCGCGCCGCGTGCTGCGCGCGCTGCGCGACGAGGCGCGCGCCGACGGGGACGCGTCGCTCGCGCGCCTCGTGCTGGCCGCGCCGCGCGCCAACACCGCCGTGTGCGAGGACCTCAGGGGGCCGGTGCGCGAGCACGTGAACGAGGTGAGTGTACTGTCAGCTCAGCGCCGCCAACATGGCGCGCCGCGTGCTGCGCGCGCTGCGCGACGAGGCGCGCGCCGACGGGGACGCGTCGCTCGCGCGCCTCGTGCTGGCCGCGCCGCGCGCCAACACCGCCGTGTGCGAGGACCTCAGGGGGCCGGTGCGCGAGCACGTGAACGAGGTGAGTGTACTGTCAGCTCAGCGCCGCCAACATGGCGCGCCGCGTGCTGCGCGCGCTGCGCGACGAGGCGCGCGCCGACGGGGACGCGTCGCTCGCGCGCCTCGTGCTGGCCGCGCCGCGCGCCAACACCGCCGTGTGCGAGGACCTCAGGGGGCCGGTGCGCGAGCACGTGAACGAGGTGAGTGTACTGTCAGCTCAGCGCCGCCAACATGGCGCGCCGCGTGCTGCGCGCGCTGCGCGACGAGGCGCGCGCCGACGGGGACGCGTCGCTCGCGCGCCTCGTGCTGGCCGCGCCGCGCGCCAACACCGCCGTGTGCGAGGACCTCAGGGGGCCGGTGCGCGAGCACGTGAACGAGGTGAGTGTACTGTCAGCTCAGCGCCGCCAACATGGCGCGCCGCGTGCTGCGCGCGCTGCGCGACGAGGCGCGCGCCGACGGGGACGCGTCGCTCGCGCGCCTCGTGCTGGCCGCGCCGCGCGCCAACACCGCCGTGTGCGAGGACCTCAGGGGGCCGGTGCGCGAGCACGTGAACGAGGTGAGTGTACTGTCAGCTCAGCGCCGCCAACATGGCGCGCCGCGTGCTGCGCGCGCTGCGCGACGAGGCGCGCGCCGACGGGGACGCGTCGCTCGCGCGCCTCGTGCTGGCCGCGCCGCGCGCCAACACCGCCGTGTGCGAGGACCTCAGGGGGCCGGTGCGCGAGCACGTGAACGAGGTGAGTGTACTGTCAGCTCAGCGCCGCCAACATGGCGCGCCGCGTGCTGCGCGCGCTGCGCGACGAGGCGCGCGCCGACGGGGACGCGTCGCTCGCGCGCCTCGTGCTGGCCGCGCCGCGCGCCAACACCGCCGTATGCGAGGGCCTTAAGGGACCAATTTTTTTGAACGTTAATCTTGTGCATCCACGACTAATGCCAGATTTACAGTTTACACGCTTGCCACAAGCTTGTAAAGGGGGCTGTTTGGCTTGGTTTGTGTGAGCTTGCAAAAGCTTGTCGCTGTTGGGCTAGTGTCGATTTTGGAACACAGATCAAAGGAAGCTTGCGGCTACTGCGTTTGTCAAGCCAAACGGAATAGCCAACACAAGTTCGACGTCCACGTTGGTTATGCTTGCCTGTCCGGAACACTAACGCACTAGCAAGCGTTTAAATGACATCCAAGCGTATGTAAAGTTTGTGGGCGCCACGCAGCTTGCCAATCTTGCCAGCACTAAGTTTATTGCTTTATGTATTATAATATAAATAAATAAATATTACGGGACAATCTTACACAAATCGATCTAGTCCCAAACTAAGCAAAGCTTGTACTATGTGTACTAGACGACGATAAACATAGTTAAATAGATAAATAAATACTTAAATACATAGAAAACATCCATGATTCAGGAACAAATATTCGTGCTCATCACACAAATATATGCCCTTACCGGGATTCGAACCCGGGACCCCTTGCTTCGTAGGCAGGGTCACTACCAACTACGTTAAAGCGGTCGTCTTATATTATCATCGTATCAGCCGAAAGATGTCCACTGCTGGACATAGGCCTCCCCAAAGAGTGCCAAAGTAACCGGTCCTGCGCCACCCTCTTGCCCTGTGCCTGTATATTGATATTGGAATATTTTTTTCCCAGCTTCGCACCGAACTGGAAGGCACGGCGGCAGCCATCAGCTCCCAAGCTAAAGAGCACATATTATCCGACGAAATGATCCTGACGTATGGGGCCAGTAAACTGACTGAGCGGTTCCTCCGCTCGGCGCGCCGCTACCGCCTGCTGCTGGCGGAGAGCGCCGACGTTGCTGAGGTACTAATAACATTTATTCAGAAAATAGTCATTGTTTTTCTCTAATGAAACGAGGGATCAAAATCGTTCCTTTATTCCCTGATATTCCCTTTTTAAGCCGCGTTCACATTTGTCTGTTGTGTTGTGTTGTGATGCATCAGAACGGTATCGGTTTCACACATTTAATATGGTTGCGTTCACATTTATCTGATGCCGTGTGTTGTGACGGCTTATGTTGTGTGGCATCACAAGCGATCCCGGTCCGCGTCAGAACGGGTGAGGTGCGGGGGCGGTGCAGCGACACGACAGCGCATCAGACTAGTGTGCACGCGCCAGTGTTGTGTTGTGACGCGGCATAGCCACACGTGAAGTATGGAGGACAAACATCCTACTCCGAGAGCCAAGACCGAACTGATATAAAATGCGTCATAACACGTCAGATAAATGTGAACAGCAGTCATCACGACAGAGAGCGTCACACCACGTCAGAAAAAAATGTAACGCGGCTTTAGTTTAAATTTTCCTCATGGATAATGTGAAAAGCATTGTGCAAACACTTGAATCCCTTGTTACGTTCAAGATTTTTCTTTAGAATTCTTCGCTTCGCTCGGAATTCTATTGTAGAATAACCCTCGTCTTAAATATATAATTTTGCTCGTCTGAGACTCAATCTACTATTGGGTTGTAAAAACCAACATTGTTTTGTTTAGTCCTTACGTAATTGTTTTTTATACCATGATAGTGGAAAATTCAGGGATGCCGCGGATGCGAGTTTTTAGACATCCGCGGATGCGGTTATTTCAAGGCTCACATCCACGGATGCGTGATTTTGAGGTAACGCATCACCTATAGCGAATACGGCGAATTGACAGATAACAGAAACGAAATGAATATTCTTATTGACTAATGACGAAAATACTGAACACGCCGCGTTGGCCCCTTTCTTATCGCGAACTGCTACATAAACTCCGTGTCAATTTTTGCGAATGCGGCGGAGGCGGGTGCCGACCTCGAAAATGATGCGGAACATCCGCGGTCGCGGATGAGGATGCGAATGTCTGCAACATCCTTTGTGGAAATCAAGCTGATGGTCAGCACACGAGGTAGAGGAGCAGATACACGAACTTCAACCTTCGACTTTCTTGGCAGTTTTTTTTTCCAGATAAAAGTATGGTATAGTCGTTCGGTTTGAGTTGTGTCCAATCCATGGTCTCATTGTGCGGGTTTGCTACCTCATTATGGTCCGTCATAAAAGATAAGCACGCTTCGTGGACAAAAACTGCATGCATTAACATTTTACTGGATTTTCAACTGTAGGGCCTTTGCCAAAAGTATAAATTGCTTTAATAGAATTATAATATTTAAATACATCCCTGGCGTTTACCTGAGTACTGAGAATCGAACAAGCACAAAGGCACCTGGACCGCCATTTTCCTATTATTGCACTCGCAACCTATTACTTAGGAACATAGAGTCGATATTCAATTGAACATTCTAGGTGGCTTGAACGACTTTTTACAATATGGTAATTTTGGTGTTTTGCGTTTTCAGTCAACAAAGGCATTGTTCCTTTAACCCGTGACGCGTCCTAGACACACACGTGTGCGCCTAACGGACAATAGTAAAGGGCTTATGACACCTACCTGAATTTAGCACCCCGATTAGGGAGCGGAGTTGAGTCATAAGCCCTTTACACATTGTTCTACAGACGACGCGCGTTCGTCGGGTTAAGTAGATTGGACACAACTCAAACCGAACGACTATATAATTGTTTGTCGACAGTCGCACGCGATGGCGGCTCGCCTCAGCGCGGCCGGCGTGCCCGTCACGGTGCTGGGCGCCGCGGCCGTGTGCGCCGTCATGTCGCGCGTCAACAAGGTACGTTGCTAGTGACGCTGCCGCGCACAGCTCTGCTGGATACTCGCCCTTACTATAGCAGCAAAGACGAGGAATATATATCACTCGCTTGTTGAATAATCTGATCCCAAAAATGATACACCATGACTAATTGTTGACCAATTATTTGCCGCGCTGGGTCGTGATTCTAGGAAAAATCTTAACAGCGCGAAGCAGAACTCGTTGCGGACGGTACAGCGACATCTATCGGGTTATTGGGTTACTAAAATGACTTAGAATGATTTGACTTGCCACCTGATTTGGCTTTTCCTTATCCCATTTACTTGGGGTCGGCGCAGCAGATAGACAGAGCATTACGAACAACCTAGTGAAGCCTTAGATTTTATTTGGCTTGGTTGAAAACCGGCTTCACTAGGTTGTTCGTAAAGCTCTGTCTATCGTTTTTTCTTTGTCTGGGGGCGCAGCATGATTTTTCTTTCTATCGCTCGTCAAATCATCACATACTTCCTTCCTATTCATATCACCTCTCAAGCAGTCCATTCACCTTTTTCTTGGTCTACCTTTTCTCTTACAACCCTCCATATCATACATACTTAATGCCCTTTTAGTAACATGACTATCATACCTCCGCGTAACATGTCCATACCACCGTAGGCGATTTGCTCTCAGCTTTTCAATTATGGGTGCTACTTTCAGGCTTCTTTTTATATACCTACTCATTTCTTATTCGATCCATTCTCGCCACGCTAAAGACGAGGAATTTAAAGCATAGTGAATTTATTTACGTGTAGTTAAACAAAGCTCGGACCGATTTTTTTAAGCTTCGAATTTCTGAATCTCAGGTAAAAGCACAATAGATGAACTCGTGTCTTAATATCTCGAACGGACTCGTCCATCTATTAGATAAGATGCGTTTATTTCATTTTGAAAATTTACATGACATTTAAAAACATTAAAATATCATGTATTCCCAAAAAGATTGTCAGAGTGTATAATAATGACATTAATATAAAGAAAATAATAGTCAAATCAAAATACAGTGCAATATGAAAATAAAATAATAATAAGTAACAATTGAAGTAATATTTATAAAATGGTACGATGTCAAAGACGAAAAATGAGCGAATTGAAACTTTCTTGAGACATGTTTATTTATTTATTAAGAAACAAACAGTCTCATATGGTTACATTTGACACGGTAAAAAGTAGTAAATTATGGACTTACAGTTTCCTTAATCGGTATATTTAAACCTAAACGTTAAAAACATTAAAAGTTTTGAGTTAAATTGAGATGCATCGTTAGTAGTATAAACAATGTAGTAAAACATGTTGAAATAATGTTGTATAAAGATGCAGTAAAGTGTCAATGAGGACGAGTGCCGAGGAGTAAAAAAGACCGCGAATAATGAAGAGATGATTTATTCTAACTGGTCAATCGTACACTGACTTATTGCTACACTTATATTTATAATTACACGTCGGATACAGCGCTGCGTGTGCGAGGTTAATGACATTATTTTCGGCTAGTGCAAAGTGCACGTGCATCGTTGCAGAAACAATGTACATCTTTGTACGGTCGCGTTCTTTAATTTATGACCCTTTTTGCTAAAATATTCTTTGTATTCCTATAAAATTTGACAGGATTGTGAACCTTGTGGGTCCCAAATTAAAGTTCGTGACTGTACATACTGCCATCTCAGAAGAAGGCATAATAGGAATAAGTTACAAGGTACACTTAATTGGTAAAACTCTAAAACATGATTGTTAACGTGTATGCAATAATGTAAAAAATGCTAAATTATTGTTACCTAACAATTAAGTTATAACATATCAGACATGTAATGTAAAATGCAAACTTTCTGTTACTAAACAATTATAATATGTAACATGGAAATATAAAGTGCTAAAATAGTTTTTATTTAACAACTATATAATATACAAAAACATGTGAAATATAATTTTAAGTTAAGGATCGGTCACTGCTTAAGAATCTGTGCTCGTCCTAGTGTCAGAAACCACTTGTTTTGCGGAAGTGGTAGCTTTCCGCGCACTCGGCACTGGCTCACTCCCGCACTCTATTCTTTCACTTTTAACACAGACACAGGTTTCTTCCTTGGCACTTGGCACTTGGTTGCTGCTGTGCCAGTATCCACGTTCCCGTACGGCACTTGTAGTACACGAAGATGCCCGTCAGGAGGATAACAGTGCTGATGATCAATGATACTCCAATATTTTGCTAAATTCTCATTGTCATTAGTCACTACGTGACAATTGTAGGTTTTAATTTAACGGCACCCGACAGGATCCAGCCTAGTTTTGTTTGCTGTGCCATGGGTATATTGGAGCCCTTAACTAAACCATTCATCATTATTTGCGTATAGACATCAACATCTAAAAGAATATCGACGGGCTGGGATATGTTATATTTCGGGTCTGCTAGCGTAATACCGTTTATGTGCTCCCAGTTTTTCTTTTCAAATGTAGTGCTGGGTAAATTGCTAACTACGCGTGACATAATTAACGCATCCGTTGAAAATTCGAAGTCGTTGTGTAGTGATTTGCATAGTAACGTTTCCTCGACTTTTATTTGACAGAGTCCCAACGCCAGATACGTTTGCTTTTAATTGCTGCCGGTGTAACCCTAACCTCTGCGCTGTGTTTTCGTTAATAAGCGTGATCTCAGAGCCCTGATCAATGAGTGCTCTAAGGGTGATATACTCCCCATGACTGTTGGCCACTTGTATCAATGCAGTTGGAAGTAATATTTCGTCCCCACTCCCGGCCACGAAATTATTTTGCATATATATGTCTTTGTGGTGTCATGGCTGTCGATGCTCCAGGTAATGAGGACGTCTGCTTCGATGCAAGTGCATTTCCAAACGCCTTATGTAACACAGTATTGTGGGGTTCATTGCATTCCTTACAACGTTTTTCTGATTTGAAATAATTCTTTGTATGCACGTATAAACAGTTTTTGCACACGTTGGAGTTTGTAATATATTTTATTTGCTCGCCTGTTGACATGCTTGGAAATTGCTTGCATTGAAATAATGCGTGATCATCATTGCACAATATACATTTAATTTTATTTGCTGAAACGTGACAATTATAGTTATAATACGGGTTATATGCGCCTTTTGTAGCTTGGTTTATAGGTTTTGAATATCTATTAAAAGTTTGCGGATGTCTGTATGTTCCTTGCATTTGTTTGACGAGAGTGCTCTCAGGTTTCCTTCTTGTCAGTGGCTCTAACGCCATAAATTTTCCTTCAATATAACTCATGAACTCGTCAAGGGTTGGCAACTCCCTAGGATGGGCCCTCATTTCCATGTAATCGGTATAGGTGTCGGTATCCAGTTTTTCACACAAAATATGGAGAAGTATTGGGTCACAAGAAGCAGTATCCACGCCTAAGTTGTGGATTTCATGTATAGTCTCCATGCTAGTGTCATATAACTTTTTCAATTCTAAAGCTGATTGTTTTTGTATGTTAGGCTGTTTCATGAATGCTTGAAATTGCTTATAGTCCAGTAAATGAACTGACAACTCGTATGGAAAAAATGACAATTTTGGAAATAATTTATAATAGCTTCTTTTTGATGTGTAACGGATATATTATCAATTAAATAGTTACCCAGCGACAAAATCCGACAAAATTTCAGACATCAAAAAAATTATAAATTAACTAGCTTCTAAAAAGTCAGAAAAAAATATTAATTAACATGTTTGTCTTTATTTTGGTTCATTTACATTTGCTCTATAATATTCAATATAAATCGTACAAAAAAACACAATGCATGCTTCATTGAAATCTACATAATTACTTCCGGGTGGAAAGTTTGTCGGATTCTTGAATATATCATCTTAGAATAACATTTTCAAATGAAATCAACAAAAAAACGCTATTATAAATTAATGTTTTTCAAAACCGTATTTTGCCTGGAGTATTAGTAAATAACAATTGCTTATTGTTATACCTATGTGTCAGTAGCTCCCAACATACGTCATAGTTTTCGGCACTTACTTGTAAATGTTGTACCAATTTTTCTGCTTCACCCTTCAGCTTACCCTTTAAGTGCTGCATTTTTTGGGTCTTTGTAGTGGTGGGGTTGTTATGAATGGCCTCGATGTAGAGATCCTTAAAAGTTGGCCAAAGCGTGTAGTTCCCAAAAAATTGGGGTATCTCTAATTTAGGTACAGATAGTTGCTGATGGATGGAAGATGAAAGTTTACTGTTAAGATGCCTTTTCGATCGCTCATATTTCAGCTCATGTAACGTGTTGTTATCATAATAATCGATGTCAGTGCCGTTGGTAATACTGTCAATTTGCAAATGTAAGTTTTCTACTGTATTCCATCGGGATTGCAATATTTTCAGTTTATCTTCAATCTCCCATTTTTCAACAAGGTTGTCAATTTGGATGCTTTCCACATATATTTTCAATACCCGGAAGTTGGCATTTTGAAGCTGCTTTAGTTCCATTAACTTGATGTCCTCTCCGGAAAACTTGCTGGTGTCAAATGTCACATTTGTTGCAGGGTTCTCGCCCTCGCCGAGGGTCACCTTCTTGTCATTGGGCCCCGCGATGTGTTCCATGGTTGTAGGCAGGGTGGTGCCTTGCAAGGCTTTGCGCGTCCCTGAATACCAACTGGAAATTACCTCGAATACGTTCTCCGTGAAGTATTGATGAGCCTTGTCATCTTCCTTCTGCAGCTCTGTGTCGTTCTGCCGACACTCTTGCCACAGAGTTTCCAACTTTTTTAGTCGGTCGGTTACATTTTTTAGAAGTTTTCCTGCTTGCAGAATCCTTCTTGAAGTTAGCCTGTATTTTTCTAATCTCCTCCAAAATCACAGCATGACGCGCGATCAATTCGGATGTCATTTTTGCGAATAAATATGGAAAGATCTTACTTGAAATGCGGCTACTTATTCTTCTGCTCGATGCTGCTGTTGGATGCTGATGCTAGATGCTGGATACTGGCTACTGTCTGCTCACGCTGGACGCAGATGCTGGATGCAGATGCTGGATGCTGATGCTGATGCTGGATGCTGATGCTGATGCGTTGTACGCACTCGCGATTTTAATGTCAATTATGTCAACGTTTTCAACTGGTTGTAATCGAAGACCTCAGGCACTATTTCTCCGCGGCGGCGGCGTTTAAATCGAACCGAAGGTCTACTTTCGAAGGACCAAAAAACTGACTTACTTAATACTGACCGACTTAATGACATTATTTTGGGCTAGTGCAGAGTGCATGTGCATCGTTGCAGAAACAATGTACATCTTTGTACAAATGTCATTACTGGCGACATGTTTCGAACTTTTCGGGAGTTCTTCTTCCGGATATGTGTAACATGTCGCCCGTATAGTGACATTAAATACGTGAGTTTAACCGTGTATTTATTAGTATTATGTAAAAGTAGTTTATATGTCAAATTATAAAAGCTAGGGCATCCTAGATATACATTGTCAAAAGTTACCTGCTTTCCAGCCTCTTCAACAATGTCCTGTTGGTTTACATGTGGGGAGTGGCGATGATTGGAATTGATGAATGATTTGATTCATTCCTTCTCTTTCACACTTGTACATACTATGCTCATGCTATCTCATTCACTCACAATACGTCATTCATACGTTCGTTTTCACTGAAATCCTACATACATATAACATTTGTGTGTACAGGTGGTGGTGAGCGTGGAGGCGGCGCTGGCGGGCGGCGCGGCGCTGGGCGCGGGCGGCCTGCTCGCGGCCACGGCCGCGGCGCGCCACTACGGGGTGCCGGTCAGTAGCAGTACGCATGCGCATACCACCGCAGTACATTACTACAGGTGTGGTGAGCGTGGAGGCGGCGCTGGCGGGCGCCGCGGCGCTGGGCGCGGGCGGCCTGCTCGCGGCCACGGCCGCGGCGCGCCACTACGGGGTGCCGGTCAGTAGCAGTACGCATGCGCATACCACCGCAGTACATTACTACAGGTGTGGTGAGCGTGGAGGCGGCGCTGGCGGGCGCCGCGGCGCTGGGCGCGGGCGGCCTGCTCGCGGCCACGGCCGCGGCGCGCCACTACGGGGTGCCGGTCAGTAGCAGTACGCATGCGCATACCACCGCAGTACATTACTACAGGTGTGGTGAGCGTGGAGGCGGCGCTGGCGGGCGCCGCGGCGCTGGGCGCGGGCGGCCTGCTCGCGGCCACGGCCGCGGCGCGCCACTACGGGGTGCCGGTCAGTAGCAGTACGCATGCGCATACCACCGCAGTACATTACTACAGGTGTGGTGAGCGTGGAGGCGGCGCTGGCGGGCGCCGCGGCGCTGGGCGCGGGCGGCCTGCTCGCGGCCACGGCCGCGGCGCGCCACTACGGGGTGCCGGTCAGTAGCAGTACGCATGCGCATACCACCGCAGTACATTACTACAGGTGTGGTGAGCGTGGAGGCGGCGCTGGCGGGCGCCGCGGCGCTGGGCGCGGGCGGCCTGCTCGCGGCCACGGCCGCGGCGCGCCACTACGGGGTGCCGGTCAGTAGCAGTACGCATGCGCATACCACCGCAGTACATTACTACAGGTGTGGTGAGCGTGGAGGCGGCGCTGGCGGGCGCCGCGGCGCTGGGCGCGGGCGGCCTGCTCGCGGCCACGGCCGCGGCGCGCCACTACGGGGTGCCGGTCAGTAGCAGTACGCATGCGCATACCACCGCAGTACATTACTACAGGTGTGGTGAGCGTGGAGGCGGCGCTGGCGGGCGCCGCGGCGCTGGGCGCGGGCGGCCTGCTCGCGGCCACGGCCGCGGCGCGCCACTACGGGGTGCCGGTCAGTAGCAGTACGCATGCGCATACCACCGCAGTACATTACTACAGGTGTGGTGAGCGTGGAGGCGGCGCTGGCGGGCACCGCGGCGCTGGGCGCGGGCGGCCTGCTCGCGGCCACGGCCGCGGCGCGCCACTACGGGGTGCCGGTCAGTAGCAGTACGCATGCGCATACCACCGCAGTACATTACTACAGGTGTGGTGAGCGTGGAGGCGGCGCTGGCGGGCGCCGCGGCGCTGGGCGCGGGCGGCCTGCTCGCGGCCACGGCCGCGGCGCGCCACTACGGGGTGCCGGTCAGTAGCAGTACGCATGCGCATACCACCGCAGTACATTACTACAGGTGTGGTGAGCGTGGAGGCGGCGCTGGCGGGCGCCGCGGCGCTGGGCGCGGGCGGCCTGCTCGCGGCCACGGCCGCGGCGCGCCACTACGGGGTGCCGGTCAGTAGCAGTACGCATGCGCATACCACCGCAGTACATTACTACAGGTGTGGTGAGCGTGGAGGCGGCGCTGGCGGGCGCCGCGGCGCTGGGCGCGGGCGGCCTGCTCGCGGCCACGGCCGCGGCGCGCCACTACGGGGTGCCGGTCAGTAGCAGTACGCATGCGCATACCACCGCAGTACATTACTACAGGTGTGGTGAGCGTGGAGGCGGCGCTGGCGGGCGCCGCGGCGCTGGGCGCGGGCGGCCTGCTCGCGGCCACGGCCGCGGCGCGCCACTACGGGGTGCCGGTCAGTAGCAGTACGCATGCGCATACCACCGCAGTACATTACTACAGGTGTGGTGAGCGTGGAGGCGGCGCTGGCGGGCGCCGCGGCGCTGGGCGCGGGCGGCCTGCTCGCGGCCACGGCCGCGGCGCGCCACTACGGGGTGCCGGTCAGTAGCAGTACGCATGCGCATACCACCGCAGTACATTACTACAGGTGTGGTGAGCGTGGAGGCGGCGCTGGCGGGCGCCGCGGCGCTGGGCGCGGGCGGCCTGCTCGCGGCCACGGCCGCGGCGCGCCACTACGGGGTGCCGGTCAGTAGCAGTACGCATGCGCATACCACCGCAGTACATTACTACAGGTGTGGTGAGCGTGGAGGCGGCGCTGGCGGGCGCCGCGGCGCTGGGCGCGGGCGGCCTGCTCGCGGCCACGGCCGCGGCGCGCCACTACGGGGTGCCGGTCAGTAGCAGTACGCATGCGCATACCACCGCAGTACATTACTACAGGTGTGGTGAGCGTGGAGGCGGCGCTGGCGGGCGCCGCGGCGCTGGGCGCGGGCGGCCTGCTCGCGGCCACGGCCGCGGCGCGCCACTACGGGGTGCCGGTCAGTAGCAGTACGCATGCGCATACCACCGCAGTACATTACTACAGGTGTGGTGAGCGTGGAGGCGGCGCTGGCGGGCGCCGCGGCGCTGGGCGCGGGCGGCCTGCTCGCGGCCACGGCCGCGGCGCGCCACTACGGGGTGCCGGTCAGTAGCAGTACGCATGCGCATACCACCGCAGTACATTACTACAGGTGTGGTGAGCGTGGAGGCGGCGCTGGCGGGCGCCGCGGCGCTGGGCGCGGGCGGCCTGCTCGCGGCCACGGCCGCGGCGCGCCACTACGGGGTGCCGGTCAGTAGCAGTACGCATGCGCATACCACCGCAGTACATTACTACAGGTGTGGTGAGCGTGGAGGCGGCGCTGGCGGGCGCCGCGGCGCTGGGCGCGGGCGGCCTGCTCGCGGCCACGGCCGCGGCGCGCCACTACGGGGTGCCGGTCAGTAGCAGTACGCATGCGCATACCACCGCAGTACATTACTACAGGTGTGGTGAGCGTGGAGGCGGCGCTGGCGGGCGCCGCGGCGCTGGGCGCGGGCGGCCTGCTCGCGGCCACGGCCGCGGCGCGCCACTACGGGGTGCCGGTCAGTAGCAGTACGCATGCGCATACCACCGCAGTACATTACTACAGGTGTGGTGAGCGTGGAGGCGGCGCTGGCGGGCGCCGCGGCGCTGGGCGCGGGCGGCCTGCTCGCGGCCACGGCCGCGGCGCGCCACTACGGGGTGCCGGTCAGTAGCAGTACGCATGCGCATACCACCGCAGTACATTACTACAGGTGTGGTGAGCGTGGAGGCGGCGCTGGCGGGCGCCGCGGCGCTGGGCGCGGGCGGCCTGCTCGCGGCCACGGCCGCGGCGCGCCACTACGGGGTGCCGGTCAGTAGCAGTACGCATGCGCATACCACCGCAGTACATTACTACAGGTGTGGTGAGCGTGGAGGCGGCGCTGGCGGGCGCCGCGGCGCTGGGCGCGGGCGGCCTGCTCGCGGCCACGGCCGCGGCGCGCCACTACGGGGTGCCGGTCAGTAGCAGTACGCATGCGCATACCACCGCAGTACATTACTACAGGTGTGGTGAGCGTGGAGGCGGCGCTGGCGGGCGGCGCGGCGCTGGGCGCGGGCGGCCTGCTCGCGGCCACGGCCGCGGCGCGCCACTACGGGGTGCCGGTCAGTACCAGTACACATTACCACCACAGTACAATAATACGCAGGCCGGGAAGTGAGGGGTTGCCGGCCGAGTACACACAGACCGTTGAAATCAGAAAGCTGTTTTTTTGACAATAGGTAGTTTATATAACGCAAGTACAAATTAAGAAGGGATTTTTGAAAATTCCACCTTCAAGGGGGTAAAAAGAGGGTTGAAAGCTTGTATGGGGATGGAGTAAAATTTAGGGTAACTAACTAAACAATACAAGAATAGTACATTACTACAGAGGCCGGGAAGTGATGGATTGTTAGTTAGTAATAGTTATGAGGCTGGCAACCCGTTTTCACGCCGAGGTATGTATAGTGCTTTTCTCAAACACGCAATGAAATATATAAAAAAAGACTCCAACAAATTTAACTTTAGCTGAACGCCGTGATGCTGTGCTGTGCCACGAATTGTGGAATGAAAATAGAAAAAAATACAACTTGCAGCTAGGCCTGCAAGTTTTTATCCTCCAATTCTGTATGAAATGCCTTTACGGATCTCTCGTCTCGCTGCGCCCGAAACGTGAAATTCCGAAGCCCATTATGAAGAACACAACGTCAATTTTTCATTGCATGTTTGAGAAAATATAATTAATAGAACCTAAAGGTATAGAAGGTCCACTGCCTAAGTGATGACGTTAGCTATAATTTTTTGGCAATAGACAATCGAGTGAGATAGGGTTGTCGACGGACCACATAACTGAACATCGAAAATTATGTATGTGACGTAGTCTCAATGTCGGTACACAGAAAAGTACAGTCGGCAATAAAAGCTTGTACCAAAAATTTTGTTTTTGACAGAAACTTATTTGAATGGTTTTTGTTTGATCGTTTCTGTGTGTGTGTGTGTGTGCAGGTGGTGGCGCTGTGCGCGCTGCACGCGCTGAGCCCGCTGCACGCGCGCGACCCCGCGCACCTCAACTCGCTGCTCGCGCCGCACCACGCGTTGCCCTACCAGTCAGTATACTATGCGACTCGTGTAACACTAGTGCCTCTGTGAGCTGTGAAACAAGCGAGTCTTTCTTAAAAAAATATTGAATATCGAAAAAGTGACTCGACAAAATAAACTATGTAATTAACGAACCTGTTCACAAAAATTCACGAAAATCGGTTGAGAAATGCGACCTGTAGAGGACAGTGGTGCGAAACTAACGAAGTTCTAAGCTTGGGCCAAAAATCGTTTGTACGTCCAGATATCTTGATGTCTGGCTTTCCCGCTGTTTTCTTCTACAGGAGGCATTTCATAATTCATTTATTGCAGTAATCATGTGTTGCATAGGATCTTATTACCTTTACCATTTCTAAACCGATTCTCGTGAAAAAATGTGCGCAGGCTCGTTAATTATATAGTTTTTAGGGTTCCGCAGTCAACAAGGAACCCTTATTGTTTTGCCTTGTCCGTCTGGCCGTCCGCCCGTCCGTCCGTCTTCGGCTTAGCTCAGCAACCATTACTACTAGAAAACTGTAATTCGGCATGGGTATATAAATTAATCACGCCGACAAAACAGAAGAATAAAATCTTGAAAAACATTTTTTTTGGGGTACCTCCCCTACACCTAAACATACCTAAACCCATAGTGTGGATGTATCGTTGGATAGCTTGTTCAAAAATATTACGGGTTTCTTAAAAGCATTTCTCAAATCAGTGATTCGTTTGCGAGATATTGGGCTTTAGAGCCCAAATTTTTGTTCGAGTCATGTGTCCGTAACCCTCCTGCCGTCTAATGGCTGCTACTGGGAATGTTAAAAAAAATCGTGGCAGTAGTACATATAATTAATTTAAAAGGAAAACTATCACGGCTATATAGGCATAACTTAGTTACTTAAATAGGTTATAGGTGTTTTTTCCTGTATACTTCTACCTGTTTACAGTCCAGTTGATTATATATGTGCAGATTTAAAAGGTGAAAATTCAATCGCATTGTTGCATTATATAAACATTCGTATCGAGACGGTCGATAAAAAAATCATTCACGCTCTACGGAAAAGCAATGTCAGTGCGATAAGATAACGGGGTCTACTTATTACAATACAAGCAAAGTCATTTTAGCGTTTTGGAAAAACCCACCCCTAAACGGGTTAAACGGGGGTGCAAAGTTTGTACTGGTGAAATTTGGCACGGAGATAGTTTGAGTGCAGGGGAAGGACAGGATAGTTTTTGTCCCAGAAATCATGCCCTGAGGGGGTGTAATGGGGGATGAAAGTTTGTATGGAGCTACGATACCCGGCAGAAGCTAGTTTATCTATATAAAATACTAGCTTCTGCCCGCGACTCCGTCCGCGTGGAACTCGTTTATATCGTAGCTCGATACAAACTTTCATCCCCCACTTCACCCCCTCAGGGTATGATTTCCGGGATTTAAACTATCCTATGTCCTTCCCCGGGATTCAAACTATTTCCATACCAAATTTCATCACAATCGGTTCAGAGGTTTAAGCGTGAAGAGGTAACATACAGACAGACACACTTTCGCATTTATAATATTAGTATGGGTATGGGTATATCGTCGTCCCATAGTACAGTCAAGGACACCAATATGCATATACCACAAAGTGTCAAAAACATGTACACAGACCTTATTTCTGCAACAATAAGGTTGTAGTAACTATACTATGAAACTACATTATTATGAAACTTTTTCGCTTGTTCGGTTGTTCGGTGGAAACGGTTCATTTTCTGTCTTCGTAAATACGATCATGTCTCTTCCTTCCGCTCCCAATTGGGCTGGCTGCCAATCCGCCTACGCCGCAAAATACGTTTGCTCTGCACTCTCTTCTCCATTCTAAACGATCCAAACTCTCCCGAATACCTCAAAACTCTTTCAGTATTACTGTGTCTCTCGAGTCCGTCAACTTCGCTCCTCTGGCAACCTTTCCTTATCTATTCCGCCTCACCGTACTGGTTTTATGTCCAATTCCTTCTCCGTCCAAGCAGCTCGCCATCTCCCTGTCAAAATTCGGCAATCTCCAAACAGGCTTGTCTTCAAAAATTCCTTACAAAATTTCTTTGCGGGCAGAACTAAAAAATAATCTATCAGAATTGTAAGTTTCATCTATATTCATATGTATGTGTATATATGTATTAATAGGTATATATTGTTATATCATATTATATTGTATTGTATCGTATTCTACTATATTATTATTCATCGCATCCTTAGACATGTTATAGAGTTTTTGTTTTAAATTAAGTTGCACTGCCCACATTTTATCTGCTTTGCCTTAAGTTTGACTGGTAGAGAATGCTTTATAGCATTAAGTCCGCCTTTTGTACTATAAGATATTCTTTTATGCATTAAAGATTAAATAAATAAACTTCGATTATATACATATTGGTGGCCTTCTTGACTGTGCAAGCTTTGCTTAGTTTGGCACTAGGTCGATTTGTGTAAGGCTGACCGCAAAATATAAAAAATAAATATATAAATAAACATTAGAGGACAATCTTACACAAATCGACCTAGTCCCAAACTAAGCAAAGCTTGTAGTATGGGTACTAGACGACGATAAACATACTTAAATACTTTAAATTCATGGAAAACATCCATGACCCAGGAACAAATATTCGTGCTCTACACAAATAAATGCCCTTACCGGGATTCGAACCCGGGACCTCTTGCTTCGTAGGCAGGGTCACTGCCGACTAGGCTAAAGCGGTCGTCAAAATGTGTGTATGTATTATTGCAAATTAAACAAGCACCCGTTTCAAATGGGTATGAAACAGGACGCAACTTACAGGTTCTGCCAGGAGACGGAGGAAACAGCAATGCATATTCTCTGCTCCTGCGGTACACTCATGCACAAAAGAAGTATCCGCCTAGGGCGGCACATAGTGCACCCAGAAGAGGTACAACATATTACCGCCCAAAGAATCTGGAACTGCCTAGAGGCAACTTAACGGTGAAATATAAACAAAGGGCTGCCACAACAGATCACCTGCTGGTCGAAGCGGCATAGAAAGGCTCACAATAACACACAATAATAAATAGTGTAAGCTAAAGCAGGGCGACTATCTAGAAATAAATAAAACATAAGGACACAGAATATAGACTCATCTTTAATTCTTTGAACTATTTTAATATTTACAAATCAGCTCACATGTTCGTATTTAAATGTGTACATATTTACCAATAAAATCATTTTAATTGAGCAATATATGGAAACGATACCGCACAATGAGTTCGAACAATAACTACTAGGGTACTTCTTTCTTCGACGGTGTCAGGAACAGAAAAAAGAGCGTAGCTTTTTTTTTTTTTTTTGAACCTGACTGTTGCTATAATAGGACGAACCCAATATAGCGGTCGAATTGCGTGGTTGGAGGGTAGCCTGGGGAAAATCCAGGGGGAGCCTCCGGCACGACCACGCGGGAAAGTAAAGAGCGTAGCTTTTTTTTTTTTTTTTGAACCTGACTGTTGCTATAATAGGACGAACCCAATATAGCGGTCGAATTGCGTGGTTGGAGGGTAGCCTGGGGAAAATCCAGGGGGAGCCTCCGGCACGACCACGCGGGAGCACGACCACGCGGGAAAAGAGCGTAGCCTCGAGCTGGCGCCTTTTATCAGCTCGGGAAGCCGCCCCCCGACCAGGTGTCCGGCAGGTAGCTATAGAACTTCACTTCAGCAGGCGACAGATGGCACCACGGGCTGTAGCCGCGTTCGATGCCGCCGTAAACGTTTCTTCGGCGCGTCGATAGATGTCGCCAACAATAGAAAGAAAGAAAGAGAAAGAAAGAAGACATTTATTCACTACACAAAAGACACACCGAGACAAAGGGAGCACAAATACAATACAATTGACACATGATGTGTGTGTCTTCGCGGCAGTGAATCGGTCGCTGTCTCAGCATTATGCCGAGGTGTCAGACAGACACCTACAGCGCTGATTTTCAGACAGCACAGTAGGGTCATTTCGCCGGTTAGCGACCACCTAATTTTATGTGCCGGTTGGCGACCACTTAGCTGAGTTGGTGAACTGAAAGGATATTTCCTCGGTTTTTTAGTAGATTTCTATCCTAAAACAACAACAAAAATGCATGTACAACTAATTGTCTCAATAGGGTCTGTAGAATTGATGTTATCTTCAATAGAAAAAACCTTCTCCTTCAGGTGGTCGCTAACCGAAGGTGGTCGCGTAACCAGCGTAATGACCCTACGATGTATTTAATACATTAGTTAATGGCGTGTTAACCTGTCCCGCAGGTCGGCGGCGAGCGCGCTGGCGCACGTGTACGCGCCGCGGCTGGACCTGATCCCGGCCGACCACGTGACTCTCTACATCACCAACCTGTTAGTATACATCAACTTATTATACTCTTACCGGCCCAGAAGCAAGTACATCCATATACGGGGTGTATGTGTATATAAGGAAACACTCAATACCAAAAAATACCGTGTTAAATTGTGAATATTATAAATAAATAAAATAAATAAATAAAATAAATAAATATGGGGACAATCTTACACAAATCGCACTAGCCCCATAGTAAGCTCAATAAGGCTTGTGTTACGGGTACTAGACGACGACATATTTAATAGATATAAATACTTAAATACATAGAAAACATCCAAGACTCAGAAACAAATATTCAGGCTCATCACACAAATATTTGTCCTTACCGGGATTCGAACCCAGGACCTTCAACTTCGTAGGCAGCGTCACTACCCACTAGGCTAACCGGTCGGTCGTATACTACGTAAAATATAGCTTGATCCCTATGACAGCTGTCATCTCAGTACAATTTATAACCTTAAAACGTAAAATTGTACTGAGATGACAGCTGTCATAGGGATCAAGCTATATTTTACGTAGTATAACACGGTATGTGTCACCTATAATAGGGAATATGCAATATTTTAATTTTGCTTTCATTTGAAAGAATCGCATGTAGAATAGACCACGAAAGTATTAAAAATACGATAATTTATAGTCAAAAAATTCCTGTTACAAACTGACATTTTAAACTTTCCCGCCTAAACGTATCTAGTTCCTGTGACGTCACTCATGTTTGTCACTCGCCATATTTGTTTGTCCGTGGTTCGTCCCTAGATGTCAGAGTTGCCTAAGTTTTGACTTTTGTGCAGGAGTGACGTCACCAGACGCTGATTGTTGGATTAAAAAACGTTCCGTTTCACATTACTTCAAATCGTAATTATTGATTGAAATTAGTATGAACTAAAGTAAAAACGTTTCAGTAGCTATTATTTTATGTTTTTTCAACATTTTGGTCACAAAATAATAGTAAATAATATAGCTGCATCTTCCCTATTAGGGTATATAAGTGCCTAAATAACGATTATAATGTAACTCACTGTTCTTATGTACTATCGAACCAACTGAATCACGACCCACCATAGAACCTTGTTACAATTAACGAACATACCTATGATCATATGACGTTAATATGTCAGTTTATTGTAACAAGGTTCCATGGTGGGTCAGGATTCAATTTTGTCGATAGTACTCTGTTGGTGTCCTGTATAAAAAAAATATATATATCCTAGGCGGTCGTCAAAAAACTAGTTAGTGTTACAAATGAAGGAATACACCCTGTATAATAAATGTGTTGTTTGTTTCAGCGGAGGCAGCTCGCCGTCCTACATCTACAGGCTGCTCTCTGAGCTGTACGACCCCAACGACTACACCCTGTAGCTCCCAGTCGTGCCACAATACTGAGCCAGGAGCAGGGATGTTGCAGACATCCGCATCCGCATCCGCAACCGCGGAAGTTCCGCACAAATTTCGACATCACGTCATTTTCAATAAAACGTGTACCAAATTAGCGTGAGTTGTTAAATAAAAGTTAACTCAGTGTCAGTTTTGTGATGACAATTAAGCATATATTCACTTTTTCTGTTTAATTTATAAATTATATGCATATACGCGTTAATTAAATGTGATAAAAGTTCATTTTCACATCATTTGTATGCTTAATTGTCGTCACGAAACTGGCACTGAGTTAATTTTTATTTAACAACTCACGCTAATTGGGTACAGTACGATTACTGTTAGTTAAGACCTGACAGATGGATTGCCTTCATTTAATTTTCAACTTTAATCCTATACAAATAAAATAGTTCTTACTAAATCGGTAGATGTGGGTAACAGTATTCTGAAAAATGCTTTATTTGTATGAAATTAAAGTTGAAAATTAAATGAAGGCAATCCATCTGTCAGTGGTTAACTAACAGTAATCGTACTGTACACGTTTAATTGAAAATGCCCATCCGCGTCTGCGTCCGCGTCCGCCAAAATCGATGCGGAGTCTTTGCGGATGCGGATGTAGTGCGATTCACGAGAAGAGAGGTGCCCACGCGGCGTTTACCGTACGCGTTTCAGATATTTTAGCCGTTAGTCAAAAACACTTCTTGTCGTTTCTGTGACCAAGAGACGCGTTTTTGATTTGTTCGCTACGATTGTAATTTAGTCTCGACGTGTTTGATGATCGCGTGATATTATAGAATGGACGTTGTTTATTTACGTTTTTGAGTGTTTGACCCGCATCCGCGGATGTGTGCCCCCAGACATCCGCGTCCGCGGATGTCAATAATTTACTTTAAAAACAAAGTTTTAACCGACTTCAATTTAGTACTCCGCCAAGCCACGAGAACATTTCCACATTTCTTTTCCCATTTACCACATGAACTGATTTCCGAGAGCAAATGCATTGATTATTAGAGAAAAAAACCCCAATCGCTGTATGTGACCCGATAATATTTGAGGACTTCCGTCGATTCCACAAGGATCACCCTTGGCACTTCATTAGTTGCTATTTCAACGGAATCTTATCAGAATCTGTGATATAGGTACTTTTGTACTTTTAAGTACATAAATGAGGAATTCCATAAGTCATCTGTGGTCTTCATCATCAATTCCACTCCACCAATTTATGATTTCCGGATGTAAATACACGAGTTATAATAGAAAATACCAAAATCACTACACGCGTGCCTAATATAATTGAGGAGTTCCCTCAATTCCTCATGGATCCCATCATCCAATTGAATTTCCAAAAAAATGGGACCCACCTGGAAGCATATACTTACGAACAAAAAAAAGATTTTACGAATCGGCTCATCAATGACGGAGTTCTGAGGTAACAAACATTAAAAAAAAAAATACAACCGAATTGAGAACCTCCTCCTTTTTTTTGAAGTCGGTTAAAAAGATCGCATCCGCGGCATCCCTGGTTCAGCCAATACACGTGTTTTGCACAGGCCTCCGTGGATGAGAGGGAACGCGCAGTAGCCCCAGTGCGGGTTGGGGCCTTCGCATACACCCTTGAATGCCTTCGCGGATGTATGCAGGTTTCGTCGCGATGTTTTCCTCCACCGAGTAGCTAACTTTATATCAAACTAGCTTCCGCCCGCGACTTCGTCTTCGTGGACCCGGGATAAAAACTATATTCATATATAGGTTATAAACTATATTCGTGCAAAATATCA
Organism: Epinotia bilunana; assembly: GCA_947049275.1. Lineage (NCBI taxonomy): Eukaryota > Metazoa > Arthropoda > Insecta > Lepidoptera > Tortricidae > Epinotia > Epinotia bilunana. The sequence goes on from OX346276.1 coordinate 1,154,891, forward strand.
TCTAAATCGGTTGGTTTAAGCGTGATTGAGTAACAAACATCCAAACTTTCGCATTTATAATATTATCAAATCAAATATTATGGTGGGGCTTGTCCATAAACTATGTCATCGTTTTTTGTCGATTTTTGACATTCAAAGACAAATTGTTTATTACTCCCCGGCAGTACAGTCGGCTACAAAGAGATCGATACGGCGAAAGTTACAAAAATATGTATAACACGAATTTAAGCGAAAAAGGTCGTGTAAGTATACATATTTTTGTAACTTTGGCCGTATCGATCGCTTTGTAGTCAACTGTACAAACGCCAACACAGTTCGCTGACCACCTGTATTTATATAGAACCTTATTACAGTGCACATGAAGTGCACGGATGGTTAGTTAGCTGTGTTGTCGATAGTACGTGCACATCTTTATTTAATACATTTGTAGATTTTTGGTCTTGAATTAGGAGATAGATTAATCGGAGCATAGACCAAAGCATTCGTCGCGCTCGCACTTACTTTGTCAGAAAGAGACAAATAAACCGGATTATTTGACTCCGCAGTCTACGTAAACTCATCTCTCATATTTTTGCCCACCTACGGCAGAACCGAAAGGAAGGGTGTGATGTTAGCAATCTGTTTGTATTTACGTGTGTTTGAGTTGCTGAGCCGATTTTGATAAATGAGGATCGATTCGAAATTTTGCACCAAGCGACTACATTTTTCTAGTGGTTTCAAAAATGAAATGTTTTTTTTTATTTTTGCAAAACATACCTGTAATAAATGTACATGTCAGTAGGAATAATTTACATAAATAAATATTAGGGGACAATCTTACACAAATCGACCTAGTCCCAAACTAAGCAAAGCTTGTACTAGGGTACTAGACGACGATAAACCTATTTATACAGATAACTGATAAATACATATTTAAATACATAGAAAACATCCATGACTCAGGAACAAATATTCGTGGTCATCACACAAATAAATTCCCTTACCGGGATTCGAACCCGGGACCTCTTGCTAGGCAGGGTCACTACCAACTAGGCTAAAGCGGTCGTCAAATTTACATAAAGGCATGTTCCGGCATTGTCAGATTGGATCAGTTTTTTTTTATGTATTTGTTAGGAAGACGAATACTTTGTTTCGAAGATAAAGTATACCATGCTAGCTGTTGCAATTTACCTAATTCATATAAATGTGTAAAATTAAATTAAATATTTTATATACAGAAAAAAGTGTTTTAATTACCCACTCACAACTCTTCTGATATTTCAATGTCTAATATTTAAAAGTAGCCCAAATATAAACCATTTTGTAATATTATAAAGAGGAAAAGTCTGTCAGGTTGTATGTTTTGGGTAATCTCCCGAACCACCTATGCAATTTTAGAAATTATTTCATGTGCATATAGAATGGTCGCGGGAGTCCGCTGGATGCGGGTGGCGCAAGACCGGTCATTGTGGCACTTTTTGGGGGAGGCCTATGTCGAGCAGTGGTCGTCTTACGGCTGATATGATGATGATGATGATATAGAATGGACATAGGCTATGATTTGTCCCACTGGTTTGCCTGCGTCCTTTTACATACGCGGATGAAGCCATGCCGGCAAGATAATGTTATTTAATGTAATTTGAACTCGGACACTATAAATAATAGTACTACGTATAAGATGGTTCTCTGTTAACAAATCCCCTGTTTATATGCCGAACGAGCCTAAACGTGGTCATCCCTTTCTATCGCATGCAACGCGCTGCGATCGAACGCGTGCGTGCCGTAGCAGCGCTACCCCCTGGGGCCGGTAGCTTGATGTACTTGAAGCGGCGCGACCGAATCACGGTGTGAGCCGCCCCAGACTAACACTATAACCAAGTACTGGTAGTCGGATAACGTTATCAAAATGTGTGTTCGATATCAAGCTGCAGACTAAACCTCTTTACCAAAAATAACATCCTTTATCGGAGAACGGTAGTTAGATTTCTGTTGCCATTTTTATAACTGGTCCTAATGTTAGTAAAGACTTATTCAGTCTACATTGCCTAATTCAGAAAGAAGCTACTACAAGGCGGACTGCTCCGTAATCTTCACTATCAAGTTTCAACCAAACTTGGCCGAAACTCACAAGAATGTCACAAGTTGCGACGAAATTAGCATATATTCTCTTTTTACGATATCTAAGTGTGTCGCGTCCGCTTCCTACGCTTTATCTTTTGAATATTTGTTCTGGATGACGCCCATTTTGCTCTCAATGATGCTAAAATTGTGAAAATATTTCGCAATACCGCAGCATTGAAATTAGTCGTAAAAATAACATCTTTGTGGAAAATGCAGAATGTACACAGTCATGGTGTAGGTACACAAATAATCAAAATAAAAAGATTGGTACACCGTCCTTTTCTCGCTTTAAGGTTAGAGGGAGAGTGCGATCGCGTGTCATTGTCATGTTTACTATGGCTAACTTCACACTGCACTATGTGCGTCATGTTGGCTGCATTATAATAACAATGGGGCGGGGTTGCCACCAAAACAGCGCTAAAGCGCTTTACATTTTTTCTTACAGGTTTCCGTCATTTTTCAAAGGTGAGTATCTAAAGCGCTTCAGCGCAGAGCGTTGTCAGTGTAGGCGAGTTGTGTAAACTTTTTTTATGAGGCTTACGTATCGTGTCGTCCGGACGGGCGCATAGCATTACATTATTATCTTGGATTTTTTTCGCATTCCTCTTCTGTTTTAATGCAAAATACGGATTTCAGTGTCGAAAACCCATGTAAAACGCTTGTAGTGCTTTAATTTAGTGCAGCTGTGCGCCAGTGCGTGACGATCACGCATCGCCAAGGGATTCACATGTGAACGTCATTAATTATGTGAACGTCGAAGAACCATTTTAAGTGCACGATAACACGCCCTCGTCGCACTCGGAAACAGGACGGATTTAAACTTGACTTGATTAAAATTACAACATCGCGTGCAACACTAATATAAAATCAATACTTGGGAACTGCTAATCCTCACTGCATTCTCATTTTCACTCGCCACTTGATACCGAATCAAGGTAACAAGAACAAATTAACCCAGTTCGGAGTACGAGTGTCATTTGCGTTATTACGTAAATATTTAATTACCAAAAATTAAGGGCTTCGCGGTCGTTTTCGAATTTAGTTCCATAGTCAGTCGCCAGAGCGCGCGTCCTCGACGTTGTCGCGCCTGCGCTTACTTCGCGTCGGAGCACCGTGCCTGCAGCACCCATCAGGGCTCCCGTGGAGTCCTAAAACTATAATCCTTTCCAAATAGTGGTTCAACAGTGTTTTAGTGTAGTGCAGTGTTTGTTTTAGTGGATACAATTTGTTTTGTGCTGAGCGGAGTGCTCGGTGTCTTGGCGGATCGATATCGGAAGTTAATGCAATGGCGCAGCTAACATGAGCCAGGGTGGTTCAAGGAGGCCTTATTCGCGCGGGGGCCCTCGATGGCACCCGCGGTACAAGGATTACTGGGATTATGAGCAAAACTACAGGTTAGTAGAGACTATTAGCGCTTGCGAGCGTTTCACTTTCGCTTCCTCGCTATACCTACGTAGGTAACTAGGTATGTGATTTCACTCTCGGATAGGATAGCGTTTTCCGTAATTGATGTGCAACCATGGTCGCTCCGATAGCCAATCGTGAGGCTGATAATGCTTCCGAGATAAAATTAACACGTCCCACTTGCGTTGAACGAATAAAGATTGTCCGCATTTGCTACTGAGTAATCATTCAAATTTACACAGCTTGGTTACGGAGTAGATATCTTGTGCCTTGTAAAGTATGAAGCGTAAATACGTTCTGGGTACTTACTACTTACACTGTAACATTTTTTTTATATATGTAAATTATGCTGGGTACTTATTGTTTTGTAAACATGGTGACAAAACGAGTCGCACTATACAACTTTTGAACTGGCATAATGCCAGCCAGTAGCAGAGAAACTGAAAAATACACTCATCCAGACAGAGATAGGATAAGTCTCTCGGTTACTCTACAATTACTTAAATGGTTGTTAAGCCTGCACCAGAGTATGAAAATAAATCGGAAAAAGAACCTGGCTCATGCTCTATGCTTGATTAAAAACATTCTGTATTAACCAGTATTTCATCTAACAGCACATTTTTGCATCTCAATCTCATTGTTAAGTCTCAAAAATAGCTCTAGATAGTTTATATAAACTCAATTATATGAAATCACAAAAAATATTTTAAAATGTGTCAGATGGAATTAATTCTTATAATTATAACAGTCTGTGGTTTAAACGGCCTCTCGCCATGGCCAAATAGATTAATATTCTATAAGTCTTGAGTTTAACAAGAAAATCTTTTCGATATCTCAATTCAAGACAACTTATTCAAATAACTGAGATAGAGATATGATTTCGTGGTAGCAGCTCTGTTGAACAATGGCTAGCTTAGAATATATGTCTCCGTTCATAATAAAAAATAATAATAAATTCATTTATTTGACTAAAATACAAATATCATAAAATTCATAAACTCTATATCCGTCAGACGCCAAACTAGGCTGAGCCTGTATCTTGGCTACCTGCGAGTGTGATTAACACAAGCTAGTTAAAATATTACCATTTTCCAGTACAAAACACTGACTTCTGTTTTGTTAAAAGTAAAATTAAGATGGAATAAATATTAACATTACAATTGAAGACTAAAATTTGTGACATTGTACTCTGTAAACCCCCATTTATGAGCTGTGGATTTATTCATAATGTGTTATGAGGAAAATGTGCATTTAAAAATAGCTCTAGACAGTGGACAGCTTACCTAAAGTCTACTAACACTCTGGAACAGGACAAGGCACAGGACCACAACCCACACATTCACGCCTTTATTCCCAAAAGGGGTAGGCAAAGCACATGAAACTTATGTTCCAGCACTTTTAGCATAAAAGATCGACAAAATGTGATATTGCAGTGATAGGTTGCTAGCCCATCGCCCACAACACACTTCAACCCTGCTCCCTTAGTCGACTTTTACGACACCCACGGGAAGAAGGGGGCGGTGAAATTCTAACCCGGCACCATTTGTTCACAAATCCATACTCAATGCTGACGCACATATGCGTCAGCGGGAGAGGAGGGTAGAAATTGGAAGCGCACATAATTCTTGAATATCTTGCTTATATATCAAGTAATGTTCATGTAAAACTCACTTACCATGGTTGTTTTCGCAAAGACAGATGACTGTATAAAGAAGTTACACCTTTTTAAGCCCCATTAACAAGGGGTATATGTGTCTGTCTGTGGTATCATAGCTCCTAAACATAGAAACCAATATGTGTGAGGTTTTTTTAAATAAAATGTCTTGCCGGTTGAGGTGGTTCTTACCTATGTTTGCCGGGAGTGTTTAAAATTTTAAATTCATGTTTTTTTTGTCATATTAAATCTTTTTCTCGCTGGCCAGCGGTTAGCAACTTAGGTGTTCCTCGTTAAAATTAATAAATAAACAATTTAACTGAACTCCCATTCAAGTGTTGATGTGTGAGGAATGTGTGAGTCACATCTCGTGTGAGTATGAGTAAGCCCTTACATGAGTGTCCCGGTCTTGCGCCATTGTTTTTAGGGTTCCGTACCCAAAGGGTAAAACGGGACCCTATTACTAAGACCGTCCATCTGTCTGTCCGTCTGTCACCAAGCTGTATCTCATGAACCGGGAGAGTTAGACAGTTGAAATTTTCACAGATGATGTATTTCTGTAGCCGCTGTAACGACAAATACTAAAAAACAGAATAAAATTAATATTTAAGGGGGCTCCGACAAACAAACGTGATTTTTTGCCGTTTTTATAGATAATGGTACGGAGCGGAACCCTTCGTGCGCGAGTCCGCCTCGCACTTGGCCGGTTTTTATTTATTGTGTGCAATAAATATTTTGAGTTTGAGCTTATTTATTAACACATTCAGGGCCCATGACGACACATATGCGTCAGACCGCCGTAGTCGCCTTCCGCTACACACGAGGAAAACCACGGGACCGGCTACGAGCGTAAGGGATTCTTGGCACCTAATGGGTAATGGCCGCTCCGCTCCCAACTATTTATTTATTTATTTAATCTTTTTTTGCATAAAAGAATATCTTATAGTACAAAAGGCGGACTTAATGCTATAAAGCATTCTCTACCAGTCAAACTTAAGGCAAAGCAGATAAAATGTGGGCAGTGCAACTTAATTTGAAACAAAAACTCTATGACATGTCTAAGGATGCGATGAATAATAATATAGTAGAATACGATACAATACAATATAATATACGCGTTAATGTCTCGTTCTACTGCATAGCCGCGTCCTGTATGATGGCTCAGGATGGCCCATTGTGTGGAGCGGCCATTATATTTTCGAGGATCCTTGAGAAAGTACAGAAGAAGCTGATGCCTTAAAGGCCTGTGCTCAGCTGGAAGTTATAAATATACTAGCTTCTGCCCGCGACTCCGTCTGCGTGGAACTCGTTTATATCGTAGCTCGATACAAACTTTCATCCCCCATTTCACCCCTCAGGGGGATGATTTCCGGAATAAAAACTAACTTGTAACAAAGATGGTAAAGGGAGTTCCAATACATCCCTAAGATCGAAAAGCTTAGACGGATCCGTTACGGATTCATGTACATTCAAGGTCCTTCTGACTCCTTCAACAAATTAACTGGCAAGATTTGATTACATTGTTACATACACACATACATACAGGAGAAGTTAATAACCATTAAACGTAAAACCAAGCAATTAACCTTCATTTGAATTTGACTAAGTCTCAATGTCACTAAACCAATCAGTAACAAGCGTACATACTTACATACATACCTATACATCCTCAAATATCCATATTAATATTCAAAATGCGACAGTAGCTGTGTGTCTATATGTCTGTTACCTTTCACGCTTAAACCACTGAACCGATTGAGATGATATTTAGCATGGAGATTTTTCATCCCAATTATTTTTTTCTGAGATGAAATGGGGGCGAAAGTTTGTATGGAGCTAGTATAAAAACGAGTTCCGCGAAGTCGCGGGCAACAGCTAGTTGTATATAAACACAATTCAGATACAAAAATTGTACATTAAAAACTCAGACAATCTTCTTTTTTTCAAAAAAACCCCTCATATAATTCCAATAGCGACTACCTGAGCGCACTTAATTCAAAAAGGTCGTAATTGAATACACTGTTCATACTCTCATACGATGTTTCAAAGCGACGCGCACGCAGGTACTGGGGTCGGCGACCGCGCCCTAAATAGGACTAGACATGTGTTCCCTTATGAAAAAACATGAGGAACTGTCTATGGAATGGTATAGCGGTCCCGCTCGCACCGGTGTATTAGAGAGAGACACCGTAATAATGTTAACCAAAATTGTAGGACTGCAAAAATATTGACATCATATAATTCTAGAACTAGAACTTTTGACCCTTTTAGAGTGATGGGTTTAGGCCAAAAGGATATTAGTATTACATCATAATTATTGTATGTTTCGGGAGCTCGAAACCAACTCAATCAATAACGGTCTTTTGAGCACAATAGCCAAGAGGCAAAAAGCTTTACAAAAGTTCTTTACACTTACAGCGCGTTTACGAAGCTACCTTAGATGTATTGCGTTTACGAAGTATCCAACATGGAACGTATCTACATATTCGCTCAAGTGAGCTATAACGGATTTCAAAAAAGGTATTGCTTTATTTATAGGGATGACGACTAAAAAAATTTTATGATGTCATTCGAACCAGTTTTTGGAGAGGAACAAATGTTTGTATGGGAGCAACTACAATTAAAGAACATAAATACCCAAAAATTTGAGACAAAGATTGACCTTGCTGGCGGCAGCGCAAAACGCTTCATACTGACTGACAGACAGGTATGACGTCACAATCGACATTTGTTAATACAAAGTACATGTATCGTTGTATGGAAAATCAGGTAAATTGTTGTTTCAGACGTGAAATACTGCGTTTAAGTACATAGTTGTTATACAATTTTGTTTCTGAAAGCGTAAGGATTCTATTGGTAACTTTAAATTTACTCTTGGTCAATAAAAAAAATGCATATTTTTTCTAAACTTTCAAGTTTCATATCTTTTTACGATTTTAATTTTATTTTATAATTTATACTTTATTACGATAATTTGATGGTTTACTATCCATTTAGCATCACTACGTTATCATATTTGAACATGAGACATCATGCCTATTCTAAGACCGCTTGGCAAATACAGTTGGCTCAATCGATTTGGGGGTGTGCTAACTTGACAACCCTAGAGGCAAGTGACTGGAACTATTTACTAACTCAACTGTACAACATACATAAACAAAGTCTATAGACTGTTCATAGTTTATTATAGTCGCTGCCCGACTCGAGTAACGTAACAGTAAATATTCACCCCCAGTGAACCCGGAGGCTAGAGCGTGACGGTTGGGGCTTCGTCGGGACCGAGCCGCGTCCGCCTAGCTAGCATCCTGTGGTTACGGAAGTGCCTTGTCGATAGTCAATATTGGGGGACTATCTTTGTTGAAACTAGCCAAATATAAGCTCAATAAGGCTTGTTGAACGAGCGAGCAAATTCCCCTTTTCGTCTCAGGCGAAAATGCGTACATCTGGGCGTTCTCTATAGGTCGCATTTCTCAACCAATTCTCGTGAATTTTTGTGAGCATTTAGATATTTAGTTGATTCAGTTATGGACAAAAGAAAAACACTCCCGAATTCTACAGCTCACGAGCCAATACTATTTACTAAGATCTAAATACTCAGAAACCGTTTGGATATTTTTGACATATGTATAAGCTTTCGACTTTACGCAATCGTGACTACAGCTGGAAACTAAATGCCGCTGAATTTATGAAAAGAATCAACGAGGTTGAACCTTTTCTATAGTACAGTGCACCTTGCGTAAGTGCCAAAGACCTTTTTGTAAACAAACCTTTGTTTTACTAATTATATTAGCCGACCATGCGAAGTAGGAAAACAAAGTGTACGGGTTTTATTCTGTTTAATTGTCTACTTAGCTTGGTCGGTTATTAACTTAGGGCCAGTTCAACTTACGATTACAGACCGATCAACGTATCGCGCTGGCAGCTGCCATTCCATAGGAACTTGACAAACTTTTCGTACATTCAGATTTTAACGAACACCGCTTACGATTTGCAGACGGTGCAACCCACCCTTAGACGATTTTTTTATCCGCTCCGCCGCCGCTGTCAGTGCGTTTCGGCCTTAAGTGGTGCTAGGCGCACTGTGACAGCTGTGCAGGGTAGCTCTTGTGATGGTCCCCACCCACTATCAGTCCGCCGGACGATATCAGCCTGTCAGTTAGAACAAAAATTGGACAGTTCCGAACAACTGACAGGCCAGGGACTGCAGGCGGACTGATGATGACTGGTGGGCCCCTTTAGTCTGAGCTGAGGTTAGTGACAACAGCATGCCGGCGCCATCTGTCCGCCAGGTGCTGATAACGTGGAACGCGGCGCAAAAACTAATACTATGTAAACGCACAGGGAATTGTGATTGCTACAGTCAGCCGTAGTTACACTGAGACGAAACGTGTATAGTCAACAGCAAAAGTAGATGATCAATTTAGTACCTTGTCTTTTCCACTATTTAGACGCATCCCAACTGTTGCAGTTATGTTACGTTAAGTGGGACAAAGTACTATGATCATCTATATTTGCTGTTGACTGCACTATGTTGTATAGAAATGTTGTACAAAATGCACGATATAATATCTCTTGAATGTCGCAGTGCGTGTGAAGGTCATGCGTAATAGGAGTGTATGAACACTAATAAAATAATCAATAATGATGTATTTTCTTGAAAAAGGATTGAGAATGTAGTCAAATGGAGAAAAAAGCAACGCAAGAGGTTGAATAATCACAAAGTTAAAACTTTGGACACTTATAATATAACTTTGCGATGTTCTGTCCCTTTTCCGCAAAACGCCCCTTCATATGAAACGATTGTCATTTACTATGACGCTCGACTATCGTGATCGATTGTCATTTACTATGACTATGACGCTCGACTATCGTGATCGATTGTCATTTACTATGACTATGACGCTCGACTATCGTGATCGATTGTCATTTACTATGACTATGACGCTCGACTATCGTGATCGATTGTCATTCACTATGACTATGACGCTCGACTATCGTGATCAATTGTCATTTACTATGACTATGACGCTCGACTATCGTGATCGATTGTCATTTACTATGACTATGACGCTCGACTATCGTGATCGATTGTCATTTACTATGACTATGACGCTCGACTATCGTGATCGATTGTCATTCACTATGACTATGACGCTCGACTATCGTGATCGATTGTCATTCACTATGACTATGACGCTCGACGATCGTGATCGATTGTCATTCACTATGACCCTATTGAAGGCTATTCCCATTTTTTATTAAATAATCACTTGGGCTGCTTGGGTATTATCTTGTAAAATATCGATGTTATAATCGTTAAGCCAGGCGAAGCAGTATGACATGAACTGACTCTTTGCCTTTGACAATATCTTGGAAAATAACGATGTTATATACAATCGTTTAGACAGAAAATACCATGATACAGACTATTGACGTCGTGTTTTCTATAATCACGTGTGCTCTAAATACGGAAATGACAGGAAAATGGTCAGATCAACAGTCGCGGTATCATACTTAGAACTTGATCTCTGCCTACCCCTCCGGGGAGCAGGCGTGATTATTTACCCACCTAGCGGAACATAAGTCTACATAAAAAGTCACCCAATACGAAAAAGGTTTACTCCGTTAAGTTCTTAATATGACTGCCATATGTCCCGCGTCCAAGGCAAACGTCCTCGGCCGACTGTACCCCGGTCGTCGCTCCCGGCGCGTTGACATAAAAAAATATAAACACCGACTCCTGCGCCGCTGCGCTTTTTATTTCTGAACGAGTCGGTTGCGATTGCGCATAGCGACAGCGAGCCGCGACAGTTGGTTGTCCTTGTCTGACATATGGGATTTTATTCAACGTATGTCAGACAAATCATTTTGATACAGCAGATTTTTTTAATTCCATGATAAAATTTATTCGTATTTTTATTGACGATATAATATCAAGTCGTGTAAATTGTCCTAGGGTAATTTATATTGTGTTTTCATATTATGAAATAAATAAATCTAATATCATCTAATCTAATCTAGTGAAACATCTTAATGCTAATTCCGTCAGATTCCAGTTATGAAAACGAAATAGGTTTAGGTAGCTTCAATTACAGATGCCCGAAGGGCAAAGGGCCTAGAAACAAGTGTCCCGCTTTGTAGGGCTTTGGTCGAAAAAGGCAAATGACAAATAAATGGTTAAGTCATAATCATAATTTTAAATCTCTGTCAATGGTGAAATCCATTTGGGTTAGGGCTGCCCTAAATGGAATCAAAGTTCAGTTAAAAAAACAATCATGTTCTGACGTAAGCAGAATAGTCAAATCAGCAAAACGCTCAGTTATTATGAAGTTTTTAAGGAAATATGGTCAAAAATCATCCATTTTTTTTCTTTACTGAATGACATGGCCCTGAAAAGTCCTATCCCATTCAAACAGTGTCATTATTCTGAATCGGCTATTATAAATTCTTATTTCAATCTCTATTTCATACAAGACTTAGTCGAGGTGTGTATTGAACATATGCTGTTCCAATAACCATGGGTAAATACAGACAAAAAAGGTTGTACAAAAACTCTTACCTGCTATTACTACCCGCAGAGACATTCTAATCGACCTTATGTCAATGTACTACGAGCCCTTTTCGTATAACCGTTCTTGACTTCGGAATGTAAGGAACATATGAACGGACGAATCTTATAGGAGAGTTTTTTTCTTTGGCAGGTGTAGGCTGGTGGTGTATGAAGTATAAATGCTTGGAAAGATTTCATCTGCGCGTCACGTGTGTGGTTTAATGGACATTTTGTTAGTTACTCTAGACCAAATAAATCAGTGGCATATTTCAGTACGGGCCTGGAAGTAGGATTTATTTTTGCAAACGACGCTCCCACAGTTCTAATCTAACGTAGTACATCGCCGGCTACGTACTTACAATAAGGCGGTCGTCACACTGCGACGCATCAACGGACGGAGGTGCGGAGCTGCATACAAATTTCGCCGGACGGAGGTGCGTTGCAGTGTGTCGTACCACACGGAATTTATATACAAATCGAGGTACTTGCATACAACCGGAAACGCAAGATGCGTCGCAGTGTGACATCCACCTAAAGTTACTCAGAAATATGTACAGTCAAGTACAAAAAAAACCTGCTCTCGAAAAGACCGCTCGCCTCAGTGCTATAATCTGGTGATGTAATGCCTTCTGAGAAACCCTCAATGCTGCGTTATGGTCTGGTGTGTATATTAAAACTAGCTTCCGGCGCAGATTCGGTCGTGTATTGCAAAGAACGCAAACAAACCCGCGGGATAATCAATAGCCTATTGCCATTCAGATATCCCATTCTATACACTGACGAAAGTTTTTTTTAGAATGGCGCAGTAGTTCCGGATATTACCCCACATACAAACTTACAAAGCTACAATCTCATACACTTTTCGTCTTTATCATATTACTAGCTTCCGCCCGCGACTTCGTCTGCGTGGACTCGGGATAAAAACTATCCTATATTTTAATCCAGGCTATAAACTATCTTCGTGCAAAATTTCATTCAAATCGGTTCAGCCGTTTAAGCGTGATTGAGTAACAAACATCCAAACATCTAAACTTTCGCATTTATAATATTAGTAGGATAAGTTGAAGGTTTTACCTTCGTCTATTCATAGAACAGATAACGTTTTAGAATGCGAAGTATAAACAACAGTTTATCATTGGGCGTGCCTCTTAAATGTTTTGGGTTCCATGTATCAACAGGATAAGTTTAGTAGTGACATGTCCGCCGCGATATGGCACTTTAACGCTTGACAATTTATATTTAAGTAAGTATTTTAAATATGTTGTGTTAGAATTTAATAGTTTAGTTTCTGCTCACTTTAAGGGGCTACCCGAGGTTTTCATCGATTTTCGACAAGTTTCGAGTCATTCTGAATACTTTTGCACTACAGATAGAATTATATTGCTTAAAGGCGTTCTTGTTAATATAATAAGCTACAAAAAACATTAGAAAACTAAGGGATTCAGATCGAAGGTCATTGGCGTATTGCCCCTTAATCAGATAATCAGATTTTTTTTCTCTCCTAATTTTATCAAACACCTGCTATTTTAGACTTAAAACTCTTTTTATTTGTTAAATTACTTATAACACTGTTTATGTTTGCTATGTTGTTATATTACACTTAATATATTAGTCACGTATTTTTATCTCGTACTTTCAGGAAACTATAGGTCTGTCTGTATGTTATTTTTACCTTACTCAAGATTTATGTATGACTGTTTGTTTCTTAATAAAAAAGAAAAAAAAATAGAAAAAAAAATGTTATGTTGGTACCTGTAGTAGAAGCTTTGCTTAGTTTGGGACTAGGTCGATTTGCAAGTGTAAGGCCTATAAATTGCATTTGTTTTCATATGGACGCGTTCCGCTCTTAGCGGCACGCACTCAGGCCTTACACTAAGATTATTATTTACTAGCTTCCGCCCGCCACTTCGTCCGCTTGGACCCTGGATAAAAACTATCCTATATTTTAATCCAGGCTATAAACTATCTTCGTGCAAAATTTCATTCAAATCGGTTCAGCCGTTTAAGCGTGATTGAGTAACAAACATCTAAACTTTCGCATTTATAATATTAGTAGGATTACTAGCTTCTGCCCGTGACTCAAACTATTTCGTGAAAAAAATGCGTATTTCACTTTTTACGTTAATAAAAATAGGTATCGACCAAAACAAATGTGGAAACACTTGAAAAACGCCTCCTGTCTGGGTGGCACAGATAAACCTACGATTCCACATCATCTATTTAATCCGGATGAAATAAACAAGTTTTTCCTGACACTTCCAGGCAGCTCCGGCAGTGATCACGAAACCCAGGCATCCTTTAAATGTGAAATACCTACAGAACGAACATTCATTATAAAACCATGCACAGAAAATCAAATCCTCAAAATTATTACAGCAATAAAAACAAATGCGAGTGGTCATGACGATACAACGATAGAGATGATCCGCCTTACACTAAATGTCACTCTCCCTGTAATAACGCACATCATTAACTCATCTATTTCGCTCAACATCTTCCCTGAGGCGTGGAAAATCGCCAGAGTAAAGCCGATACCTAAGTCTAACAAAACTGAAAACTACAAGGACCTGCGCCCTATCAGTATCTTACCGGTCCTTTCTAAAATTATAGAAAAAGTAGTAAGTGAGCAACTCACAAAGTACCTCGAAGACAACAGTGTACTACCACCTACCCAGTCAGGGTTTCGAGGGAAGCATGGTACTGCAACTGCTTTAGCTAAAGTAACAGATGACGTAATTGCAGCAGCGGACAAAGGGATGGGATCAATTTTGGTATTGCTGGATTTTTCGCGAGCATTCGACTGCCTTAACCCTTCAATACTGCTGTCCAAAATGGCGTACTATGGTGTATCCGAGCCATCCTGTAAATGGTTTCAGTCGTTTCTCACGGACAGAAAACAGTACGTTGAACTGCAAACCGATGAAGGAAGAGTGGTGAAATCTAAAATAGAGAATATTAGTCGTGGCACACCTCAAGGATCAATTTTGAGTCCTTTGCTATTTATATTATATACAGCAGATCTAGTCCGAAATCTAAAATACTGTAGTGTACATTTATATGCAGACGATACCCAGTTGTATTATTCATGTGTACCTCATGACCTGGCAATGTCAATTAGTAAAATAAATGAAGACCTAGAAATAGTAGCAAAGTGGTCACTTAAAAATAATCTGGTCCTTAACCCGACGAAATCGCAGTTTATCATATTAGGGAATAAATGGCAAAGAAACAAAATAAAAGAGCAAGACCCGAAAATAAAAATTGGCACCGAGTCCATTGTCCGCGTTGAAAACGCAAAAAATCTCGGGATGACAGTGGACGAAGAATTACGGTACGTAGAATACATAAATATAAAAATTAGAAATGCGTTCTACCGACTTAAAGTACTGTACAACATTCGCAAATACTTATCTGAGAAAATAAGAGAAATTCTTGTTGAATCACTAGTGCTCTCACTATTAAATTACGGTGATATAGTGTATGGTCCGAGACTATTAGCAAAAACCAAAAAAACTATACAACGAGTGCAAAATGCGTGTGTACGTTTTTGTTATAACGTCCCTAAGCGAGCCCATATCACCCCATTCCTAAACGAAAGGAATATTCTAAATATGAGTAATCGGAGGCACCTACATCTGGCCTACACAGTTAGGAAAATAATAGATCTAGAAAAACCCCAATACTTATTTAATAAATTGAAATGGGTTGAGGATACGCGCGGCAGGGTGCTTAGAAGATCTACCAAGCTAGTCATTCCTCCACACAAAACCATTTTTTTTAGAGGCGGGTTTAAGTTTGCTGCTGCTAAAATTTGGAACGACCTGCCACCACCTTTGAGAGAACGGATTCCATTGTTTAAGTTCAAGCAGCTAGTCAAAGGCCACTTGTTAGGAATCCAAGGCAAACTTTAACCCGCTTTACACACCTCACACATTTCACACATCATATATCACACATCAATCACATCAGTCACATCAGACGCACAGACACACACACACCCACAAAATCTACCCTTAAAATCCACATACACGCCTATAAACACACATACACACATCACATAGCACTTTGTTGTTGACTTTGTTTATTATTTGTTTTTTTTTTGGTATTAGTTTAATTATTTTAATTCAATCAGCACAATATGTTTTATAGATATTTTTTTATTTTTTATTTTTATTGAATGCATACTTTGTTTGTAACTTTTGTGTCTACGTGTGCGCTGCGACCGGCCTTTCTTCCAACAGGGACCATTCTGAAAACCAGCGCTGGGCATCCAAGCCCAGCAAATGCTGAGATTGGGACCCATTGTACCGGCTAAACATTAATATTAAAGTTTAAGTTTAATTTTAAATATATCTAGTGTACTTTTTAGTTTTTCATGCAGTAGTTCTTAAGTTTATATGTGGTGTACTTAAATTATTTTGTATTATGTTTAGTTTGTGGCAATAAATATCTTTATTATTATTATTATTATTCTATACCAAATTTTATCCAAATCGGTTCAGCGGCTTAAGCGTGAAGAGGTAACAGACAGACAGGCACACTTTCGCATTTATAATATTAGTATGGATTTAGAAGGCTGCCTAGCCCAACTGACTGATGCAAGCAGCGAACGAAGAAACAGTAGAATGCGCGCTCCTTACAATTTTCTACCCGAACACGTGCTTAAATCCGCGCAAGTTCGAACTAAACGGCTGCCTGGCATCGTTTCGGCACCCCGCCCCCGCCGCTTAGTCGCAATGGCACCCATTCAGTGGGGCCATTTTGCGGCGCTACTTAGACTTCTATTGTTTTTTTCGTTCGCTGCATGCGAGGCGTAACAGCAACAATCGCACAACTTAGGTGGATGTTCAGCCTGAGAGACAACCTTTTTACCCGACTGCCGAAGGAGAGGAGGGTTATTAGCAGACTGCCTAATGTACCTGCGTATGTGTATAATAATAACTCTATTTCACGGGCTAGATTGATGGATTTTATTAAGAGGGTCTTTAGATTCCTCTTAATCACGGGTATGGTATGACACAGGTAAAAAAAACGGTCGGTTTTTTACTATCTTTTTGTTTGAAGAACCACCTATTCTAGTGTTCAGGTTAAACGGTCATTGGCACGTAGCTTTTTAACCAGCTCATGTCATTTCGCGTCTGAAGGTCACCGGAGCGAGTGGCGGTCACTGAGCACATGTTTCTCCAATTATTGTGACCCCGCGTTCGAAGCGAAATAGCTAGAGTGCTGCCCCGCTTGTTTCAAGTTCACCTCAACGCTCACCCACAAATATATCTGGACTAGAGCTGGGTCGTTTCGACTTTTCCGTGAAACGAAACGTAACCGTTTTTTTAATCACAAAACTGTTTTGAAAATAACTAGTTTCTCCGTGCGTTGCCCCCGTCGCCGGTCGCGAAACGAAGCGAAACGAAACGGTTCGAGCTCAGAGCAAATAAAAAATATTCTTTGCTCTGAGGGTTCGAGTTGCGTTTTCACGTTTTGCATTGCAACCGTTGCCTGCGACTGTCGCCTTCTACTCGTAGCTCCTTGTCATCGTTTTTTTTAAAAACGGTTTGTGATTCTAGCCGCAAACTGTTTTTCCGTTACTGTACGAGAAACTGTTTTTGAAAACGCTTACGGGGAAAAAACGCCGCAGCTCTAATCTGGACGCCGCGAATCGTAATAAGCTTCTAGTTTCGTTAGGTATGACGGGTGAGGTGAGACGCATGAGCGCGTAAAGAATAACAGCCCTGGCGTCTATTTCTTCACGAACTTGACAATAGGGAATATGCATGTGATTCAGAAATGGCCAAAAAAAATCATTAGTAATCTTTATTGCTTAATAAATATATTCACATGATTATTTTTACAAATGATCATGTTTCTATTAACAAACTTAATTATTTAAAAGTAGTATTTTTCAAATTCCCTCGCAAAAATTCAAAACGCAACGCTATTGGCCGAGCGAATCGTGACGTCACCGTGCACTCGCTGTCTACTGTTAACAGGTCATTTGTATGATTATTGAAAGTTATTCGCATTGTTTTGACGCTGTTTATGATAAACAATCAGTGTTTTTTGGGAATCATTAACTGAAAGCAGTGACGCCTTGTGAAAAAAGACTCGCCACAATGACTGGAAGCGGTTTTGTCAAGGCAAAGTCGGATAATCTGCCTGAAATTGATGTGTTCATGATGACTAAGTACGTACCTCGTAGGTATCTTTCTTAAATAAGTGGAACAAAAAACTAGTACATATGTTCATTATATACACCTAATGGAAGATATGTTGCTATTAGGAATGTTACATGGTGAGAACATCTTTGTAAACATAACAAATTATGTTGTTTTCGTCAAGGCTTATAAATAAACCAAATTTGTGTAGGACACTCAGTAGAAAGGATTAATTTCTTTCAACTTCGATCAACAGTGCAAACATAGAAACTTAGCTAAAACGTTTCGTGATCAAAATCAACACTCGTAGTCAGCTGTTGATCAAAAAAATCATAATATTTTGTAACATTAATAACAAAAAAAATGGGTATCAGAATAGTTTTATGAATAAGTATAGAAATTTTTAGGTTAGGTTATTGTTTATATTATTCGGGTCGGGAGTCCTAATAAAAAAGATTTTAGGTACAAACATATTTAATAATCACTTCGAAATGATGTTCATAACAATATAAACTACTTAAACACGATACATTATATCTCCTCATCGCCTTACACCCCTTTTTCCTTATATTTTGCATCTTTGGGCATATGAAAATATATCATGTCAGGTGCAGTTTTAGTGTTATATTCACAAATAGGGGCAATACAATATTTATAATAAGCTTTTGTGTGCTCTTCCGTTACAATAAGTTGATCTTACAAGCTTTAATAAACTCACTTTTACTAAAGCTGTGAATCAAACACTTCGTTGTTTATTTATTCTAAGTGCACGGTGACGTCACAAAATTAGCGCGCCAAAATGGCGGCGTTTTAATCGTCCGAAAATGATAGGAGTTTTAATTATTACTTTTTTAGCTCATTCAATAATATTGTGAAAGTGTTATATTTTTTCCGGTTATTTTTTAGCTCATTCAATAATATTGTGAAAGTGTTATATTTTTTCCGGTTATATAATTACTTATAGAATAGTTTTTAAAAAATAAAAAAATGCATGAATATACCCTATTGACATCTGACAATGACGATTCGGCGTACATTACCAAGTGAAGTAAGTAAAGTATGACGGACGCGCTGCTTTGTAAGATAATAGCCTGAGTTTAATCTCTTTACTCGTTTTTAGGGTTCTGTACCCAAAAGGTAAAAACGGGACCCTATTACTAAGGCTCCGCTGTCCGTCCGTCCGTCTGTCACCAGGCTGTATCTCATGAACCGTGATAGTTAGAAAGTTGAAATTTTCACAGATGATGTATTTCTGTTGCCGCTATAACAACAAATACTAAAAAACAGAATAAAATTAATATTTAAGGGGGCTCCCATAGAAAAAACGTGTTTTTTTTTTGCAGTTTTTGTAGATAATGGTACGGAACCCTTCGTGCGCGAGTCAGACTCGCACTTGGCCGGATTTTTTTTATGTGATCCTTTTACAAATGTAACTTAGTTCTAAGGATTATTAATATTTATTATCTGCAAGAAACAACTCTCACATTATCCATACTAACATTATAAATGCGAAAGTGTGTATGTCTGTATGTCTGTCTGTTACCTCTTCACGCTTAAACCGCTAAACCGATTGAAATGAAATTTGGTATGGAGATAGTTTGAGTCCCGGGGAAGGACATAGGATAGTTTTTATCCCGGAAATCACCCCCTGAGGGGGTGAAATGGGGGATGAAAGTTTGATCAACCTACGATATAAACGAGTTCCACGCGGACGAAGTCGCGGGCAGAAGCTATTTTACATATAAAAGTAAAAGGATGGATATATCAGCTTTTATCCGTCTTTAGCTCATTTCGTGGGTCTAAACATTCTCACGTTCTGTATTTGAAGTAGCTTTGTTTGTGAAATCGAATTATAATGAGGTTCATTATTTTTCAAGTAGAAGATTACCTAACCCTCCTCTCCTTCGGCAATCGGGTAAAAACACGTGTGCAGCCCCATCTAAAACAAGACTTATGTCAAAAAATATTATAGAAATGGCCTCGAATCATCTACTTGTTGATATCAAAGAAAAATAAATTGTCTTAGAATTAAAGCGGGCTTTAAGTGGATTTCTTGTTAAAGAGCTTATACTCAGTCGAAGAATACTTAAATAATACCTATAATCTGCAAAAATGAACATGTTTAGTCATAAAATCTTTGTTTGCCTTAAGGCAGAACATATTATCTGGACTAATTTATGTAACTACCATCTAGCATAATTAATTACATTATCTGCATACCTAAAATAATAATTATATGATTGGCGCAAAGAGCGCCGACGGCCATGCATTTTGTATTACGTTCAGAGCGCTTTTTGCTTGGTTTGTGTTGTACTATCGACAAAATTGAATCCTGACCCACCATGGAACCTTGTTACAATTAACTGACATATTAACGTCATATGATCGTACGTATGTTCGTTAATTATGACAAGGTTCTATGGTGGGTCATGATTCAGTTGGTTGGATAGTACAAAAGGTTATTTTACTGGTCAACATAGTGTATGTTGCTAAATTATTCTTGTCGAGTCGACGCCAAAGTAATGTTTACAATGCACCTTATTCCGTTGTAATAAGGCGAAAAATTTACACATATCTCTGAGGACAACTTTTAAAATTATCTCACCAATTTGAGTCATATTCCCTGGGGAATAAGACTCAAATTGGTGAGATAAATTACACATTGTTCTTATGTCTGGACATAAGAACAATGTATAAGTTGCAACCGTGACGCGCCTCTGTTGATATTTCATACTGTTCAGTCCTCCTTAACGACCTTGTATCGGCCACATATTATTTACACGTGCTATATTATGTTAATGTATATTTATACTAGCTTCTGCCCGCGACTCCGTCCGCGTGGAACTCGTTTATATCGCAGCACCATACAAACTTTCACCCCCATTTCACCCCCTTAGGGGATGATTTCCGGGATAAAAACTATCCTATGTCCTTCCCCGGGACTCAAACTATCTCTATACCAAAATTCATCTAAATAGGTTCAGCGGTTTAAGCTTGAAGAGGTAACCGACACAGACAGATTCACTTTCGCATTTATAATATTAGTATGGATCCTCACTGTGGTGTGACGTCATTTCGTGTGCTAGGAATGAATGAAGGGATATATTGGGTTTACTCATGTTTAAATTCGTAACATGATTCAATTATCTGTATATATGTATAATAATTACGCATCAAATTCGCCATAAATATTAATAGACTAAAGAAAATCCACCAATAGCGTTGCTGACCTTGCTCACGCAGCTCTTCCCGTTGGTGGATTTCATCGCACACCGCTCCGCTACAACTCACAGCTCTGTTGGATACTCACCCCAAAGCCGGACCTGGCCCCTATTTCACCAACTTGACAATTGTCACCTGACACTTACAATTCGCCATACATTGATTGTTCTAGAAGTTAAGGTACATGTGGTACCAGCAATGTACGGAGAATTGTCGTTGTCAGGTGACAGTTGTCAAGTTGGTGAAATAGGAGCCTAGGCTGTTATTCGCTACGCGCTAATACGGCTCATCCCGCCGGTCACCTGTCACGGAACTAGAACTCTACCTACGCTAAGTTACTACGCATGGCGGTGTCAATATCTATTTGTGGGTGAGCGTTGAGGTGAGCTTAAAACAAGTTACAGAACTAGGGCTGTCGTGTCGTTAAATTATGGTTCTTTGGCGCAGAATAAATAATAGCACTTACGCAGGTCCTCTATCCTATCAAAACCGACGTTTGATAGCTATAGAAAGGTAACATACCATCCTTTTTTTAACGTTGGGGAAATGGGTTTACGCATCCCTTCCTGCCTCCTCGGACGGGGCGGGATGCGTATGACGGACCAACCGAAGCTGGACTACCTTCTAAAGAGTGACGTTGCAGGATGACAGGATCGCTCTTGGCTTACTCGATTACTCACATGCCATTCTGCTCTACCGCATAGCACGTGCTTTTCGTCCACTCAAGGTGGTCGCTCTCTGTGACGCTGACAGTGACAACACCACACGCTATGTGCGAACTGCGAACGATAGTGTCACTGTCAGTCAGCGTCAGCGGCAGATGAGATTGTGTCTCGGAGTGCAAGGGCGGGTGGGTACCAACTTATAATTACAGACAGATCAACGTTAAAAATGGCGCCGGCAGCTGTCACTGCATAGAAACTTGTCAAACTTTGTATGTATTCAGATTTTAACCCTTTCGCCGCCAAGCAAAACATCCAAAAGAGACTGTCACGCCATCGTCGTTGTCACAAGAGAGCAAATACATACTTTACCTGATAGACTGACGGTTACTTTGACAGCCGTAAGCAAAACACCTACAGTCGTTATTGGTGCTGCGTGCACAACAACGCACGATACCTTTAGGTAAGGTTTATATAATCGCCGTCATAGAAATACATAGAAACCAGTCGTGTAGCCGCGACACTTCGTCTGCTGCTGCGGTCTGCGGTCGGGTTCCAACTCGTACCTTAAGAGCCGAGATTAGCCAAAGTCACAAGACTGGCTGGGGTTAAACAGTGCGACAACCTTTTGAATCCCATCTGTCGGCTGTCGTGCCTTACGCCCCGCTTTTAGCAGATAATTGAGGAGGAAGTTAACGCGACCTTGTCGGTTTCCGCGTTGAGCGACCTTACCGCGTTGCCAACTCGCCAGGGCTTTGTCCTCTGTTTTTTTTTATGGCGTGGCAATGAATACACCAGCACGGCTATCGCAGGACAACCCACGAGCCTCCTCGCGGCGACATAGACTGCCCGTCTCTTTCCATCATCCGAGCGTTATTCCCGGTTGTGCCGTAAACGGGGTCCTCTTAGACACCTAATCCCAAGATTTGGCGTAGGCAATAGTTTTACGAAAGCGCCTGGCAACCCAGAGGGAAAACTAGACCTCATTAAATGAGAACATTTACTTCAGAACAAGTTCCATATCGGTTAGTAATATTTTAACTTAACCTATCGGTAAAATACACATACTTTTTTTAAACACAGCATGATTAACTCATACCAAGTAAATTATTAAATTATTAGATAAAAAAAAAAGTCAAACAAACATGGTCAACATTTAAATAATAATATGTCACATTTAAAATATGCAAAAATTATGATTATTAGTATTAGACCGGTTTCCTCACGATGTTTTCCTTCACCGAAAAGCTAACGGTAAATATTCCGTACATAAGTTCCGAAAAACTCATTGGTACGAGCCAGGATTCGAATCCACGACCGCCGCTTGACAGCCGCATGCCGAACCACTAGGCTACCGTAGAGAGAATATCTGTCTCTTTCCAAGCGTTCTAAATAGAATGAGGCGGATTGTCTATCGCGGGCCGTCGGTCTGGTGATAGTCGTGCAGGCTATTTCGCCAACTGGAAAAGTTGTCAACGGCGTCACACGGTTGTCATTTTATCACTCATCGTTGTGGATAAGACACGCCACTCTCGCACTCGCATAGTCAGAACGTGACGTATGTGCTACCCACAGCGGCGATAAAGGCCGAAACGCACTGACAGCGGTGGCGGAGCGGCGCGGCGCGGTGCGGAGGCGGTACCGGTTGTAATGTTCGAACTAATACTACAGGGTCCGCACAGAAGTACCGCCTCCGTGCCGCTCCGCCAGTCCGCCACCGCTGTCAGCAGTGCGTTTCGGGCGCGGCGTGACGTCGGCGAGACGGCAGCAGTTGTAATGTACTGTGTAGTAGTTTATACATCTAAACTAAACACTAAAGGCGATGCCTTAATTTGAGTCGAACACGCTCCCTGGACAGAGACACGCTGATGCCTTCCGCGCCCGAGGAAAAGAGATGTTACACTCTTCGGGAATGGCTTTTTTGGACAAATTTCGATAAATACCTCACTTAGAGACTTTTATTTAAGTTTCATAAAGTGAGATTTTAGATGAGATAAAATACTATAGTATTAACTTGATTGTGTCGTAAAATAATGTATCGTTTGAGTAGGCTGAGTAAAAAAAGGAAAATACAGACCCAAATTTGGATTTTTTTTCTATCGAGGAAATTTTAAGCAATCATGTATCGATAAAATCAGAAAAACAATCGTATATCTGAAAATCAGACCTTATTGTTTCTTAATCTAGTCAGAACGGCGTTTGAAAGCATGCGATAATTTCCAATGCACAGCCCATTTCCAATTCATTTCATTTCCAATGTTCTACGATCATATCATTCTTCTGTTAAGAAGAATGATATGATCGTAGAACAATCAGTTACCAATCAAATATTAAGTATTAGGCTCCGTTGTATAGATAAACGTAGTGTTACGTTACGACCAACCCTGTCGAAGGAACTAAAAACCAGCGTAAGGCTTCAAGCCTTGTATATGCTGAGACTACCACCCATTGCCCAACGTAACGCAATTTAGTATTTTAAGTTTTAATTCTAAGGCATTGTTTGAGTAATTTCTTTGTACTTAACGTTATATTTTGTGTTCTTTAATTATGATTAATTTTAATTTAAACTATTCTGCTTTACTAAAACCTCTCACTAGAAGATGTTAGTAGCTACTAGTATGACAAAAGGTGTCACGGGCGAGTCGCTTCGGCGAGCGGGCGAAGGTCTCTATGAATGCCGTTATTCGCGAATTCTACGCAGGCCCATTCGACCCGCAGAACTGATACAGATGTAACTTGTTTTCCTGTTTCTAGGTCATAACATAATTAAATAGACTGGAAAGCATGAAGTGCGTGGTAGCGAAAGTACTGGCCCCTATTTCACCAACTTGACAATTGTCACCTGACAACGACAATCCAGTACATTGCTGGATCTACAAGTACCTTAGCGACCACCTTAACTTCTAGAACAAGCAATGTATGGCGAATTGTCAGTGTCAGGTGATAATTGTCAAGTTTGTGAAATAGGGGCCAGAATGAAGTATTTACGTACCCGTGTGTCGGTTTGTGATAGCACCGCCCCCGTACGCTGCGCTGTCGTAAAAGTTGACTACGGGATGGGGTTGCAGCCAAGTTTAGCCGAATCGACTATAGCTAGAGTATAGATAGAGAGAGCGAGAGAGAGGAGAGAGAGTATAGAGGGAATCAAACACAAATACAATCTCCCTCGTCGTGTACAGGCCTTTTTTGTTTGTCACCAGAAATGTCCAAACTCAATTGAAGCCGACGTCACGGATATCACACGACTAAAGAATTTATGGGACACTAGTTTTTGCCCGCGACTCCGTCCGCGTGGAACTCGTTTATATCGTAGCACCATACAAACTTTCACCCCCTATTTCACCGTCATAGGAGGTGATTTCCCGGATAAAAACTATCCTATGCCCTTCCCCGGGACTCAAACTATCTCTATACTTAACAAATTTCATCTAAATCGGTTCAGCGGATTAAGCATGTAAAGAGGTAACAGACAGACAGACAGATACACTTGCGCATTTATAATACTAGCGACCCGCCCCGGCTTTGCACGGGTATTATATTATACATATAAACCTTCCTCTTGAATCACTCTTATCTACTTAAAAAAACCGCATCAAAATCCGTTGCGTATGTTTTAAAGATCTACGCATACATAGGGACAGACAGCGGGAGGCGACTTCGTTTTATACTACGTGGTGATATACTTTCGTATATCGTTTCGCGTATATATTTTTTATTTCATACCACCCAATGTAGTATCAAACTGTCGTTATAGTCGACTTATTTTTCGACAACACTCGTTTTACGGCCCCCACTTACGATTCCGACCCCCGCGAGGCGAACAGTCAACAAACAAACACTTACATATAAAACATACTGATTCCTATAATGAATGAATTCCTAATATACTGACTTCGAAAAGAAGAATTTTATGTCTGCCGTATTCTTCTGTTTCTGCATACAAATATTCTCAACACAGCGTATCTCGGGAGCTTTGGCAACCCTAACTGACTACAGTCAGCATCACATAGTTAGTAGCAGCCAAAGTAGCCAAATATATCGGAACACTTCCTTACTCCTATAGTAATAAAGACGTGTTCCGATATATTTGGCTACTTTGGCTGCTACTAACTATATGATGCTGACTGTACCAGGAACACAAAACATACCTACAGAGTAAGTAGTGACATTATTATAGCTGCGATCTTCTCTAAGTTACACCAGTTGGTCCAAGTATAACGAGATGGCATTCATCTGTGCCCTTTCTAATGGAATGTAAACCGTATCAAATGCCCCCTAGGGCGGTTTTTGCTTCGCAAGGCCAGCGAGGTTTGGGCAACTGCGCTGACACCGAATCAACGGTCTAGTTTGCCGACCTTCGGGGTTCACTTGACCGACTTGTGAATGTTATGGCTAATGGCGGTTTTTAAAGTACAAGGATTTTGGTCACGTGGTTTTTTTGACAGCTCCGTACAACCGTAGAAGATACCGCCCACCATAGGGTCGAATTGGCAATGGATTTTGATTTGAATCAACTGTAATAGGGAATAGAGTAGTTTGTTTTAAAATGGAACGAAACAAAACAAAATAAATTGCAGAGGAGGATTTGTAAATAGGTAGGCTTTTGAGCTGCCAAAGGTTACGAATCCTAAAATTCAAAGAAACAGTCTTCATGTGGGAGTTTTTAAAACAAAGTTTTCAATCCAGAACTTCGTCTTTTTCAAATCAAATCAAATCAAATTATTTATTTCAGACTCGTGTCCATATCGTGTTAGTAACAATAAAAACTTATAAAACTACGTTAGTTACATTAAATTATACACCGAACCTCTTGAGCCCATGTGTAGGGCGTTCCAGTGTCTCCACACTGCGCAAGCAGGACTGTCCCAAATCAGCTGAAGAAGGCTGTTGGAACTATCACGCACACGACGCATGAGGGACGCGGTTCTGTGTCTCATAATGGCACTGAAACCATCGATCCGTCCCTCTGCGAACATCCCGACATCCCATCCCATCCCTTTTTACCCGACTGCCGAAGGAGAGGAGGGTTATGTTTTTCGAGCGTATGTATGTATGTGACCTTATTCTTTGGCACGCCCTGCAGCCTAAACCATTTGACTGATTTCGACATATGAGGTGTCGTTGGATTCCTCTTAATCGCGGGAGTGACATAGGCTATGAAAATTTGAGAAAAGCAGTTGGGGTTTTTTGTAAAATCTTTTAACTTCACTTGTTTGAAGTCAGTTAAACACAGGAGCTCTTTAAATTGATCTTGTCATAAACTGTGTCGTGCTTCACACACCACACACTTCACGCGATGTTGACGGGGCGTGAGCTGCTCCGCTATTCTATAACTTGTTTTTTATCCTCACCTCACCACAAATATATCTTGACGCCGCGATTCTTAGGGTGGGGTTGCACCAAAACGTCTGTAATCATAGCTAAGCGGCGTTCGTTAAAGTCAGAATGTATGGAAAGTTTGACAAGTTTGCTATGGAAAGACAGCTGCCGGCGTCATATTTAACGTTGATCGATCGGTCTGTAGGTAATTGTAGGTTGCTGCAACTGCAACCCGCCCTTAGTAACTAAGCGTAATCAGAGGTTAAGTTTCCTTAGGCGAGACGGGTGGGATTAGGCGCATGAGCGCGTTCCGAATATCAGCCAGGCACACCGGTGTAACAAAGATTTAAGTAGATAATAAAGATGGATACACCTCAAGATTGCCTTGTATACTCGCGGCCAGCGCAAGTCGATATCCGTCGTTTCCTGGTTTCGTGTTTTTTCTCCAAGACGTGACCGCCGTTTCCTCGACGTGACGAAACGATAACTAACCGTTGATAACAAGACGAGTGCCGGTTTTAACACGTCATGACGCCATCGGCGCGCGAGCTGTCTCGCGGCGAGATATATAAGAAAACTTTGAAAGATACGCGTAGTCTAATATCTCGCCGCGAGTCAGCTCGCGCGCCCTCTAAGCTACAAGTTGAAACCCGACAGCAGCACGTCTAGTACACGACGGCCGCGACATTCTCTCGATTTTTATCGCACTATACCTCTTCTTCTAAGTGTTCTCATAAGAGAATGACGGATGGTGCGAGAAAAATCGAGGGAGCTCGCCCGCCGTTGCGTGCTAGCCGTGCTGCAGACCACGTGTCGCGGCGACACGCCTGGTTTCTATTCTATGTATTTGTGTGACGGCGACGCGCTGCTACGTGTCGCCAGCTACGAAAGATATTTCATAGAAACCAAGTGTAGCTGCGAGACGTCGTCTGCGTTCGGGTTCTAACTTGTACAAACGCCAACACTGTTAACTGACCATCCTGTATTTATAAAGAACCTTATTACAATGCACATAAAGTGCACGGATGGTCAGTTAGCTGTGTTGTCGATAGTACAGTCGCCATCAGATATATCGGAGCGGCCAAAGTGCTCACAAATATCTGAACACGTCTCTATTGCTGAGGCATTGTCCTTGCCGACCATGCTGGGGACGACGGTCTTCGGTGCCTATGTGGAGAAAGTTTTTGAGCTGACTGTACAGTGACGTCAAAGAATACATTTTACACCTTATCACAATGGAGTAAGGTGCAAATGTGTAAATGCACATTTGACGTCGCCGTAAGAACTCGCAAGTTTCAATATAACCGATACGCAATGGGCAACGTCGTTGTGATGAGCTGGCTGCGTTACATAATTTTTCATCTCCTATCCATACTTATATTATAAATGCGAAACGGTGTCTGTCTGGCTGTCTGTTACCTCTCCAAGCTTAAACCGCTTAACCGATTTAGATGAATTTTGGTATAGAGATAGTTTGAGGCCCGGGGAAGGACATAGGCTGGTTTTTATCCCGGAAATCATCCCCTAAGGGGGTGAAAGTTTGTATGGAGCTGCGATATAAACGCGTTCCACGCGGACGGAGTCGCGGGCAGAAGCTTGTTTATTATAATGAACAAAATGAACGATGAATGATGTTTGTGAGAGACTTTCAAAAACATACTCGGAAATTACACATTTTTCTAAACCAAATGCGCGAAAAGCCTTGGCAAGCATCAGTTATCCTAGTCAGCGGGTTAGATAGAGCCTGAAATACTCGAGCCGTCAGGGAGAACGCCAGTCTTCTCAGTACTGCATAACGCTAGTCTCGCTTTCACAGCTAGGCCCAGCTTAATACGAATCTAATTAAAACATGGCAAATACGCCAAACAAATATGAATCAGCGTACGTCTTTGTTTCGGCCGGTGTCGAGACGGCTAGGTCTTTTCGGGGGCTAAAAAGCGTATCTGGGGCGAAATTTCAAGTGGCTTTCACAAACTTGCTCGTAAATGGTCGCATTTTCTTCAAAAACCTCGGCAACCCTCAGCCAACCACCTTGTCAGGCAATACTTTTCCGTGTCTCAGCAATGATGTAATCTAATACGTACTTTTTGCAACATGGAAGTGCGTGATTACAATGTTGCTTTACGAACGATCAGTATCAGCCGTGAGATGAAGGCTATGCAGGAGGATTTCGCAGTGACTGTAAGCGATGCCTTAGAGATTTCCGAATACATAAAGGCAAAAATACCGAAGATAAAATACATGGAATACATTTCCCAGGAGGATGATGATAAAGAGAAAAATACGCTGTTCAATCATAGTAAATCGTGACGTCGTTTCTATTTTCATTAAAAAATCATAGGTAGTCCCGTCACCACACGAAACGTCAGATTAAAACTATAGAATTCAGTTTTAAATACATACAAGTTACGAAATCGCCTTTTCAAACTCCTCATTTTGATACCCCACTCGATGGGATAGGAAAAGAAACAGTTTTTTTTTTCAGTTTTGACAATATTGATCATATAATCCGCCATATTGTTTTTATTCTTGCGTCATATCGCGCCGTTATGACACGGCACGTCATTGGCGAATGGATTCTAGCGCGGAACACAAAAATTCCGAATTTTTTCAAATTCCGAACGCCATTTACCGCTTAACGAAAATTTGGATGCAGATTATAAAACGAATAATCAAATCAAGTGTTGTAATGTAATTCAAGAGTAGATTTTGAAGCCAATGTTTTTGTACGCCAATCGGCAAAACATAGTGCAACATAAAAAAAAAATTAACATCTCTGTTTCTATACAGCCTTCACCTAATGTTTAACAAATAAAACACTTTGCCTTTCGAAATACATAAATAGGTTAGGTTAGTATTATATCCTGAAAGATCAAAAACAAAATCAGCGGAATTCAGTAAAAATATGCTTTCGGATAAATAACTCTTCGGAGTTATGTAGTGTTCCCGATTCTAAAGATACCTAACATATCTAAATCGGTTAAGGCCTCGAGTTTTTCTGGTGGAATAAAGAAATTCACATACATAATACACGCTGAAAACATTACACTGCTAAACGTTGGGCAGTCGAGTCGTGTCAAAAGTATGGATCCGCCTTGATGTAATATTTGCAACATGAGAAACGCACGTCAACGTTTGTACACGAAAGATTCATCAGTACCCATCAATATCAACACAACCATGAGACGAAGGCCCTGTGGGAGGATTTCGCAGCGACTGTAGGCGATATATTGTTTGAATGGCGTGGGCAACAGGATCTCTGAAACTTTTACTGGTAATCAGTCATTGTCAGTCAAAGTTGCGAAGATGCACACAGCTTATAATGTGGGCAATATGGTTTCATAATTTTTTCGCGCCTCTAATAAAGAATTCGGTGAATGGCATTATGGAACTCTTATGGAAAGATGAGAGAGGTGAGACACTGATCTAAACCAAAGTTTCTACATCTGTGCTATAAACCTTTATTTTAGGCATATTGTATTTCCTGGGGTCCGCTTTGGTACCTAATCCCAAGGCATTAGTTTTACGAAAGTGACTGCCATCAGACTTCCCAATCTATTAGTTACCTTTACTAGGGACCCAGAATGTCCCCCGATATGTTAATGTTAAGGCACGAGACTGTTTAAGCAACACCTACTATGGGGGGCGTCGATGACTGTCGTACGCACTGCTATTGTCTCATTTACTTTAATACTCAGATCCTCATATTTTCTGTGGTGTCATCCGCAAACAATATAGATGGACCAGTGGAAATGGCCGATGGAAGATCGTTGACATAAACCAAGAATAATGTGTTGCCAAGGGCAGATCCCTGAGGGATGCCAAAATCAACGGAGCCAACGCCTGAATCGTATCTTTTGCCATTGGCCGATGACTTCACAGTTTGTTTTCTATCTGTCAAGAATGATGTGCGTTATTTATGATACCGTATTGTTTTAATTTGGTCAAAAGGAGCTCGTGATTAATTTCATCAAACGCCTTTGGTAGATCGCAGAAGATCCAGCTTATCTTTCTAATCTAATCCAGTTATAATGCAGTCCAAACATTCTTAAGGCTGCTAATTAAATTCACAATGTTAATCTTATTATGAAATAAATTAATCTGAAGCTGTATTTCCTCGAAAAAGGATTAAAAATGTGGGAAATGGAGAAATAAGCAACGCAGTTGGTTAAATAATCACGATGTTATGTTATAATTTATAAGTGTCTAAAGTCCAATTTTCTGTCCCTTTATCGCAAAACGCAACTTCATATGAAACGATTGTCATTTACTATGAAGCTCGCAGTTAGTGACGTCACTAACAACAAGCCATATTAAAATGGTCGTACCTTCGTAATTCTTTGAGATATCTTAATGGGATTTTCGTCACTAGGCATATTTTTTTGCTTTCTATATGTTGGAGTAATAATATTTTTCGAGTCTACACCCGTATTAGGAAGAGAAGGGTAGATTTTTCTCGTCCCTCGTCGCGCCACGGATAGCTTCTAGCGCAAGTATATCCTACGATATGCGTAATACCCCCAGCAACGGAAACAAAGCAGCATTATCGGCGCGCACACACGCGCGGCCCAATCAGCTGTGGCCGTTTACAAACACGGTGACGTCACCGCGCCCGCGCGCACGTGCACTCACACACGTGAGCGCGCATGTGTGCCAATGTAAATATAAACACGTTTCGCGGCTCTTCAACAAGGCCTGCACACCGGCTCGTTGCGGGGAAACCGGTGTAATGCTGAAGTTAGGTTACACGCAGTCGTTACCAATACCGAGGTCGTTCTATAGTGTGGGCCGGTTTAGAGACGAGTAGAATAGTTTTTGTGAATAGATAGAGATTACGCATTAAAGGCGGGGTTCTATTTCGAATTGCTTCGGAAAGATGAAGTTGCGCTCTACCGAGGTTTTCCTGAGGGACCAAAGTGTGGGATGCATCAAGGAAAATGTGTACATTTTTAAAGGGTCGCCAATGACACCCCTGATGTTGCAAGCGTCTATAGGCTACGGTGACGGCTTTTTTTTCTGGCTTTCTCTAGGATTAGCCAAACGCTGACGGCTTGCAATCAGGTACTATCGCCCAAAGCGAGAGTCGACCACCTTAAAGGCGCATTTTGTTTGAAGCAGGAACATCTGCCCGAGGCTCATCAGCTTTCGTCCACCAATGAAATTTGGGGGCGGACCACTAAAATTTCTTTTCAAGTTTTTTGTAATTTTCTGTCAGAATGTAAACAGCGTTCCAATAAGAATAACAGCAAAATGGTACAAATCACATCGTACGCTTGTTTGTTACCGACGTGGTGTTAAAAAAATAGTAAGATGTGGAGAACCAGTAGTATAATTTTGTTGTTATGAATATTGAGCTCGATTTGGGGTCAGTCAACTATTTCTTGGTGTTATTCGGTCCCGTTAGCTAGGAGACATGACAGTTTCTTAAAAAAGTGGTTTATTAAACATAGTATTTTTTTCGATTCCGTTTTTCGTAATTAAAGTAATAAACATAAAATTCAAATCATTTACTATTTAATTTCAGACTACGCAAGGTCCATATGTATTTTATTAATTATTAATTACAATCAGCTTAAGGAGCTGAGCTAGTGTGGAATAGAATCAAATTATCTACATTAAATTACATCATGTTAATACATTAATTGAATTTAATTAAAATAAATTATTAATTAATTAATTAAATTAAATTGAATCCTACTAATATTATAAATGCGAAAGTTTGGATGTTTGTTACTCAATCACGCCCAAACGGGCCAACCAATCTGGATGAAATTTTGCACGAAGATAGTTCATAGCTCGGACCAGGATATAGGATAGTTTTCATCCCGGGTCCACGCAGACGAGGTCACGGGCGGAAGCTAGTTTAAAATAAATTAAAATACAATATATTAGCGCGCGGCCTCACGTGCATTTGTATAAGCTGGTGCATTGTGTGCGAATCTAAAATCAGCAATATTAAAAAAAGGCTGCAAGTTCTCACACAGCCACTAGCAATACTGTAGATTAATCAACCCATGGTTTTCCGTAATCGATACAATACAACAATACAATACAAATACTCTTTATTGCACACCTCACACAAACAAAGCAGTTAAAAAGAAAAACAATACAATAACATGTAGGTAGAGGTAGACAACAGGCGGTCTTATCGCTGAAGAGCGATCTCTTCCAGACAACCTTTGGGTATCGGAGAAAGAGATAAAACTAGATTATGTAGTAGATGGTGCAGAGATTATAATAAGCCAAAAATCAAAATAATTATATTAATGCACGTACATAAATAGCTCTATGTATAAACATACATACACAATCATACATATATACAAATAACACAAATAAAAATATATAAAACATAAACAGTCAGCCAATAATAATAATAGTAGGACAATCAGGGTTAGGGGAAAGACAAATAATGTTCTTTAAGAAGAGATTTGAAGTTGCCAATAGATTTAGCTTGTCTTATGTCTTCTGTCGAATAGCCTTAAAGGTGAACGAACTACTGTAAAATTTGGAAGATGACAAAGGCACAGTTAATAGCAAATTGTTAGAAGATCTAACAGAATTCAAATAACTAAAACGCTCTTTGAGATAGCGGGGAGTTGCAGGGTTAAAAAGGACACTAAACAGAAGCGAAATAATGTGAGAGTTACGGCGATAACGGATAGGGAGCCACTTGAGTTTGGAACGGAAACTAGAAACGTGGTCATATTTGCGTAACCCAAATATGAACCGAATGCAGACATTTTGGAGACGCTCAAGCTTATTAAGCTGCTCCTCAGAAAGGTCGAGATAGGAGATAATCCGCAGTCGGTTATAACAACAACTTGGAAAAGTTGAAAAACCCCCGACATTTTCATTTCAAAGTCCAATGTCTCAAAAACGGCTGAACAAATATTCATGAAACATGGCTAAGAACACTCGGGATAAAAATATCTGCAACAGAAAAAAACCGCATTCAAATCGGTCCATTCGTTTCGTTCGGAGCTACGATACCACAGACAGATACACAGACACGTTAAACTTATAACACCCCTCTCTGCGTCGGGGGTTAAAAATCGTTCGTGACGGGATGCTGCGCTGCGGCGGCGGCCATTTTGTGCGCCTTCAAATGCACGATTTGACTAATCTGTAGAGCCGCTGTAGAGTGGTAATGCACTTTCAATCTGGTGGCCGCGGGTTCGGAGCCCGGGTCGTACCACCGGGTTTCTCAGAAAAAGTTTCTTAACAGGGAAGCAAAACATTGAGGAAACCCGCATACATTTGCGAAGAAATTCAAAGGGGCGGACTACTGCTTCTACCCTTCATCCGTGAGAGGAGTGTTATATTATATCAACGTCATTATCATTAATAGTTCATTACTGCAGAGGCCGTGAAGTAAGGGATTGCTGGACGAGATTGTGGTAGACGGCCGAGTCGTAGACGAGGCCGGATACAACGAGTCCAGCAATCCCTGTTCCGGCCGAGGATTGTATAGTGCTTTTCTCAAACGATGTGAGGAAATATACAAATAAAAATAATTACAATCGGAACGAAAGATCAGAAAACAATTGTGTAATTAGCCGCCTTTTTAATTTTTTAAACATGCCATTTGAAGAAGCCGTTCGAGCACCAAGTTTAACCGCACATAAAGTGTAGTAACTACATAGATTTTGTTTTTTTTTATGTCGCAAGTATGCTTACAGTCTAGTGGTGGTTGGCAGAATGTAATTTTTCCTTTGTCAGTTTAATATTAGTAAGCAAATTTAAAAAGTTAGAGTAGCGGACAATAATGGTTTTACTTAGGGTTTTCATACATTACTTCTTGGCGTAAGGCCAAGAAGTAATGTAGGGAGCCATAAACAAGAAACTTCATGTCTTCATTTCGTGATATTAACGCATACATTTCCGAGCATGTTTGAGAAAAATACTATTATTTCAATATTTACATTAATGGTGCATACTGACACTAAAACAAACAAAACAAAACGTATAAGAAATAAAATTATCATTACCAATAAATAAATAAATAAATAATTGGGGACAATCTTACACAAATCGACTTAGTGCCAAACTAAGCAAAGCTTATACTAGTTATGGGTACTAATAGACAACGATACACATACTTACATAGACAAATAAATACTTAAATACATAGAAGACTTCAGGAATCAATTCGTGCTAATCACACAAACAAATGCCCTTACCGGGATTCGAACCTAGGACCTCTCGCTTCGTAGGCGGGGTCACACCTACGAAGCGAGAGGTGGACACGACGTACCAAGTACCAACTAGGCTAAAGAGGGCATACATTTGTCGTGCGTCAGACGTTCTGACTAAAATTGGGATAAAAGCGTTCATAAATAGGCCACACTAGACAATACATAAACACAGTGGAAAGTAATCTCGATATACCGGAGCATAATAACAACCTATGCTCTGTAGGTATACAGGTATGTATTCCTGGTGGTGAGAAAAAACGAATAGAAAAAAAAACACGCGACTTTTTTTACATTTGTATGGAGCGTTGGCCGACTGGAGCGACCTGCTCCATACAAATGTAAAAAAAAAATCGCGTCATAAAAAAAATCTTAGTTTTCTTCTTCTTCAGAACGCGATAAATGTTATGCCCTTGATCAGTTCACACCCCATTTTTGGTACACACTGTATAAAGTCGGTGCAGCCCTGAGGATGCACTGTGATGCAGGGAGCCACCTGCATGTGTGTAAAATATCTTGCCGCATCGAGGCTGATCATCATCATGGACATAGGCCTCCCCCAAAGAGTGCCACAATGACCGGACTCCCGCGACCTTTACTAGGTCATCAGTCCACCTTGTGGGGGGCCTGCCCACGCCGCACCTTCCGGTACGTGGTCGCCACTCGAGAACCTTTCCGCCCCAACGGCCATCGGTTCTGCGTGCTATGCGCCCCGCCCACTGCTACTTAAGAGATTATCGAATCGAGGCTGATATTCGATCGTAATAGGATTGTTACCCCAAACGAAGGAAGGCAAAAAATATGCCTAGTGACGAAAATCCCATTCAGATATCTCAAAAAAGTACGAAGTTACAACCGTTTTTTTTAATTTGCTTGTTCAGGGATCGTGACGTCACGGAACTCGAGTGTAGTAAATGACAATCGTTTCATAAGCAGCGTTTTGCGGAAAAGGGACAGAATATACCTATTAAAACTTTAGACAATACCTTTTTCTCCATTTGAGAATATTATTATTACTTTTTCGAGAAAAATCATCATTGTTTAAATTATTTGGTGTCTGTCTACACCGTACTGTTGTTAAAATGACGATACCAGAAGTATCTATAAACCCCAGCACTTGTTTTTATAGCTACAATGTTATTTTCGCAGCGCCCTATCTCTGTTAGTTTGGTTGCACCATAAATAAAGTATAAGAAGATATATCCACGCCATACATTAAAATGAATCCGCCTTATTTGCTGTGAGCACCAGGGGGCGTTAGTGAACTGGTATGTACATTTGCTCTCAGCAAAAGATGTCGTTTATATCAATATTGCCTTTTACGGATTATTGAATACACTAACGGCATCTGTACCTACAACAGGTGATGTTGTAAAAAATCTGTTTTACGCGGTCAATAGATGTCACTTTGCAAGATAGGTTTACACAAAGTAAAATAATAGTATTTTTTTCTGTTTTGTTAGAGCACACGCGAGCAGTCAATAAAATGCTCAATTTTTGTACCTTTTCTTAGAACCTCCACCGTACCATCATGTACCATAAATAAAGTACCTATATAAGCAACCTTACATAAGACCGCAGCCAAAGTTCCACTACTTGCTACTTAGGTATGTGGTGTGTTCTTGGGGGTAAGCTTGCCAGGGCTCCCGAGGGGGGAGTTATGTGGATCCCCACTATCAACAAAACTCATCTTGTTTGATGATGTGCATTTGTACTATCAATCTCAAAGCTGTACCTTGATTCGTCTATTTGCTGCCATGCGATTTATTGTGCTAGTGGCTCTATGTGCTGTAGAAACTAGCGAACCTGTCTTTTTTTTAATTTCTAAAAAGTTACAGAAAAAAACTATATACTAAACCGAACCTGCTCACAAAATTTCACGAGAATCGGTTAAGAATGCGACCTGTAGAGGAGAACAGCCGGACAGCTGGACAGACACCGGACATACGAACGATTTTCGGCCCAAGCTGAAGCGTAGAACTTCGTTCGCTTCGCTCCCTCGATCGATAAAACCACAGCACATTGAATACTCAATTCAGTAAAGGATCGGAATCGCGCTTTTGACTCCCCTGGATTTTTCAAGATTATTATTACCAGGAACAACTGTAGGAGGACGATTATAGAACAAACTTAAGGAACAATAGGAAGGTACCTTAATATACAAAATTTAAAAACTATTGAGGTTGAAAGCTTCAGTTATAAAAAAAGGTGCGAACACCACCGGCAAGGCAGTAGTAAAAAAGCCTCCGATCGCATTTTGTTTGCCCTTGCGTGCATTACATGCGATCCGAGACATTCTTCTATTTACTGCCTGTGAGTAATGCAGATTTCCTTGAGAAAAGTAAGGTAAAAAGGTAAGGGTTCAATAACACGTATTATATGTAAATTATTTCATTTACTTTGCAGTAAGTAGCCTAATTTTTTGCTGATTTTGTAGACTTCTTTTGTGAGATTTACAAATATATTTTTTTTAGTAACAATATATTTTTTTAAAACATCTACGTGCTCTGAATAAATACAATTTGAATGTGTTTAAATAATCTGTCGGATGCGTTGCTCGACGCCGCCGCCCCCACGTCCACGCAAGAGGAGCTTTCTTCCAGATGTCTTTTTATTTGAGGAGCCTCAGTTGGACGTGATGATGTGATGAGGGCTGTGGCGATGCGGGTTGTGGTGCTGAAGTTGGCCACTCCTCAGGATCATTGTCAGGTTTTTTTACTTTGTCCGGTAGGTCGCACGTCAACGAATGTAATTTCAGTACCAGATCCTGAAATTTAAAAAATAAATATTAAACTAAACAATATTATCCGAGCATACTTAAATTTTGTTAATCGTCCCCTTTACCCCTTCCGTTGAGTTGATAGAATTAGGACTCATACGATAGATCGATTAGGTAGTGTCTGTATACGTTTGTTAAGTCATTCATGTGTGGAGGAGACACATTTTTTTAAGTAATTTGAAATTCAAAGGTGTATGTGAAGTCCCCAACACGCACTGGGCCAGCGTGGGCACTACTGCCCGTTCCCTCTCATCCTTGAGAGGAGGGCTGTGCCCAGCAGTGGGACGTATATAAGCTGATTTATTGTTTATATTATTATTAAATTATACTGCTAATATTTTCAAATATGCTTGCCGCCGTATGCTAATAAAAACCGGCTATATGTGAAACCTAACTAACCTAACCTAACAATCCTAACATCTTATAAGCATTTTTTTTTTAGTTCTGCGTGTTTAGCTAAGAAATTCAATACATTACATACATAATTCATTACTTACTAACTGTAAAAAACGCTGTAATGGAATTAATAAAGCTTTTTTATTTTTATTTATTTTATTTATATGTGATATAAAAACACCACATGCTTTTATGATGCCAATAAGTAAGCTAAAAATAAAGAATGATTTCTTCTAAGTACAATTTAGCTTGAAAGAAAGGAGTTGGATTTAGCCGGATCATAAATAAATATTTCCTCTATGGTCGGATTGACTCCCAGACGAAGCAAGCAATTTTATGAAAATCTTTGAGTGCAGTATTACTTGCTATAAAATATTCAATAATATCTCCTTTCAGTAAAATATCTTATCTACAATATTTAGGGTCCTGTCCCTTCAAGTTGCATAGCGCTGGGACAGCCTGTATATATTTTCAAGTATAAGTTGCTTGGCCCAACAACACCGACGGGAAGAAAGGGTGTGATGCTTTTGTAACCCGACACCAAACGCAATATTTTCTTAAAGCTATCTCGTTTGACATGAACGGATACCAATGCCATCCTGTTTTCAATGATAAACAATTTTTTTGTACATTTCCCATGTGTGCCTTAAGGAGTCCCTTTTCAGAAAAATTGTCATCATGTTTTTAAGAAAATACTATTAGAACAGTAAAAAATCAAGACATACCTTGCATTGGGTGCTCTACAGACACAGAGCTAATAACATCAATTGATTTATCTTCACAGTGATAGTGTCTAGTAATAGCTGTCCGGTCAACCTTCTCTGGTTATCATTGTGACTCATAGCAGGATTCAAAATGCACTTCACAAAGATAGCAGTACTTTAACTGATCAGGTGTCAAAGATGTGAGATTGATGTTGCCTGAAATTAAAAAGAAATAAAATAAAATATATATTAAGGGGCAATCTTACACAAGTTGAACTAGTCCCATTGTAAGCTCAATAAGGCTTGTATTATGGGTACTAGACGACGATATATATAGTTCCAATAGGTATAAATACATAGAAAACATCCAAGACTCAGAAACAAATATTCGTGCCCATCACACAAAAAAAAACCCTTACAGGGATTCGACCCCAGGACCTCTTGCTTCATAGGCAGGGTCATTACCAACTAGGCTAAAGCAGTCGTCATAAAACTAAATACTTAGATATTATTAATTTCCATCAAGTACATTTCTTGTAAAAAAACCTGCCAAGCCTTCCGGCCTGAAAAGTAGTGAAATCTCAAGCTAAACCAAGTACTTCAGCCATCATTTCAGGTTAGATATTTTCACGAATTGGCAATCACACTGCGAATAAGTAAATTCAAAAGATTCAAAATAAAATGCCAACAAGCAAACTCCTAACTAGTTTATCATTACCATTAGGTACAGTGCAAACATGAAATGAAGGATTAATAAGGACACTAATCAGTTTGGAGCGAGATATAAACTTATTTTAACGTAAGTAACGCGATAAAAAACTGAAAGACAAAACGATGTTTTGGAACATTGATAAAAAGTCAAGTTGACTGACGCATGCCCGACGTCACCAAGTATGTATGTGCTTAGTTGTATAATTTTATTTATTGTAAATAAAATAGAGCTTACCTGAATTGTTAATCCAGATCCGTAGGCGATTTTTATCACTAACTGGAAAACGAAACAATGTGTGACAGTTTATGAATTGGCACCGATGTGTCATTTTGGTAAATTCAATAATATCAAATCAGTCCGGTAGAAGTCCAAGTGGTCGTATGTAAATCACTGGCAAACAAATCCGTTTCTAAATCAAATCGTAGGTCCATTCAAATAAGCGGAGGTCAAATTTTAAAAGAATAACATTAGCAATATGTTCGTGGTAGAGTTGATACCTATCGTCTCTAGTTTCAGTGTGGCCAGTTAAGTCTCTATCTTTCCATATACTTCTGACGTTTTGACTTTGCTTATGTAATTACACGTATATTTTCACTACGCTTTTATAAAAAAATATCATACCGCAGGTTATCTTTATTTGTATTTTTAATTGAGACAATAAACTCATACTAAATCATTTTTTTCGCATTTTTACAAATGGACAAAGTTTATTCTGTTTACCTACAATTTAAAGGAATAA
This sequence comes from Epinotia bilunana, assembly GCA_947049275.1. NCBI lineage: Eukaryota > Metazoa > Arthropoda > Insecta > Lepidoptera > Tortricidae > Epinotia > Epinotia bilunana. The sequence continues at coordinate 1,195,479 of OX346276.1, forward strand.
TTTTGTAGCAACATTTTCTCATTTCGTCTCTGTAATCTGTGTTTCGTCTGCACTGAGTCGTTTCGTTGTACGCAGTTCTCTTTACTATTATACAGTTTCAAAGACGAGTGCGAAGTGATAAGAAATAAATAATTATGCTCCATTATTTATTAATAATTTAAGAGATTGCAGTCACTTTATGTTTATTTTAATTTAATGTAAAATATTTGTAACACGCAGTAATTCATTTGTTGTAATATATAAGATGTCGAAATGGAACGTTATGCAGAGATGTTAAAAATAATAAAATAAATTGGAAATTAGTATACAGTTGGCGACGTTGCCAGATCGAACTACGGCGCTGCCAGCGCGAGCTGACAACGTCGCGCGTCGTAAGCACTTCGATAATTTTAGGTACTTATTGGCAATTTGAATCATAAATTGCTACATACTCAAATGTGAATGGCAGTAGGTACATATTATAGGTATTATTCTTTATTTATAGTACTAGATACCTATGTAAAGAAAGAATATTCAAATAAGTTGTAAAATAAAAACAGTTTTACGTATAGGTCCCGAATAAATGTATGTTATATTTTTTACTTACTGTAGTATTCTGATGTTTTAGAGACTAGGTTACCTATTCTAATAATTATCTACTAAACTCATCAGCTGGTCGCATCACAATCCTAGCGATATTCCCGGGTGTGCCCCTAAAGGAGCCAGGGGTCCGCTTTGACACCTAATCCCAAGATTTGGCATAGGCACTAGTTTTTACTTCATCTTATTTAAAAACTCTTAGTACGTTTTCGTTTTTCTTCCCGTGGGTGTCGTAAAAGTCGACTAAGGGAGCAGGGTTGAAGTGTGTTGTGGGCGATGGGCTAGCAACCTATCACTGCAATATCACATTTTGTCGATCTTTTTTATACCCACATTTATGCTAGAAGTGGCGCTGGAACATAAGTTTCATGTGCTCTGCCTACCCCTTTTGGGAATAAAGGCGTGAATGTATGTATGTATGTATGTATGTATGTTTTCTTTTTGAAGTGAAAACTTCTTTAGCGGCGCTGAGCACTTTTTGGGATGGGGAAAAATTGTTAAACTCGCGACAGATATTTGTGACGTCAGATGCGTAAGAGGCCACGTGACCGTAGGAGGATGGCGAGAGATTCGGGACGAGGCTGGGGGGCGGGGGGGAAAACGGGGGTTTGACTAGGGGCACATAGTTCTAATTTATACTTTATTGTTAACAGTATAAGGTCGTAACACATTTTCCGTAAATGCAAATTCCATTTTGTTTTATCAAACTTTTATATATTGCTGTTAGCCGATTCGACTTCATTCAAAACTGAACGCTATTCGTAAGAATATAAAGCCGTTAAACACTTTGCAATTGCATATTCTGCAAATAAATTTGTAATTTTGTCCGCGCGTCCTTTACCGCTTTGCTATTGAGCAAATTCGAATAGTTCGAATTTGGACGTTATTCCTAAAGAGATAAAGCTTTGAAAAATATTTGGCAATGGCAAAAACAAATTGGTATTTTATTTCTTCGTCTACTTCATCAATTTTGCCGAGTTAAGTTGAACTATAGCGTACTACTAATAAGTTTGTTATTAGATATATTGGCACGCAGGGGGAGAGAGGGGGGCGGAAGGGATTTTTTTTGCAAAATTAAAATTATTCAAGTTTTCACTTCTGCCGGCACTCCCGGAGTGCAAAAACCGATAGGTCTTTTTACAAGTTTTATAGTAACTTGACTTCTTTCGTATGTAAGTATAAAAGTATGTATGTAAGTAAGTTGTCCGTCAAATCTTGCAAGTTAAATTTGACCCACTTCCCGGTGACCGATTGAGCTGAAATTTTGGGTATAACTATAGTTTGGATGACATTCAATATTATGGTACCATCGAGCTGATCTGATGATAGAGACAGAAGGTGGCCATAGGAACTCCGTAATAAAACCATATAACCCCATCGAGTTGGTGCTCGTTAGAATCGTCTCAATGAGCAGTTGATGATGGTATACAGAAAAGTACAGTCGGCAATAAAAGCTTGTACCAAAAATTAAATTTTTGACAGAAACTTATTTATATATTTTCGTAACAACAATGCGTTTAGGTTTAGTAAATATATCAGGTTTAATACAGCACCATCTATGGACACTTATCCTGCTAGAATCCTGCGCATGTATACTTTGTCCACTTACAAGCTAAGCTGTAATAAAGGTCAAGCCGTTCACTAGATAGCGCACAAATAAAGGATGTTATAAATTATTTTGAATCGATTTACGATCTATTAAGGCCTGTGTCTGGTTGTTTTTTTTTTTTTAAGTTGATAAGTGAAAATGAATATCTATTAATGATAATATTTGAGATTTCGTATAACGTAAAATATTAATATCCGTCAGTGGTGCTCCAAGCGACATCTCTTAACGTTCTTCAGAAATATTCGACCGCAGTATGGGATAGTTACTCTATGCTATATTTACTTTATGGTTGCACTAAGCCCCAGTTTCAACCAGAACCCACACCCATGTGAGATAAACGCACAAGTGGAGATAGATGTCCGGTCAACGACCCCCGCGATTTCGGGACCCAACCCAACCACGCCCATAACCCAATTCAGACCCTAACACTAACTGCTATAAGCTCCATTTCACCTTATTGGAGTGAGACTTCTTCTTTGTCTTTCCCGTGTAGATAGAGTTAAGAATCCTTTGTTGTTTAATAATGCATTCTTTTGCATTTAATATTGTTGCCGTTAAGCTATTTTCAATCATATTTTTAAGCATGCTAGATTCAGTTTGCGTTGACGCCCCTCAGGGTAATGATTCACGAGAATGTACTTAGATGGCTTTTTGTATCAAATGCCGGTAAGCTGAATCCAACTTTATAAACTTTGTAGTAAAGTTCTATATCGCTTGGGTTGCACAAACATGCGTAGTACCGAAACTACGCATGTTTCAATGGCCTCGCTGTCCCTGTCTCCCTTCACGCATCACCATTCGAGTGAGCGGATGAGCTGTACCGACGCTCGTGATTTCGAAAGGCACGGAAGGTTGTTTTTGTTATGTTTTTTGCGTTTCGAAGGTTCGGCTCGATGTTATAAACCGACCGAGCGAAGTAGACATCTGACGCTGACTTAGAGCTGTACATTTTTTTGTCTAGTTAGTTTGGTCGGTTAGTACTTAGGTGGTCGGGCAAAAAATGGACCGAAGCACCGAATCTTAGCCAGGTGCAAGAATTTGAGGGCGGAGAGGACTTAAAAACCGACCAAGTGAAGGAGACGACTGTCTCGGAAGATAAGCCATACATTGCATTTGTCTAGTTAGTTTAGTCGGTTAGTGTAGTAATATTTGCATTGCTACCTGCCTGTTATTTTCGAGTTTCCGTTCGTGTTCATCGGAATGTAGCGAATTCTGAGTATTTTTTTGATTGCGTGAAGAGTTTTGATTCGCTAAAATGAACTCATACTTTTTGGTACCAGAAATCTTACTTATCTATACTCTATAGTCTTTACCAATATTATAAAGAGGAAGAGTCAGTAAGCCGGACGTTAGTAAACGGATAGCCAGTAGGTAATATTATAATGTAATGTTGTTTGAATTTATGATACAAGACTTCCTGAAAGGTAATACTCGTGGTAAGAATTTGAATAAGTACCTACCACGCAATTGAACCGCACATAAAGTACCTAAGATAAAATAAATAGCTAAGTGTATATGTAATATATATATATAGAACATAATAATTAGTCTTAACTTACGGGGGATTTCCCCCTACACATCAGTTCATAAAATATTAAATGTAAAAGATCGTAAATACAGATGTAATGTAGAAATAAATCTTTAATTGCAATAAACAGCTTATTTTTTTATCACTTGAGAAGTTGAGACCGACGAATTGATCTGGCTACTCAAAATGGTTATTTTCTGATATGGTATTAAGGTACTGCGGAAGCTGTACCCGCGCCTATTAAAAAATAAAGTAACCTACGTCCAACCCCAGGACTAGGGCATGCTCCCGGGATTTCCCGGGATTTTTCAAAGAACCAAGTACCGGCTCTGGCGGGTGAAAATCCCGGTTCTTCGGTTCTTTTCGGTACTGAGTATTTTTTGAAATAAAACGCCATTTTGTTTCAATTATATAAATTCCGAATAAACACAATCAGGAAAAGTAATCGAATCAACAAAAGAAACCAAGATAATTTGTTGTAGACCTATAAAAATCATATTAGGTGCAAAATGCACCTAACCTAATAATGTTAGGTACCTACTTACTTTTTTTTGTGCTTTTGAGATTGTGTTTTTTTGCGACAATAAATCTTCTATTTTATTTCTTTTTTTTTTTAATTTAGCTGAATAACATAACTTATTGTTAGTTGGTATAAAATCTTGTAGTAAAAGGTGTGGAGTGTAATGTTCTCACGATAGTTCTCGTCAATTGGTTAATCTACATCTATATTCCATGTCCAGCTTTGCATCTTTGCATGTAAATAATTGGTACGGTATTGGTAAATAAATATTTTCGTATTAAAACAAGAAACCCGGTTGTTTTTATTCAGAATTATATAAATGAATGAAAATGGGCGTTTTAATTCAAGAATGTATCATTGATTTACAAAAAAATACTCAGTACCGAAAAGTACCGAAAGAAAGAAGACATTTATTCACTACACAAAAGACACACAGAGACAAAGGGAGCACAAATACAATACAATTGACACATGATGTGTGTGTCTTCGCGGCAGTGGATCGGTCGCTGTCTCCGCATTATGCCGAGGTGTCAGACAGACACCTACAGCGCTGGTTTTCAGACAGCACCGTACGTGACCCACGGAACGCAACACATCATACTGCCGATACAAACGTATACACATAATAAATAAATAATTTATATACTAAATCTGTTAAAACATGTGACACAAGCACAATGGGATGAGAGACTGTGAAAAACGCGAAACGATTGGGATGTTAAAAAATAAAATGGATAAAAATTAAATAAAGTGCTGGATGGGTTAGGGTTGGGATTTTTGGAGCGTTAACAAATAGCCCTTAAGCTGGCGCCTAAAGGCCTGGCTAGACGCAAGTAGGTACCGCTAAATCTCAGTCCCGTTTCTTGGAGTGGTACCGGTACTGCACCACCTCTAGGACTGAGTCCCCAGCGCGGTCGGCTCTCCATACAAACGTAGTTTGGGTCTCATTTTAAAACGGCACACTGGAATAACTTGAAACTTTTTGTACACAATGGGATTCGCCATATATATATAGGTCGGAAACTAATCTCTGTCGCTATCAATTATTGGTTGACTGGTAGAGAATGCTTTATAGCATTAAGTCTGCCTTTTGTACCATAAGATAAGATAATCTTTTGTGCAATAAAAATTGAATAAATAAAAAGAAAAGGTTTTTTTTTAATTACAAAAATATATCCATACTAATATTATAAATGCGAAAGTGTGTGTCTGTCTGTCTGTCTGTTACCTCTTCACGCTTAAACGGCTGAACCGATTTGGATGAAATTTGGTATAGAGATAGTTTGAGTCCCGGGGAAGGACATAGGATAGTTTTTATCCCGGAAATCATCCCCCAAGGGGATGAAGTGGGGTGTGAAAGTTTGTATGGAGCTACGATATAAACGTGTTCCACGCGGACGGAGTCGCGGGCAGAAAAGCTAGTAAATAATAAAGATTCATCATGTATTGAGGTGTGAAGTAAAGCGTATATGCACGCAAGATAGTAGGAATAATAACAGGCCATAACACCCTGAACAGACACCTGTACAACATGGGTATCACAGACAGCCCCATGTGCAGAGCCTGCTTGGAGGCGGAGGAAACGACCAAACATATTCTACTGGACTGCAAGCAGGTAGAACTATGCAGGAAAAAGCACCTAGGGTCTCCAGACACACTACGGAACGCAGTCAGGAACACAAAGGCACTCACCAACTTTGTAGAGGAGCTGGGTTGGTTAGAGTAGCGCTACCCCACCATTTCACGCAAAATAGGCACAATGGATGTCGACTTGCGGAAAAAGCCCAGTAAAACTAACTAACTAAAAAAGCGTATATGTATTGTATATGGGTATTGTCGTACTGTGGGTACTCCGGTCTAGGTTTACTGGTCGTGTGCTCCCGTGATTTTAGTACGAAGTACCTAGTTACAAACTGGTTAAAAAGGCTGGTCGTAACGGCGCGGCGCGACCGGTCGCAACGGAACCGGCCTGGGTGCTAAATGGGTCCCGCCTATCGGTCCTTTGCATAAACTTATAATATTGACTTATGGTATCATTTACTGGGGAAACTCGATAGACGTACAGTCTACTTTTGTTTTACAGAAAAGGTGCTTGAGAATTATTCGCATGAACAACAAACAATCACTTCGAAATGTTTTTAAGGAGCAAGGCTTTCTAACATTACCTAGCATTTATATTTACGAGCTCTGTAACTTTGTAAAAAGTAACAAGGAATACTTCACGACACTAGCTTCCCAACGCGATAGCCTACGCACTCAATATAGGTACAATTTAACATTGCCTTTGGTAAAAAATAAAACTTATGGCAAAAGCTCATTTATTAGTGCCATTCGAGTATTTAGTCAGCTTCCTAATGAATTAAAAACGTTGGATGACACAAAATTTAAACGGAATTTAAAAACATGGTTAAGCAAGAAAGGTTTCTATTCTTTGAAATATTTTTTTGAATCTTCATCTTAAAAGAAAAATAATGTATAATAATATTAGTTATGTTTTCCTTAGTTTTAAGCAAATATTGTACACCCGAAATGGGTAACCGTTGGGGCCTAACACTTGTAATATTTAATACCATCTATGTAAACACGGTTAAACAATATTTTTTCTATTCTATTCTATTCTATTCTATCTATACTTTGAATATACTCGACTTTTCTCGCACTATATCTCTTGTTCTAAGTGTTCTGATAAGAAAGAGACGGAGTGCGAGAAAAATCGAGAGAGCTCGCGCGCCGTCGCATGATCGCCGTGCTGTTAAGTTTAGGCTTATCCATATATTACGACATCGTTTTTTGTCGATTGTTGACCTATCATCATCCTGTTAATTATGCTACGAGAACCATATTCCTTTGCTATTCAGTTAAAAAACGTGCTGGTCTATCAGTGAGTGAGTGTTGCTCAGTGGACGCGGCGCGACCAACATCTCCTGCCCCCCTATTCTGTAACTTGTTTTAAGCTCACCTCAACCACAGTATATGAACAGTAGATAAACTTCGAACAAAGGTACATCGTACGGCTGCACACATGCGCGCGTGTTCGGTACGCACACACACATAGCCTTCGGGAATGATGGAGAATGCTTCAATCGGGGCCGCGCCGTTGCGGTGTTCGCTCGTTCTCACTCGCTACGTCAAAGGAAGCCGCTTCGTAGGTATGAAGACAGCGAGCCGCCAGTGCCACGATATCAAAAGGAGCCGAATAGGCTTGTAACTAAGCACCTACCAACCTAGTGCAGTTTAGCAACTATTATACTTACTAGGAAATATTTTAGGCATAGTATAGTGGTATTAAAATATTCCATGAAGTGGGAAACTAAAAACACATACCCAACTATCTATAATATTATTACTTTGTGTATACAATATTGTCTATTAAACTGTAACAGAAATACTTTGCATACTTAAAAGCAAGATTAGTATTATAGGTATGCCAAGCCACAAACTTAACACATCCCTGCGCATCGAGCGAAAGTTAGGTAACGAACGCTCCTAAACCAGTGTTGGGCGTAATTAATTACTTTTTGTAATTTAATTACAAATTACACAATTATTAATTCAATTACGTTAATTAAATTGAATGTAATTAAAATTTCATGTAATTGAAATTACTTTGTAATTGTAATTACATTTATTTGTAATTTAAATTACTAAATTACTTTAAGTCAACTTTTTTTATAAACAATGAGAAGCATACGAGTTTACTTGGTCTGATTGCAATGATGTAATAATCAAAACAATAAATGTGTGTACCTATATTTATATTTATCCGTGTAAACCGTATTCTTAGCACCGCCGGGCTTAAGAACACGTGCATACGTTTCGGCGTTTAACACGGATACCGGAAGCTCTAATTTGTATTGGTGCCACGAAACTAATACTGTTGTTAGGTTAGACCGGACAGATATAAAAATGTAAAATTAGTTGCATACAACACGTATAATTATTTTTTTCATTTCAAGCTAAACCTTGCAAAACTCTTCCAAAACAAAGTTATTACACTCATACACTCTTTACAACTTTGGGGCTCCGCTTACATATCAGCTAACATATTTCGGAAATGAATATAATAAGCTAAGCGTCATGCCTCATGAAGGAAACAGATACCTAAAATTAACTGGGAAATCTAGGAATGCTGACTGTCCAAAGAAATTGTGAATGTTACAAAATAGACTAAAACACCACACTTACACACACACCACCTTGCCTATGACCGTCACATCTAGGACTTACACACTATAATTACAATTTCATTTTCCCTGAATTGTAATTATTAATTAGTAATTCAATTACGTTTTGCCCAACACTGTCCTAAACGGCCTCATTCCTTATTCTTCTATACTGTGCCTCAACGCTCACCCACAAATATATCTTGACACCGCGATGCGTAGTAACCAAGCGTAGGTAGTGGTCTAGTTTCGTGACGGGTGAACGGCGGGGTGAGCCGCATTAACGCTTAGCGAATAACAGCCCTGATGATGCCTCGTGGAGAGGCGAAACACGTGTCGAGGTTCTGTCATTATTGGTGGTGGTTTGCTGTAATTTTTTGCATGTTTGTGCGCAAATAGTTGCATCTTATATGTATGTTAGTTAATAAAAGTTTAACCTTTCGGATGCTTTGACACTGACAGTGCTGATGGATTATAGTTTTTTCGTGTCTATCACAGAGTCAATTTTCGATAGCACAGATCAGTGCCCAAACGTACTTACCAAGGTTTCTGGAATGACTTGCCTGCCGAGGTTTTTTCAGAGGGACCTCAGTATTAATAAAGTCGACCAAAGAAACACTGTATTTAAGTACGAAAAGGTTTATTCACGCGTATCACAAAGTATTAATACTATTTTCAATCACAACACACTTGGATAACCTTCGAAAACAGTCCTCTCCTTTTGACATCTGTATCCCGCCTAAAACTGACACAAGTCATCGACATTTAGAAAAAAGTAATTCGTTCGGAAATCGAATACATATTCATAATCTAACATTCGGCCAACCTGACATACTAGTTTGTCCTCAAACTAGATCGCTATACAACCGGCCTCCTTCTGGCATTTCACCCCTCACCCCATACATGGCCGTGTGAAACTTGCCAGCTTCATAACCATACCTCACTTGTGGCATTTCACTCCTCACCACATTAGTCTCTAATGCAGCCGAATGAACCTTCCCACTCAGTCTCTGTTCCATACCCAAATCTGTTTCATGGCATTTCACTCCTCACCACACGACTCCTGTATGGCCGCGTGAAACTTCCCACTCAAATTTAACTCTAGTAATTCTCAACAACATTTGTAACATACATATTCATTTAAAATCTGTTTCATGTGGCATTTCACTCCTCACCACACGTATCCAGTGTGGCCGCGTGAATCTTCCCACTCAGTCTTAACTCTACTAGTTTGCATCTACCTTTGTGTAACATATATATATAGTCATTTCTTATTAACAAAATATAAGCGACCTGCATTTATTTTGTATGCCATCAATTATCATCAATTTATATATTTATCGATATATAAATTATACATAAGCAACACAACAATTCGAGTATTCATTAAGTCCTATAAAATTGTTTTAAACAACCAAAATGTGTCATTCCAGAACATAAAAAAAAACATTAGCATTATAAAAACAAAACATATTTTCCCGCTACTCACCCGCCGACCCTGACTCATCATCCGTACCGTTATTTTCGGTTTGACCTATAGTAATCCAAGGCTGAATGCGATCAGCTGCCCAAACGTTTGTATATTTTCCTCTAGTGATCTTAGACCCCGGTATGCTTGTCACCTCATAGCGATCATTACCTAATATTCTGCTAATCTTAAATGGACCCGAGTATTTGGGTAGGAGTTTCCGACTTTTGCCATCATTAGAAGGGATGTTTTTAAGTATTTTAACTAAGTCACCGACCGCATATATTATGGGCTTTTTGCGAGTCTGATCAAACCTCAACCGTTGTTGAGCTTGATCTTTCATAATATGTTCGCTAACTTCTTTCCTAATCAAATCTACCCCTTTATCGCTACGCCGTATTTCTAAGGTTGTTTCGCCTAGAAATCCTTCACCTTTGCTCTGGGGTCGTTTAGAGAAAAGAGCTTCAGCTGGGGTTTTCCCAATACCTTTATTAAGGGTATTATTAAGACCCCATTGTATTTTACCTAGTTCTAAGTCCCATTTGTTTTCGCCTAAACTATCAGTATAAGCCCTAAGGCTGTCTAAAACGGTGCGGTTGTAACGCTCCACCTGGCCGTTTGCACGTGGAGACGATACTGCGTTTAGGACATGAGTTATTTCAAACTCCTTGCAAAATCTACTAAACTCGCCAGACGTAAAACATGTTCCCCTATCCGATATAATTCGAGTCGGATATCCAAACGTATATATTACATCTTTCATCGCTTTGATAGTTGGTCCTGACTTAGTGTTTCGCACGGGTTTAATGACACAAAACTTTGTGTAGCCATCAACGATTAGAAGGATGTATTGGTTTCCCAATCCACTTTTAACGAATGGCCCTAAATGGTCCACGTGTATCGTGTGGAATGGGATATCGACCTTAGGTATACTATGCAAATAACCCTCCTTTGGCCCTGCGGGTTCTTTGGTAAATGCACAGTGTAAGCATGATTTCACATATTTGGTGACAAATTTCTTCATTTTTGGGAACCAGAAATCTTTTTTGATCTTTTCCAATGTTTTCTCCACTGAAAAATGACCTATTTCATCATGATTGCGTTGACAAATTTGCCATCTAGCCCCTTTTGGTACCACCCACTTAAGACTTTCTCCAACTTTACGATACACACGGTTATTTTTGACGGTAAAATTTTGTTTTATATCTACCAGCTCTTTATATTGAGGATCTTCTAAAGCAGCTCGAATATGGGTTATCTTTGGGTCCGTCATTTGCAAAGTAAGCAACCAATCCTCCTGGGATATGTGGAGTACACGGCTAATGTGTTCATTTACATCTGTGTCATCAGCGATGGATACCGGATTCCTGCTAAGCGCGTCAACATGATGCATAGTGTTGCCCGGTTTGTATTCAACTTCGCATGTATACTCATGTAACGCTATCCACCAACGCGCCACTCGGGGTAAAATATCCCTTTTTACGAACGTTGATCGGAGGGCGCTACAGTCGGTAACAATTTTAAAACATTTTCCTAACAAATAGGGTCTGAAACGTTGTAGTGACGCAATTACTGCAAGTGTTTCTAATTCGTAAGCATGTAATTTCTCTTCATCAATTGTAGTTTTGCGGCTGAAATACGCAACCGGTTTCAAGCTTGATGAAGCAGTTTCTTTTTGAAATAAAATTCCTCCTAATCCCGATTTTGATGCGTCACAGTGTAATTCAGTTATGTAGTCTGGATTATAAAGTGATAAAATAGGACGCTGTGTGAGTTTCTCCTTGAGTGTAAGAAAAGCGGCCTGCTGTTGTTCGTTCCAAGTCCATGGTGTACTTTTTCTGGTCAAGTCTGTCAGGGGTTTAGCTATTACCGCAAATTTTTCGATAAATTTCCGGAAATAACTAGCCAGTCCTATAAATTGCCGGACTTGGTGCACGTTTTTCGGTTCCGGAAAAGAATCCACAGCGTCCATCTTTCCTTTTCCGGGTCGTACTCCATCTTCTGAAATTTCATATCCCAGATATTCGATAATAGTCTCGAAAAACTTACATTTTTTAATGTTTAGCGTTAACCCAGCTTTTCTTAGTAGAACAAGTGTCTGTTCAAGCTTGTGAAGACATTCTTCAAAGCTCTTGCCTGAAATCAACAAATCATCCATGTATGCTACAGCACACTTGTCTCTTGCTCTACCAAGCATTTTATTCACCATGCGCTGGAAAACTGCTGGACAATTCGCTAATCCAAAGGGAGCCCTGCGAAATTGATATAGGCCATCAGGCGTTATGAAAGAAGTTAAATGCTTACATTCCTCTTTAACTGGTATTTGATAGTAGCCACTGGCCATATCAAGACTAATAAAATATTTATTCCCACTTAGCTGATCTATTTGATCGTCTATGCGCGGCAGTGGGTATAAATCTTTTATAGTCCTTCTATTTAAGGCCCTATAATCCACGCATAATCTGTATCCTCCTGTTTTTTTGGAAACCAAAATAATTGGACTCGCATACGCTGAGTCCGACTCCTCTATAATATCATTATCGAGAAGTTCTTTAACCATGTCACGAACCACCTCTTTCTCTGAATGGCTCAGTCTATATGGTCTGTAAACTAGGGCATGCTCCCGGGAATTCCCGGTACTGAAAATCCCGGGAATTCCCGGGAATTTTCAAGCAAACTGGTACCGGTTCTGACGGAAAAAAATCCCGGTTCTTCGGTTCCATCGGTACTGATATTAATACTATACATTTCTTGCTAATTCTATTACGGACCATATATCTATCTATCTAATATTTATTAGATAATATGTCTATCTAATACCTTTAAATGAGATACCTTTTGATGTTTTTATTATTATGTTAGATAGATATATATATATAATCTGAATCCGGAAACGGCTCCAGCCTCCAATGGTTTTCATGTAATTTAGTATGCAGGGTGTTTCGGAGGCGATAAATCGATCTAACTAGGTTTCATTTTTAGAAAACGAGCAGAGCTCGGTCCCTCAGGTAACATAACCTATACAATTAATGAACCTTATGTAATGGATAAAAAATCGTACCTACTGATATTTTGTTTGTTAATCGATTATTTACAAATTTGAAATTATTGTGCAAGATAATTTTATTGTAAATTACCGTTTGACATGTAATAGTGCCCTAGTGGCCTATTTGCTGAATAAATAATTGATTTTGATTAACTGAGTTTGTTGCTTGGTTATTCGGCATATTTTTATTTCAAAATTTCGCGTGGACCGCGGTTTTATTCGGATGCTTTCGGCTTTATTCGGCTCGCCCGCCCGACCCAACGCCTCGACACGATCCAAGGTCAACCGGTCCGGCCGACCGACGCGTCGCGACGTAAACAAGTATTGTCATTGTCAACCAGGTAGTCAGAAAGATGGCTGTTTTCGTTTAGTGAACATGTGTTCTGTGCACTGTGCTGTGTCTAAGAAAGTGTTGTGATTGTGATGAGTTTGCAGCGTATAAAAGGTAAGAAAAGTATCAGACTAAATATATTTCACTGTATATAAAAAGATAACTTATATTTTACTAGTAGGGTCTTGTAGTCAGTAAATATTATAAAGAAATTCACCTACATAAACTAGGCTTACAGGTACTACGGGCACCTACCTGAACGAATTATGACAAATCAAGGATTGGACGTAATCGTGTGTATCACATTAAAATTATATATTGGAAATAAATACATACTCTACAAATTATATTATTAAATATTTTTTGTTTCGTGTAAATTTTACGTGGAGTGGAAGTTACCACGATCAAATTATAATCGATTTGGTACAGAGAACAAATACTTACAACGGCAAAAATAAACCGCCATCAACTATAAGCCTAAGACAGGACTCGATCCTGCGCCCTCTGTGTATCAAGTATATATTGTCTTTTAGTTCCTAAGGTAATAATATGTATGTACTTTTGGGTGAATTATATTATATGTTTGAGAATATTATTGATATAATGTCTTGATGACATTACAAAAGGACTGATCAAGCACGTGTTGTATTTTACTAGAATGTACTATATTTAGACATCTGATATATTTGTTTTTAGATTATTTAGATATTTTTTTAAGCACGTGTTATATTTTAGTAACTAATTTAATGTGTCATATTTTACAAATAAAATTTAAATAACGAATAAATACTTTCTAGAGGCCTTAGAGATATTTTTCATGACGCTACTGGTATCCATGATTTATTTGTGTAGGTAGTAGTGAGTGTAGTTGCTTGTTTTATATTTCTAAAAATATGTTTTATTTTGGCAGAAACACGATGAGCTTCGAAGAGTATACTAGCAAATCATCCGTATGGAATCATTTTTTACGCGACAAAGACAAGAAAGACGGCAAATGCAAACATTGTGGTAAAGTGTTAAAAACGTTAGGAGGATCAACCAGCGGTTTACGGAAGCATTTGAAAAATGTTCATTTAATTAGCTTGGACGCAGAGCCTGAGCCACAAGCAGGGCCCAGTACGAGGGATGATTCGGTACAACCGGCCGTTGCACCTGCTAAGAAAATTAAACTCACGGATTATTTTGAATCTCAAGGTGAACCTAAATATAATAGGAATGACCGAGTATGTCGCATGATTGCACTGGACGGAGTTCCCTTTAGACTGTTTGTCACATCAATTGACTTAAGACAGTTGTTTGAGCAATCTGGTCAAGCACTCCCAAAATCTCCCAACACGATCAGAGAAATTCTTTTGCGGGAGTACGATGTAAAAAGAGACCGCCTTCGACAAGAATTAGAGGGTTTAAAGAAGGAAGATAGAAAATTTACAATTTCACTTGATGAATGGTCTTCCGACAGAAACAGAAGGTATCTGAATTTGAATCTACACTGTCAATTTTTGTCTGGGGTGTTCAAATTTAGAAATTTGGGCCTTATAAGAGCTTTTGGGTCCATGCCTGCTAACAGATGTAAAGAAGAAATAAATCGACGACTTAACCGGTACGGATTGAACTTGGAGGAAGATATTGTAGGATTGGTCACGGATGGCTGCAGTGTCATGAAGAAATTGGGAAAAACTATACCGTGCTATCACCAGCTGTGCCTTGCGCATGCAGTTCAGTTGGCTATTGTAGATGTTTTTTACAAAAGTACCTCAATTGAACTGGAAGAACCTACAGTACAAGATAATGCTGACATTGCTGACATATACGAAGAAGAACCGACGACCCTAGCGGAACTTGAATTAACACGTAATTGGGAGATGAATAATTTGGTAACAATAACAACAGAGAATCAAGAGATAAATGACGAAACTGATGATCCTGTTGATATAAATTCTGAAGACGATGGTGCCGAGTTTTTAACGGTAGTGAGGCCTATTATTGATTCAGATGGCACAGCCACAAGGTTTAAGTTCAATAATATTGTGTCGAAAGTTCGTGCTGTAGCGAAAATATTCCGAAAGAGTCCTACAAAAAATGACGAAATCCTTCAAAAGTATGTGACCGAAGAACATGGAAAAGAATATGCTTTGATATTGGACTGCAAAACTCGTTGGAGTTCCATGGAAGAAATGATCAATCGTTTCCTTAAACTTAAATCTAGCATTTTGAAGGCATTGATTGACATCAAGTCTAACATTGTTTTTACAGATAGTGAAATTGAAACACTAAAACAGCTACACGACATTTTAGACATTTTGAAAACGGTGATTGAAGCTCTGTGTCGCCGAGATGCGACGTTACTTACAGCTCAAATATCAATTAATTTTGCACTGAATAAATTCAGTTTGATGAATAACACCTTAAGCATTGCAATGGCAAATGCATTAAAAATCCGGTATAAATCCCGAAGACTAAATGAGACGTCCGTCTTACATTATTTACACAATCCCGATAACTACTTCGCTGAAATTCAAAATGAAGATTTACTGACATTTCCGAGGCCGACCAGCTCAGAAATGCAGAACTTAATAGAAAATATTGTACGGAGAGCTATAAAAGACCATGATACTGCTGAAACTGATATGATGAACACTTCAGCTCCTTCTACTTTCGATCCAATCGTCAACGAGCCATCTACATCTTCAGTTAAAGACCAATTAAATAACGAGCTGAAGAAAAGCTTAAGCAGTCGTCCTAATACCCATAGAATAGACCACGATAATATTTCTCAGTCGATTCAAGTAGAGATGGTCGTATTTGAAAACGGAGGTGTCCGTGGACGTTATCAATCACTGGCCTACGATTATCTTATGACTATACCACCAACGAGTGCCGAGTCTGAAAGAGTGTTTTCCTCAGCTGGTATTATCTGTAATAAGCTCCGTACTTCGTTGAGTGACAGAAGCGTAGACGCCATCAGCTTTATGAGGAGCTATTACCGGGAAAAAAAGGCAATGCAATTGCCCCATGAGTAAGATTTAAGAAATATTTATCATGATATTTCAATATTTGTTTTGTCTATTTAATCGTGACGCTACATATTTAATATGACCAACTAAATAATGACAAGTGATCTCACTTTGGGGCCTAGAGTATATAAGAATAAGAAATGTTAATTGTTTATGTTTTTAATATGGTTTATTTTGTAATTTGGATTTGTTTTAATAATTGCTTTGGAAATCTGGAAAACTAATGTAAAAGATTGATTTTGTCTATTCAATACCGACATTGTATATTTAATATTACCAACTAAATAATGACAAGTGATCTCACTTTGGGGCTTCGAGTATAAAAGAAATGTTAATTGTTTATGTTTTTAATATGGTTTATTTTGTAATTTAGGTTTATTTTAATGATTGCTCTGGAAATGTGGTTTCTGGAATACTCTAATGTAAAAGATTGATTTTGTCTATTCAATCGTGACATTATATATTTAATGTGATGTGACCAACTAAATAATGACAAGTGGTCTCACTTAGGAGCTTAGAGCATATAAGAAATGTTAATTGTTTATGTTTTTAATATGGTGTATTTTGTAATTTGGTTTTATATTAATAATTGCTCTGGAAATCTGGAATACCTACTCTAATATAAGACTGATTATTTATAGTTACAAATCATCATTGTATCTACGTAACAGGTGAATTGATCTCAAAAGGAACTTTGAAGAAATATTAATTATAAGTTCTCTTTTATTTTTGTATTTGTTGATTTATTTTTGTCACGTGTTGATTTATTTTGCCCTATGTTGACTATTCTGGGTTATATGATTAAAAAATAATAATTTGATTGGTGTTTTATTATATTAACCGAAAAAATTAAAATCCCGGGAAATCCCGGGAATTCCCGGTTCTGACTCAGTACCGAAAATCTAGTCCCGGTTCTGAGAGTGGTACCGGTACCGCATGCCCTACTGTAAACCACTGGTGTCTCGTCCGTTAACTTAATATCTAACTCCGCTAATTTTGTACACCCTATTTCAGTCAAATTTTGTGCGAAACAATCACGGTATTTATTAATTAATTCAAACACAGTCTTATTTTGTGCAGTACTTAACTCGGGATTAATGCGAACCTCTTCAACTTTCAATGGTTCCAGAGATGAGCCAGAATCAACAAACCTTACATCATGAATCGGAGGTGGAGTTTCATCAATGCCTACTGTATAACCCCTGGCTATTATAGAGTCTTTTACAAAATACAAGGGATCCTTCGACTCACTCATATTTAATATAACAATATTGCACTTGCCATTTACTATCTTGTAAACCCCTTCTTGTACACAGTACTCCACCTCATCAATACAACGATAACTTCCTTTTACATATATGTCAGTATTCGATTCATCATTGCTATAACACTCCAACAGGCCTATGTCACCAATTTCAGAGTCTATACTCACATATAATTCACACTTTTTATTTATTTCTACATCGGGATCAAATTTTGGCATATCAATCTCACAGTCATTTATTCTATTCATAATATTTAACCTATTTTCAGTCTTAGTTATTACTATGTGTGGTAGCTCAGTAAAGTTTTGGCCAATTAGCAGTGGCCTATGCAGGTATGTATCCTCAAGGATATAAGCAGTTATATTCGCCTCTACAGATTCAACTTCTAGGGTGAAAGTAGTTGTACCTAATAGTGGTATGTTAGTTCCAGCAATACCCCGCACTACCGGTAAGTCACCCTGTATTATAGGCAGTTTTAACTTTTCAACCATCCCTTTACCTATCAGTGAACAATCACTCCCTAGGTCAATAAAACACTCCAATGTATGCACTTTATTAATGTGTGCTTGTTTATGGTATTTTGCATTGCTGGTGACGGTGCTATCAATCAAAAGTACACGTTTTTCACTGTTATTAAATGTTTTCTTAAAATGACAGGTCTCATCTGTGTGACCAAATCGTTTACATAAGTTACATTTCACTATTGGCTTAGGACATCTCTGTAGTCTGTGCCCCTTTTCATTGCAATTGAAACAAGTGGCTGTTGTATTTTGACTCTTTTGTGACTGGTGGTTCATACATTGGATCGCTTTATGACCAGGTTCATTACATTTATTACAAACTATATTCCCCAATCCATTCCTAGTCCTAGCCATATCGGTATTTTCCCTACAAACATCTTTTAAATATTTTAATAGATCCTCCGGCTCTGTGAATCGAGCAGATGAAGCACCTGCCCGAACAGTGCGATCATCAATTCCAAGTATAATACAATCTACAGCCCTTTTTCCTGAGATGTCACAAGAGTTTAAAAGCATCATTTTCTCATAGAAATAATTATCCAAATTTTCACCATATTTTAACCGCCGTTGCAACATCTCAGTTAAAAGAACTCCATAATTGCTTTCTGTCGGAAAAGCTTTCTTCAAAAGCACCTGCCAATCCAGCCAAGTGTGTAAGACAGATGCCTGTCCTTGGTACCAGTCTTTAGCACTGCCAACTAGTTTGGGTAGAGCATTGTGTATAATGTGAGCTTCATCCCAGTTATATATTTTCGCACATTCATTCACTTTTGAAATCCACAGGTCAATTCGGTTGTTCTTTACTGCAGGGTTAAATTCTGGTATCATATTTATATTGCTGTTAAATGTGGATGGTGAATTGGGTTTAACCAGCCCTTGCAACAACTGAGAAATGTCCTTCAAGTTTATTAACACATTAGGAGGTAAAATGTTTGTCTGACCTGATGTATCCAGCTCCGGGGGTACCTGTGGCACTGTACTTGGTATATCATCACTGCGATGTTCACTAGCGGTTATCAAAACCGGTATTCTTTGTTCTGCCCCAACTCGTCCGTCGCTAACATCAGAAAGCATCGTTCTCTGCTCTAGCACTCTTGGCGTCAGCAATGGTGGTAGCGACTGAGGCGCTCGTGGCAACAGCGACGACGCCCGTGGCAACGGCGACGGCGCTCGCACTGGTGGCGATGAAACAGCTTCCGACGGTATCAATAGCGGCGGCGTTCGTTTTACGCGACTCGACGGTCTGTGACGACGATGATGGCGTTTACGAGACCTTTCGTGAGCGTGTACATCATCCGACGATACCGAAGTCGTGGATAACTCGGAACTTGACTTATCTCGACTTCGTTTTTTCGATTTTTTACTCCGTTTACGTCCCATTTTCTTTGCACTTTTGCCACTTCTGATAATAAAGTCGACCAAAGAAACACTGTATTTAAGTACGAAAAGGTTTATTCACGCGTATCACAAAGTATTAATACTATTTTCAATCACAACACACTTGGATAACCTTCGAAAACAGTCCTCTCCTTTTGACATCTGTATCCCGCCTAAAACTGACACAAGTCATCGACATTTAGAAAAAAGTAATTCGTTCGGAAATCGAATACATATTCATAATCTAACAGTATGGGGTTCCTTCAATAAAGGCGTTGTGTACATTTTAGGGTCGGCAACGGATCTTACCATTAGGCGGGCAATACGCTTGTTTGCCACCGACGTGGTATCAAAGAGAACGCTGTCCTCCGCTGGTTGTACTTACATAGACAAAGACGCGGCAAAAAAGGGTGTGAACAATGTATAAAACAATCGCCACATTCACAAATAAGGACAAAGCATATTTCCGCCTCCAAGGGCCAAGTTTCCGACCTTGGCCCCGTATCGTTGCGTTGCAAAACACACTCTAACTCCATAGCAATAGGCTTCACATTAGAAAGTCCGCGTTCTATGTCAGTAGGACAGTGACGCAATAGATGTGGGAACTGTTGTGCAACCATGGTGAGAACGCTTAAAGTCAAACCATTGTAAATTGAATCTTAAAGCGTTTGAACAAGGTTTATATTCTGTTGGAATATTCATTGGTCTTACTACCTTTTCGGTGGTAAGTTAAATCTGCAATAGCAAGTTAAAGTTGTTCGTAGACCTTATGCTATCGGGAAAGAGGTCGTTTTCGCTTGTTTTGTTTTAATGTAATTTGCTAAGAGTTGTGGTTTGGTGCATTAAAATGAAGTTTTGTTTACCTGAAATCTGCGGTTTATGTAACTTAGAAAGAAGAGACTGGTGTGGCGAATCCTTGGCTAGTTTAACTTGAACCCTGAGATTCATAATATCTATGTGCAGTCGTGGGTCATACTTGTGCTGGTTACCTGGTACTGGCGTGTTCGGAATAATAATAATAAGAATATTCTTTATTGCACCACAACATAAGAAAAACACGGTACAAGAGTACATTTTGGTTTTCAAGCGATCTCTCGAAATCCTACTAATATTTTAAATGCGAAAGATTGGATGTTTAGATGTTTGTTAGGTACTCAATCACACTTAAACGGCTCAACCGATTTGAATGAAATTTTGCACAATGATAGTTTGTAGCCTCTATTTAATTTATTATAATATTAATAATTTATTCCGGGTCCACGTAGACGGAATTCGCGGGCGGAAGCTAGCATATAATATCTAAGTTCTAACCCATTCACTACCAAGAATCGCTACGCCCGTGGTTTTCCTCGTATGTAGCGGGAAGCGACTACGGCGTAGGCGCCCGCTAGGCGGGTTCCTGGAAGTGAAAGTGTTAAACTTTCGAAATCGTTACTCGCTACAAGTCGCAAGCGTTCAAAGGCTATGGCGTCTGCTCACCATCACCGGCCAGTATGCTTATTTTCACCTGAAGTTGTCTTAAAATGGGAATCGAATTTTGACCACGCCAATGGCTATATACCAGGCCTATCTCACTGTCAATTTGGCGCAAAACTAAATCTCGTCTATGGTATACCCCCCTGTGGAGGTCTAAAGGTGGTTTTCCACCGGCGAGGCGAGGCGGGGCGTGGGTGGGCGATGGGGCGCGCGCGCGCTCAGTGCAAATAGGTAGTGTCCCATACTAATTTCAATTCTCACCCATCCACGCCCCGCCTCGCCTCGCCGGTGGAAAACCACCTTAACCAGGGCTGTACAGCGTATCGCATACAATGAAGTTTCATATATACGTTCCGTTTTACGTAGCAACAACATAATTTCATTGATCGCACATCGTTATACGAGTTTAAATTTTACAACATCCTGCTAACATGACAAAAGAATTCCCATTGAAAAATATGAACTATTTTGTAAACACTTAACCTGTATTAAATTTTTTTGTACTTAATCCTGACTCTCCGGCTATTGTATTATTTTATTATCATATCATATTATTATTTCCAAAATTTGATGATAATTTCGATAACAAACAAAGGAACTAAAATAGTTATCAATTTGGATGTTCAGTTATGTGGTCTAGTGACAACCCTATGTAACTCTACAATTGTCTATTATTGCAAAAAATTAACAGCTAACGTTTTATCGCTTAGGCAGTGGACCTTCTGTACCTTTAGGTACTTTTAATTATTCTATGGGTATACCCAGCAACCAACAACGCTGAGTCCATAAAGACGCATAGGGCAGTTGTCATTGTGTCATCTTGTCGCTGAGCAAACGAAACAGGGTAAAACAAACTTATTCAACGAGTTCCAAACGCCTGAAAAATACCGCGTCACGCGCAGTGGAAGGGTTGGCCACACGACCCCCGCTATTCTGTAACTTGCTTTAAACTTACCTCACCGTTCATCCACAAATATTCTTATCTTGACGCCGCGATTCGTAGTAACTAAGCGTAGGGTAGCGGTCCAGTTTCGCTAGGCGTGACTGGGTGAGGTGAGGCGCATTCGCCTTCCGAACAGCCCAGGCCCCGTGACACAATGATTTTGTGAAAGTGATTTATTATAAAAGTGATAATGGTTCTATTATGGTTCATCACAATCAGACATTATAGCATGACGTACAATATTAGGAATCTATCAGCATGGCATTGAAATGTAATGTTCTAGAAATAAAAAAAACACATGAATGTCAATTTTAAGAAAATAACTACAACTTAGAAAAGTTGAAAAACCCCTGATATTTTCATTTCAATGTCCAAAATCTCAAAAACGCCTGAACAGATTTTCAAGAAACATGGCTAAGAACACTGGATCACATCAGCTTTCGAATAAAAAAAACCGCATTCTAATCGGTCCATCCGTTTGGGAGCTACGATACCACAGACAGATACACAGACACGTTACACTTATAACACCCCTCTCTGCGTTGGGGGTTAAAAAACAAATATCAATTCAATGGCAAACAGGTTAACCACAAGAAAAGAATACCTAGGTACCTACCGTACAAATTAATGAATCACTACATAGTATAAAACAAAGTCGCTTCCCGCTGTCTGTCCCTATGTAGGCTTAAGTAGATCTTTAAAACTACGCTACGGATTTTGATGCGGTTTTTTTAATAGATAAAGTGATTCAAGAGGAAGGTTTATTATGTTTAATATAGTACCCGTGCGAAGCAGGGGCGGGTCGCTAGTAAGTTATATCACGCGCAGTGAAAGGGTTAGCCGCCAGGCCCCGTGACACTCGGCCCAGCGAGGGCGGTGTCGTAACTTTGGAAAGCGGTGAGAGCTGTCCAAGTGCCCAAAACTCGTGTTGCGAAACCCGCACCAGTTGCGTGGCCCAGTTTCTTTCGCGATTTTCGCGTTGCATTTGTAGAGCTGCAAGTGAAGGGGCTACCCGAGGTTTTCATCGATTTTTGACAAGTTTTGAATCGTATCTCCTACTTTTGCAGTACAGATAGAATTAAATAAAACGGCTATCGGTTCTTCAATATTTTATCTCCATTTTGGTCTACTGGATTTTGAAACAAATAAATACTTAATTTTGTATGATTTTTTTAAACATTGTCTAAAAAAACCCTTATTTCGTATCTCTATTGACGTGAAAGATCTAACATATACGAAATCTACATATTTGGGTTCGTCTGTGACGTCTCTAAAAACTGGTCCAGGGTTTTCATTTTAAATCAATTAACACAAAAGTTATGACCAGAAAACCAGTTTTTTGGCCTAAAACTGTTCAACTTTGATGCCAAATAGGTATGTCGCAAACAATGAACTTTGAAGTAAATATGGGATACCATGTTGCTTAAAGCCGTTGTTGTTAATATAAGAAGCTACAAAAAACATTAGAAAACTAAGGGATTCAGATCGAAGGTCATGGCGTAATGGGAGCCCCTTAAGGTTAGGAAGTTGCTAAAACACGTGTTGGGCGACGGTACGGGTTAGAAGTTAGAAAGGTGTGGCAATGTTTAGAATTAAATACTGGGAAACACGTGCCGCTGTACTTCTTCTAGCGCAACTTTGTTGCCAAGAAGAGAAGTTGCTAAGAACACGTGTTCAGAAACGATAAACACGAGGAAAGTGTTCTCACTGATAGTGATAAATAGTATGTATGAAATTGCTTTATTGTACACAAGACATTGGTAAAAATACATACAAGGTTAAGTAGGTATAAAGGCAAATTTATCCCTGTAAGGGGTCTCGTCCAGTTAACCTTTGAGCAATTGAGGCGAGACTGACGTATATGGTGAGCGCGTCCTGGAGCTTAGGTTTCATTCGTGGCCCAGTTTTTTCGCAATTTTTGAGCTGCAAGTTGAATTTAGTAAGTTGCTGAAAAGCTAAAAGTTGAGAGTATTGGTTCGAACACTAGTTGGGTGGTGTGAATGGTTGGGAAAACGTGGCAATGTTTAGAAAGGTTGATTAAGTACTGGAAAACACTTGCCACACTGTACTTCTTTCTAGCTCAAGTTACCAAGCCGCGGCGCGGTTAGTATATAGATAGGTGATGGTAACATACTATGGGTATATAGATAGGTGATGGTAACATACTATGGGTATATAGATAGGTGATGGTAACATACTATGGCTCTAAAATCGGCTGGTGGTTTTCCAAGATCACCTCCGAGCTCTACTCTGTGGTGAATGCTCGACGAGGACCCATGGCTTTTTCGGGTACATGATCTACATAATGATATGATCAATAAATTAGAGACACTGCTACTTGCTCTGTAGTAGTGTTGTGTTCCTGGAGGTGAGCAAGGTCGCCAGAGCTCCCGAGGATGCGTTGTGTCGAGAGCGAGGGAGTTGGTTCCTTCAGCTGTCAACACGGCGAATCTTCAAACGTATCAAGGGTCGGCAACGCCCATGTTACTCCTTTGGAGCGTGCGTCTATAGGCTGCGGTGTCCGCTTACCATCAGGCGGGCCGTACGCTTGTTTGCCACCGTCGTTGTATAAAATAAAATAAAATAAAATATTAATAATATTCTTCTAAAATAAAATATTCTGGTACAGTCGCCATCAGATATATCAAAGTGGCCACAGTGCTCACTAATAACTGAACACGTCTCTGTTGTCGATGCATTAGAGACGTGTTCAGATATTTAGGAGCACTTTGGCCGCTCCGATATATCTGACGGCGCCTTTACAAGCGTTTATGGCGGGCCGTACGCTCGTCTGTCCTAATCTATGGTGAAGTTCAATAATTTGTAAGGAAATGTGGCCGCCTCGGCATACAAACTTATACGCGGGTGGGGTCACATATCTCTGAGCTGACCGTACCTCGCGTCACACATACTATAAAATCCTGCCTATTCATCAACTCTACAAAGGGCATTGGGTAACCTTGTATGAGATAAAAGGGCGTTTTTTGCAGCGGCCAAGGATGTTTTTTAAATAATCGTTTAGAGGACCTCTTAATATGCATGGATATATAAAATTAAACGCGGTAAACAATATCGGAGCCGAGATATATAAGTTTGAAGTTTAGTTTGTAACTTTACAACATGACCTGTGAAAATATATATTGCTAATATCTCGGCTCCGATGCATTTTAGTGTATTACATTTCATAAGAAAATATGTTTGTTTTGAGTAGATCTATCATAATCTACAACTTTACCGAGATCTACTCAAAACAAACCTTTTACTCATTATGTCATTGACGACGTCTTGGTAACAAAGCTGCAATGTCTTAAGTCACATAGCAATCTATGACATTGAGTTGTTTTAGGACGATGGCAGGACCGCTTCCGCGGTGTCGTCATAGTGACGTCATCTCTTTGTTCGTTTCTGACGCGGCGGTTTATGTTGAACCGCTGTTTTAATCCCAGAGAAATAATGACATTTCACGTTTATTTTTTATTTCTTAAGTACTGATTTCGCATAGATATTTTTACCTACGCTTCGCATAATTTAGAATCGCCTTCTTAAAAATATTATTTGTATGACCTGTTGGTTTTAATTATCCATCTTAACACACATAGTTGCTTGTTCATAATTTATTAACAAACTAATAAATTTCATATTATAGTTGATTCAAATTGCCTCGCCTTTTTTAGGGTTCCGTAGTCAACAAGGAACCCTTATAGTTTCGCCATGTCCGTCCGTCTGTCTGTCCGTCTTCGGCTTAGCTCAGTAACCATTACTACTAGAAAACTGTGATTCGGCATTGTCATATGAATCAATCACGCCGACAAAACAGTACAATACCATTTGGAAAAATATTGTTTTTTTAGGGTACCTCCCCTACTCCTAAAGCGGGGATGTCATTTTTTTTCTCGTCATACCCATGGTGTGGGGTTGGATAGCTCGTTCAAAAATATTATGGGTTTTCCAGAACCATTTTTCAAATCAGTAATTCGTTTGTGAGATATTGGGCTTTAAAGCCCTAATTTTAGTTCGGGTCATGTGTCCCCCCCCTGCCGGCTAAATGGCTACTACTGGGAATGTGAAAAAAATGGTAATAGTTTAATAATGAATTTAAAAGGAAAACTATCACGAACAAGTAGGCATAAGTAGTTACCGACTAATAGTCGACCAACTTAATGTGTAATTGAAAAGGCAAATTTTCGTACTAATTCGGCCGACGCAACCGCACCGCACGTCGATGTAACTAAGGCAGACAGGCAACTACGGAACCCTACACTGCGCGTGGCCCGACACGCACTTGTTGTACTTTCTTGCCGGCTAGCTAAGAGGACACAGCCAAGCTATTTCATTAAACTGCTGTGACTTTACACATTGTAACATCTCGCAGCAGTAATGAAATTACAATACTGTATCAAGCAACACTCCCCAAAATGTCTCATGAAGGTCTAGCAAACGAATAATTTCCATATGTTATTGTTTCAGTGATGGCAGCAGTGCCGGCAGCCCGAAAGAAGCGTGCGCGGCGCAATCCCCACCGCCGCACGGACCACACGTCCCGCACGGGCCACACGGTCCGCACGGGCCCCACGGTCCCCACGGACCACACGGACCACACGGACCACACGTAGCTCACGGGCCGCATGGGCCACATGGACCGCATGGGCCACATGGCCCGCATGGACCGCACGGTCCGCATGCGCCCCACGCACCCGGCAAGAGGGAGAACCGCCCTGAGCCCAGGCGGCTTAGTATCGGTGAGTCAATGTTTTATTATTTGAGAGTGAGTTTTTGACGCCTTCGTCTTTCTATAAGGCTAGAGTCGACGAATATCAGATCATAGTACATAGGTGCTCGAGACGCATCCGAATAATTTTACCAGCGTAATCCTGACCATATATTTAGATAATCACAACTTAGAAAAGTAAAAACCCCCGACATTTTCATTTCAAAGTTAAATATCTCAAAAACGGCTGAACAGACTTTCATGCAATATGCATGGCTAAGAACACTCGGGATAAAATTATATATGACACAAAAAAAACCGCATTCAAATCGGTCCATCCGTTTGGGAGCTACGATACCGCAGACAGATACACAGATACAGACACGTTAAACTTAAAACACCCCTCTCTTTGCGTCGGGGGATAAAATGAACTTTCATATAAAGTCAGCTGGATTACTTATATGTATTTTGTCGATTCAGTTTTTGGAAATTTTAAAAAGTATATGTTTTTAAAAGGTAATAATACTAAACGTTGCCAGCTTGTCCTAAGGCAAAAAATTGCCTTAGCAGGCAGCATAGGCAAGCAAAAATTGTTTATAATGTTATATTTACTCCCACTTATCACTACCACTACATAGTATACTTATAACAAAGTCGCTTCCCGCTGTCTGTCCCTATGTCTGCTTAGATCTTTAAAACTACGCAACGGATTTTGATGCGGTTTTTTTAAATAGATAGTAATGCAAGAGAAAGTTTTATATGTATAACATAGTATAAAACAAAGTCGCTTCCCGCTTTCTGTCCCTATGTATGCTTAGATCTTTAAAACTACGCAACGGATTTTGATGCCGTTTTTTTTTATAGATAGAGTGATTCAAGAAGAAGGTTTATATGTATGTGTCGCTAATTTACTAATATTATTAAAAATATTAAAAGCAAAAACATTGCCTAGAGCACCATGTCCTGCAGTGGGCGTCCTTCAGCTGATATGATGATATTGATGATAAAACATTTTGTTTTTTTTACTACTCAAAAAATACTGGTAAACCAACTTGGATTCCTCCCGAGCACCTTGCATATTAAGTAGCATGTTTGTTTGAAGTCGTTGTCGGTCCTCAGGGGGCGGCGCCGGCGGCTCGCGGCGCGCCGCGCCCGCCGACCGACGCAGACCAGGTACAATACTCGTAGACACACATACGGTACTCAAAGCATGTAAAAAGGCAGGTGATGATGTCAAAAGAACACCGTTAAGGTACAAGCTGGAATTGGAAACCAGCCGCAGACAGCGGCAGCAGACGACGTGTCGCTGCGACACTACCGGTTTCTATGTGTCTCTATGACGGCGACGTGTCGCTAGCTACGAAAGGCATTTCATAGAAATACATAGAAACCGCAGTCGTCTCGCCGTGACACGTCGTATGCTGCTGCTGTCTGCGGTTCGGTTTCAACTAGTACCTTAGTCGCCTTTTACGACAGGCGAGGGAGACCGCGGAGGCGTAGAGCTGTTGTTACCACGAAAATCTCGAAGTTCGTATACATGCATCCCTGTCACTTGAGTATTGTGTGTGCGATTGAGATGTAAATACCCGAACTTCCAAGTTCGTGGTTAGCTCTGGCTCGACTTAGGGTGACACGTATTTGACGCCTTGCCTGTCGGTTAGCACAACACGAAGCACAAAGAGCTGTCTCGCGGCGAGGTGGAATATCCGTCTCTTTCTAAGTGTTCTAATAAGCAAGAGACGTATAGTCTATCTGGTTTTGTGCTAACCGTGCTGTGGTGCTTAGGCGAGTGGCCGCCGCGTAGAACCTACACGGCTGCAGACCTGGACATAGCCAATTTTGCATGCAGCATACGCTAGACAGTGACCTTGACATGTCTGGTTGCGTGGGTGTGCCCCGGCCGCTACCCTGGCGGACGTGGGAGAGGGAGGGAGCATTCGCATGCCTCCTGTCCTCCTTTCTTAGTTCGTCTTTTTTTTTTCGTTGGGGGATTGCGTTGGTGCACCGCCCGGCCGGAGGGGGACCGGACGGGTGTGCGGGACTCCGGCAGAAGGCCCAGGCTACCCATTAAACCCCCAACGATTGTCCTACCATTTCGCTTACAAGGAGGGCCAAAGGATCGCTTACGCATGCTACTTTGACCCTCACGACTAGCTAGCATTACATCAGGCCGGCCCAGGGAGAGCGCCCCGGGACAATTTCGAGGCGCTTCAATCCCGTGGACCTATTGGGTGGCTGATGGGGTCCTGTCCGTAATCCTTGCCTTGTCGTGTTAAACCCTCTTGATTTGCCCATGTTTTTCTTTGGAAGTGCTTAATAAATAACTTCGTCCCTAACCTCCAAACATAAGGTCTCAGAATTTTCAGATATACAGGGTGTAACAAAAATGTGGTATGAACCGATCAAGGGCTTAACAGGCATCGTGTTCTGATAAGAAAAAACAGAAAAAAAAAATATTGACGCGATTTTTTTTCACCTTAGTATGGAGCGTTGGCCGACTGGGGCGACAAGCTCCATGAAATGTAAAAAAAAAATCGCGTCAATTTTTTTTTTTTCTGTCCGATACCTGTTAAGCCCTTGATCGGTTCATACCACATTTTTGTTACACCTTGTATTTGAGTCTTGTCGTATAATGCGGGTGCAGAAGGAATGCCCCGACTTGTTGTTAACCTTTTACCGTGTGTTCCAGAACTGCGCCTGAGTCCGGGCGCTGGTCCGTCCGCGGACCCGCACCCCCCGCACCACCACGCCCCGCATCACCACCACATGGTAAACACTTTATCACATTACAGAAGTATACTAAGGAAAAACTTTAAAGTGGAAGGAAGGAATGGAATTGGTCAGATAAGACTTTGTATGGTCTTTTTGATAGTAAAGTAAGGTTATATTGTTGTCATTAAGGAGGTATTAGGGTAATTTAAAAACCGGCAGAGCATTAAAAGACCTTAAAACGCCAAAAGTATGTCAGTTAAATGAATTTTCATAAACACATTCATGCCTATGTAGTAATAGTAACACCCCGAAATGCAACGAAAAAGGCTGCAGTTTGCGTACATTTTTTACAAGCTTTTATTTACCTTGACCTGTTCGTTTGTTTGTTAGTGCGGGACAAATCTTGCACGTTCAATTTGACCCACCTCCCGGTGACCGGTTGAGCTGAAATTTTGGGTCAATTTATAGTTTGGATAACAATTCATTATTATGGTACAGTCAAATGTAAAAATATGTGTGCATACAACTTACTCATAAATATGTCCCATAAATAACTCTTATGTCAGCGGGTTAAGGTTTTGGTACTTATTTGTGAGAGGATGTTATCGATACGTATTTTTGCACTTGACTGTACCATCGTGCTGAACTGATGATGGAGACAGAAGGTAGCCATGTGATTTCAGTACTTAACCGACGTAACCCCGTTGAGTTTGGGCTCGTTAGAATCGTCACAATGAGTGTTGATGACGGCATACAGAAAAGTACAGTTGGTGTAGTGTATGCGCACAACAAACTTGTCATCGATCTGCGCCGGAGTGAGGTCACGACTGCGCACGTAAGCTAACAGCCTAAATAGCAGTATTATTTACTTACCCTGAGACCCCAAGGTGCAACATCACGGCTGGCAATGAAAGCTTGTACCATTTTTTTAATTTCTGACAGATTCTATTTAAACTGCATACGTTGCAGGACACGAATCCCCTGGAGGGTGCCGCCGAGGGCAGCGGCGCGGGCTCGTCCGACGGCGAGCTCTCCTCCAAACCCGGTGACAGCCCCAGCAGGAAGCGGAGACGGATCTCGCGGCATCGACCCTCTGGTACAATGTTTAAAGAGTCGTCTCATGCTTGACGTCATCTACGGGCCATATTGTCACGTGACGTAAATATACCTACCCATACAAAGGGGGTTTGGGTAAAAATGTTGTCATTTTTTTTTAGATGAGCGGCCACTCGTAAAAGTGATAGATTATGATAGATCTACTCAAAACAAACATATTTTGTTATGAAATATATGTATACACTAAAATGCATCGGAGCCGAGATATTAGCAATATATATTTTCACAGGTCATATTGTAAAGTTATAAACTAAACTTCAAACTTCAATATTGTTTAAAGCGTTTAATTTTATAAATATATCTATGCATATTAAGAGGTCCTCTAAACGGTTAAAAACACATCCTTGGCCGCTGCAAAAAAAAACGTAATTTTTCTCATACAAGTTTACCCAATGCCCTATAGACCGGAAGAAAAAAAAAATCGGCCCATTTTTTTTTTCTTGCTAAGGACAACTTTCTCGGCCAGCTGCCATGCATTGTACCATGTTGTCATGAGACGCAGGTGTGTTGGGAGTGCGCTTACGGTCTAGGACCTGGTTCTATTTTCTGACTTTGTAAAAGTTGAGCTTTGTGTCTTGTTAGTGTGTCTCATAAATAAATCACCACTCGTGAACATAAGAATAAGAAACCAACATACATTCACCAGCGACGGACAAATCAAAATTAAAGTACCTACTATAGTCGTTCGGTTTGAGTTGTGTCCAATCCATTGTCTCATTGTGCGGGTTTGCTACCTCATTATGGTCCGTCATAAAAGATGAGCACACTTCGCTGACAAAAACTGCATGCATTAACATTTTACTGGATTTTCAACTCTAGGGCCTTTGCCAAAAGTTTAAATTGCTTTAATAGAATTATAATATTTCAATACATCCCTGGCGTTTACCTGAGTACTGAGAATCGAACAAGCACAAAGGCACCTGGACCGCCATTTTCCTATTAGTGCACTCGTAACCTATTACTTAGGGACGTAGAGTCGATATTAAATTGAACTTTCTAGGTGGCTGTAACGACTTTTTACAATATGGTAATTTTGGCGTTTTGCGGTTTCAGTCAACAAAGGCATTGTTCCTTTAAGTAGATTGGACACAACTTAAACCGAACGACTATACCAAAGTTGCAGCTTAGATAATGTCAAAAATAGGGTGCTTTTCTAATGGTAAAAATGTACAACAAATTACCTTTTGCAATAACATCATTGCCAATTCGTAGAAGATTTTTAAGAAGAAAATATCAAATTATTTCAGGAAACATGCCTTTTACTCAGTATTAGAATATTTAGCAAGCAATATTAGCTTACAAAATTTTGAGCTATGTTATAAGTCATATCATAGCAATAGTTGTTTTTTTTTATTTAAATTTCATATATCGAGCCAGCAAGGTTGCCAGAGCTCCCGAGGATGCGTTGTGTTGAGAGCGAGGGAATTTTTTCTTCAGCTGGCAACACGGCGAATCCTCAAACATATCAAGGGTCAGCAACGCCCATGTTACTCCTTTGGAGTTGCATGCGTCTATAGGCTGCGGTGTCCGCTTACCATCAGGCGAGCCGTACGCTTCTTTGCCACCGTCGTTGTATAAAAAAGAAAAGTATATATTTTCACGTCACACCTGGCCATGCTGGCCATGGCTGCGCGGGCGGTAAAACTCGCATTGTGGCTAGATGAAGGCGTAAAATTGTGTACTTACCACGGGCGGTAATTCGTAAAGCCCCAGATCGCATATTTATGGCCCTCACCTCCGGTTCGGGCCACAAACACCTGCAAGGCCTATGTACTATTCTAACAAATCTTTACTGACATGCCATGTAATGCACATAATTACTTTACGGTGAAATTAAAAAAAAATTAAATGTTTCAAAATATAAACTCGGCAACTATATGAATATAGTACGAAACATGAGTGCTATCATGTTTATGACCTTTTGAATACAATCGCCATTACTAAGCACTGTATTTGCGTTCCAGGCGACGGCAACGTGTCAGCGCCGGCGCCGGCGGCGGAGCGCCGGACTCCCCGCCACCACTACCAGCCCCCGTAAGTGTGACCCAATTGATACAGCGTAGATTGGACGACCGAACACACTTTATGTCGGTTTTTTTGAGCTAACACAGACCTGCCCCCCTAGCACGCTAGGTTTTATGTCCGATATAAAGCATTCGTCCCTCTTGCACTCGCATATTTGCCAGAATGGGACGAATGCTTTATGTCCGACATAAAACTTAGCGTAATAGCCCCCCTTATGTGCCTTCATAATTGAATTAAATTAAAATACTAACTTAGATTAATTTTTTAGACCTGACCAATGGATAGCAAGTCATATAAAATGTATCTAACCTAAATAATGTAAAATGACATATAAAATTATTTATAATATTATCAGTAAATATCTCAATCTCAATCTCAAAAAATAGAACTAAATAAACAATGTGCTATTTGAGCGGAGACAAAATGAAATATTCGCACATTGCGTCCCGATTTACTTGGAGAACGCCGCAGGAGGATTGGTCGCGGATTGGTCGCCACCTTGGCCCACGCTGCGCCTTCCGGTACGTGGTCGCCACTCGGGAACCTTTCCGCCCCAGCGGCCATGGGTTCTACCTACAATGTGCCCCGCCCACTGCCACTTAAGTTTATCGATTCGGAGGGCTATATAGAGGTTACGTGGTAAAGGTCGCGGGAGTCCGCTGGATGCGGGTGCGCAGGACCGGTCATTGTGGCACTCTTTGGGGGGCGGGGGGGTATGTTCAGTGGCTATGTTCGGCGGATATGATGACGGCGATGTCACCGATTGATAGAAAATGACTGATTGAACTCTTCATATTGTTGAAGTGAAAGGGATAGGTTAGGTGTTCTGGTTGCCAAGTTGCAGAATTTTATTTAGCAAGCAAATAAAGATTAAGAAGAATGCCTGAGACTTGGCTCTACGAATTATCTCACAACTTTTTACGGTGGTAGAGTTTCGAGATTTGGCCTCTTTATACATGGAATGTTTTTTTATGGGATTCAAGTTTTCACTTCTGCCGGTACTCCCGGAGTGCAACCCGGTCTTTTTTTTTTATAGCGCGATAATCGCGCTCATGTCGTTCGCTGGTTAAAAGTAGGTAGTTGGTGAGGTAGGGCACAGCGAAATGTCATCGAATGTGGAGCAGCCCAACTGGGGAAGCACCTCCGCCTCGCAGAAGTCCACAGCCATAATAACACTACTACTTGCTCTGTAGTAGTGTTGTGTTCCTGGAGGTGAGCAAGGTCGCCAGAGCTCCCGAGGATGCGTTGTGTTGAGAGCTAGGGAATTTGTTCCTTCAGCTGTCGACACGGCGAATCCTCCAACATATCAAGGGTCGGCAACGCCCATATTACTCCTTTGGAGTTGCATGAGTTTATAGGCTGCGGTGTCTGCTTACCATCAGGTAGGCCGTATACGCTTGTTTGCCACAATCGTTGTATAAAATAAAAAAATCTGTACAGTCTCCATCAGATATATCGAAGCGGCCAACGTGCTCACAAATATCTGAACACGTCTCTGTTGTCGATGCATTAGAGACGTGTTCAGATATTTATGAGCACTAGAACAAGTACCAGGCTCCCAGAGCTCACTAGCAGACCGTGGCTCGAAGCTGCATACATATGTCCCGTGTCCCGAGTTGGTTTCGTTCCCGCAGTCGGCGGGTGCGGTACGTGAGCGGCGGCGGCGGCGGCGGCGCGCTGTGGCGCGAGCGCGTGCTGTCCCCGCACCAGCACCAGCACCAGCACCAGCACCAGCACCAACACCAGCACCAACACCAGCACCAGCATCACGCGCCGCTGCTGCTCGACATGAACCAGGTACTGTCTCCATCTCTCTTTCGCTTCCCAGACATTATTACTATTGGCCATGGTCCATAAGTAAATGGACCAATCAACTTTTTCTAGTTTCTTAGATTTTCTTAGTAAACATATATCAACAGACTGGACTCAAACAGCACCCGATCACGAGTATGACGCCTATATCGGCCTTCCGATCATCAGAATAGAAATAAATATATCGTATACGGTATGGTTTCAGAGGAATTTCGTCCAACGAACGCTCCTGTGGTAGAATGAGCCTGCCGAGGTTTCCCCGAGGGACTACAGTGCGGGGTTCTCACGGAAGGACCATGTTTAAATGGTCAGCGAGGCACCCCCTGGAGTTGCAAGCGTCCATACGCTACAGCGTCCGTTTATTACAGTATTACTCAGGACTTCATGTTGTATAAGGGTGAAGATCCACCGGAGATGTGCGAAGATGTGTTTTCATATATTTGACACCTTGCATGCCAGGATATTCGCTCCCATTATGAGTTAAAAGCAGAATGTACTCAGATTACCACTCTTGAACGCCTCGCTACGCTCTGATGCCTCAGTTCACACACTCCTCTTACATTCCAGATGTCGTTACGCGGCGCGCGACTGAGCGCCCTCGGCGGCGGCGTGGGCTGGCCGCACCACCACCACGCGCATCCGCATCCTCATCCGCATCCGCACCCGCACCGCGACCGCCCGCAGGTATGTCACTTACAACTTGGGCTTAGGAGCAGTTGGGGGGGAGAGACGCAGCCTTATAATTTATAAAACATCTCTAATATTTTTTTTTTATAACAACTCTCTAAGTAATTAAAATTAATCAATACCTAGTTATTGCTAAATAAATTTGTCCAGTAAACTAGATTCCCATGGAACTGTTTTATGTAGATGATCAAATATATACAGCTAATTAAATATATACTAACGTTTTATTTTTTAAGACACTTGTGGTCTGCGGTCGATTGTGGAGCCGTACCTTTAATCTTTCATGAAACCCGGGGCTGCGTCTGTCCACCCAGTTATGAGGGACATTGGTTACTGTCCTATGAGGTCGCATAGCTTTGACCTATTTATAATAACGTCAGAAATAGGTTATTATTAGCACCGTCAAAGTGAATTGAAATAGTTCAATGCTAGTTAACATCTTCAATTACGATACTATTGTTAAATGTTGAAACGATTGATGCCTTGGATTTGTCCGTCTTTCAAACAGTTTCGATGATTTCAATGTGGCCAAAATTATTAATAAATGGAACTCACAAAGATCGATGAATAACGAAGACCCTAATCGTCTCTTTCGTCGTGCAACAGAGATGTATATATAATTATTAGCACTATTCATCGACGTGGTTCTGGAGCACTGGGAGATATAACATTTATATAACCTTGTCATGCAGCCGAAATGACGTCCACCTCGTGACAAAGTTATGTCACTATTCAGTCTCGCAAAGTGTCCCAGAGCCACGAACATTCTAAATTGTGCATGGTATCAAAAGTCCCCGTTTAAGTTGGTTACCTCTATAATAAGTTTTAGATAAATAATTCGGTAATTGCAAATTCAAGGCAAAAATCTTAATCATAACAAATCGATTGATAGGTAAGAAACCGGAAAACACTGGCGGTCTTTGTTCACCGAATTGTATAAACGTGTATTAATCAACATTCTCAACAGCAGCTTAACGAAGGAGACACGAACACACACAGATATACTTATATTGGTTAATACTTATATTGGAAATGTAGTCAGAGATTCTATGCGGTTGGATACCTAAATGTCACACGAAGAAGCTGAAGACTTAAATTGTGATGTTTAGCAGTTGAACTTTAAGGTGCGTTTTCATCGAGGCGGACCGGACACATGCTGAGTTGACCGATCAAATTAATGTTGGATTGGTCAATTCTGCACGGAGTGGAAACGCACCATAAAAAGTCAATAGTGGTTTAGTGGTGCAGTCGAGCATGTAAATATGTATACAGTTTTATGACCTAGTCTTTACTATTTGGAATTTGTCTACATTTCTAATAACATTGCTACATACACACAATAAATCGTGGTACAAAACGTATTAACGAACACATTATTTTGGTTTCTTACACGGTTTCCAGGTCATACAGAGATAGGTTTACGGTTTTTTTCTGTGGCCGGCCAAACTGAAGGGCATTTTTGCTTGGACTCATAATCCGCACAAACGAGGTTTATAAATCTGTATGGTTAAGAGAGGGTTCCACCAACACAATTACAGACTGATGATGACGACCGTCAATATGGCGGCAGCTGTCATTCCACAGACAATTGTCAAACATTCCATACATTCAGATACGAACACCGCTTACGATTACAGACCGTTTTGGTGCAACCCGCCCTTAAATCATAACTCAAAGGAAGCATTGGCCACAGGAAATACTTTTTTTCCGTATGCCCATTTAATGTTAGCGATTCGCATTTTTTCTACAAGACTGACGTCACAGGACTGTTAGATCGACACAGTTCTAAGGTTCTAACTCTCCTGCGACTGTGATCCGG
Source organism: Epinotia bilunana (assembly GCA_947049275.1). NCBI lineage: Eukaryota > Metazoa > Arthropoda > Insecta > Lepidoptera > Tortricidae > Epinotia > Epinotia bilunana. Next base: position 1,232,198 of record OX346276.1, read on the forward strand.
TTGAACGAATGGGTGACTATTGTACGCTAGGCGACTTTTGTCTATCTGGGCATAGCATATAGAGTTTTTTAAATATTTAGACTATATTATGTTAGATGTTAAGTTACCTAAGTTAAGATATTTTGTGTGGCGAGAGGGCCAGTTGTCGGTAGGATGTGGTAAAGAAAAACACGGTGTATTAAGTACATTTAAAAAGTTAAAGTGAAATATCCACTGTGTGCACGAATAACCGGACAGATTTTAGCCATGCATTTCTGACGCTATAAGAAAAATAGTTTTTTTTTACGTTCATGTTTATGAACCCTTTTATTTTCTAGTGATGAGTTTCCGTTGTCATTGTTTGACATTGTAGTAGCCATGCCACAATCGCAAAGGATTTTTTACTGAGTTACGACGTGAAAACATTTACATAAAAAACCAATAGTTTCTCTAAATTTAGACCGAAACGAGCAAACTCTTATATGAAATTACTAGCTTCTGCCCGCGACTCCGTCCGCGTGGAACTCGTTTATATCGTAGCTCGATACAAACTTTCATCCCCAATTCACCCCCTCAGGGGATGATTTCCGGAATAAAAACTATCTCCATACCAAATTTCACCTCAATCGGTTCAGCGGCTTAAGCGTGAAAAGGTAACAGACAGACAGACAGACAGACACACTTTCGCATTTATAATATTAGTATGGATAATCTCCAAATATATCCAGGAATGCGATATTAAAGTTTGTCAGGTTATCCAGGCCCACGGTGTATAGCGTAAGAGCACCGTAGTGCTGTAAACCCGCGCTTATTCCACGTATAAATGGCGAACGTTGACCGATCCGAGTACATGTTGTCACGCCCTCGCGGCGGAACCGCACCCTACCGACAAGTGTGACCCCCCGCTGATGGCCCCCCGGCGCGCGCTCAGGTCGGCGTGGCCGGCGTGCCCGGCGAGCTGTGGGGCGCCGTGCTGCCGCCCATCCCGCTGCGATACCAGGTAACCGGTGGCGGTTAGGGCTCCGAGCGGCCGAGCGCCCGAGCGACCGAGCGACCGAGGGTCGGGGACACCCAGCCCGGTGGACTGTGTACTGGCGTTCTTACACTTGAGCGTTATTGGAAACAAACTAACATTCCACAGAATAAGAATAAGGATAAGAATTTATTTATTTAGCACAAAAAACACGGAAAAAAGTAATGCAATCTAAAAGGTAACCTTATAGACAATAATAATATATAATAGACACATAGATTCACTTATTGCACCTTAAGGTGGTTCCACGACCATGCAGAACGTTTTTTTACATTCGCAGGCTAACGGCGTGATATTTTAAGAAACCTATGTAGCACACTCATAAATTGGCTTTCCATTTGCGCGAAATTCCCCCTTTCCTAGAATAAACTTGTATAAACTAGAATAATTTGAGAAGTTAGTTTGTCACGTCATACTTTGGGGAAAACGATTATTCTCAAATTATTCTAGTTTATAAAGTTTATTCTAGGAAATGGGAAGACAATGTATGAAAGATTGTTACATAAGTTTCTTAAAATATCACGCCGTTTGCCTGCTAATGTCAAAAGGTCGTGGAACCACCTTAAAAATTACAATATAAATATAAATAAATGTCAAGATTATAAAATTTCTAATGTGATCATCAAAAATATGAATAACTGCTTAATGCTTCAAATGTTACAACGAAATATAGATATTATTTTATCTCCCAAAATTTGAGATACTCGCGACTATAAAGGAAACAAGTCCACAAATATATATAAATATCCAAAAACAGTTGATTGGTTGCGGGTGTAAATCTAACAAGGAAAGGTACCCAACAAGGTGCGGCTTCCATTTGATTTATTCCTATATCTTATTGTAGTCTAAAATAACAGACACCTTTTTTTTTAGCTGCCCAAACTCATCCTGTCGGGAGAAATTGTCATTCGAAGTAGTGAAAAGTGACCAAACCCTCTAACTTCTGTAGAGTGATATTTTCTATAACATATATAAAAATAAATCAAATCGGAGCTGGACAGTTGGGTAACTTTCCTTGTTAATGCGTGCCCTGAAATGAACTAAGATTATGCAATTTTCTAATTCTATATTTGTGACTAATTGAAATTGCTACTGCTGGATATAAATTTCTATATGAACATCCAGGTTTGCTCCTTCTTGGCACAAACATGGAATTATCGTATTTAAAATAGCTAAAATAAGTTGAAGCATGCTATTCATCGCGAAAAGTTTTATTTATTGTTAACTAGCCTCCGCCCGCGACTTTTTCTGCGTGAACTCGGGATAAAAACTATCCTATATTTTAATGCAGGCTATAAACTATCATCGTGCAAAATTTCATTCAAATCGATTCAGCTGTTTAAGCGTGATTGAGTAACAAACATCCAAACATCTAAACTTTCGCATTTATAATATTAGTAGGATAGTAGGATATAAGATGTTGTTACTAATGACGTCTCAAGTGTAAGGACGCCAGCTAATATTGTCCGGACTGTACCGTGTCGCTTTAATATCGTTAGTCACTGGGTTTTGACAGTGTGGAATGACGCTGACTACCTATACAAATCAGATTGGTATAGCGGAGCGAAGAAATGTGTGCATTTTTACTGATATCTCAAATCTATAGGTAAACACTTAAATAACTTGCATGTCGTTGTGGACTGTTGTTCTTCACTTTTTTTTACATCAAGTTAATATGTTTTGCTCATAATAATTCGACGTCTCTTGCGGCCGGGCGCGGTATAGCACCTTAAATTATTCAAAATTTAATAAAAGTGTGCGTTTAATTGGTTTCATGTTCTATATTTCAAATTCAAGAACGAAACTAAATCCAGGTTCCTTCCACATTTCCTACAATCATACTTGCTATTATTCAAATCGTCTCTACATTTGTTTCGCTCGGCTTTACTTCTGTTCTTTCTCCTTCCTTCGATACTGAGGCATCTTTCAAAGAGTATAAGTTTAAAATACACTCTTGGGAAATAATCACGTAAAATGAAAGGTTCTAAATTATCTTCAATCGCTTTATGCTCGTGACATTATGGTGAATTTCCACCACAGACGTGCGAAGATGTGTTTTCATATATTTGACACCTCGCATGCTTCACATAGCTGTTAGATATATAAAATCACAGCTTCCCATCTCTCGTGGGTATTCACCCTAAGAGATGTGTAGGTCATTCTGAGCACTTGGTCCAGACGTCCTACTAAGCAGCCGAACACCTTGATACCATGTCGCTTTCACCTGTTTCACAACGTCGTATGGCAGTTTAAACATGATGTTAAAGCGACATGGTATCAAGGTGTTCGGCCCGTCGGACGACCGCGTATAAGCCGCGCCTATAAAGAATAGGTTCTCAAATGTCAACATTTCTCGTGCCATCTCGCTCAAGCTGTGAAATGGCGAGAGATACGCCGCCATTTTGGAATCTATTCATTATAGGCGCGGCTTATAGCTACTTTTACTATCAGTATGCCCCTAACTTCAATTGCATCTGGCGTAGCGAAATTGCTGGATCCTAAAAACCTTGAAAGATGGCTCGTTATCGAAGGACTAGTCGGGGCTCGGTTGAATGCGCATCGTGTGCTGTAAACCGCTAAGCGTCTCCGCTCCACGATGCTAGGTGGGAGTGCCCTGTTTTTTAACCTGCTTGGTACATCGACTAAATGCTAGCTTGATTAGTTATAGATGTTGAGAGCCCGCACTTTACAGCCACTAGGGGCCGCCACTAACGAATAAAAACATTTATTTTCTTTATTTTCTTTCTCCCGCTGACCCCGATCCGGGTCAGCATTTAGTACGGAATTCCATACTATAAAAAAATTGCCCGGGAGAGGCCACCACTCCACTTAACGCTGGCACTCTAGTGTTTTCAAGGCTGCTTTGGTACGGTGACAGCTGTCATTCCAGTACAATTTATGTCATCTTTGACGTTTTTAGGTTATAAAGATGATCGGTCAGCCTAGTGGGTAGTGGCGTTTGCCTACGAAGCTGAAGGTCCTGGGTTCGAATCCCGGTAAGGGCAAATATTTGTGTGATGAGCATGATTATTTGGTTCGGAGTCTTGGTTGTTTTCTATATATAATAATTACACAAGCCGTATTGAGCTTACTAAGGTTGTCCCCTAATATTAATTTGTTTATAAAAAGAAAAGGACTGCATAACCGAAAAATACCGGTATGTTTTAAAACCGATATGACGTCATATCGGTTTTCAAATAGCGGTTTCGGTAGCGGAACCTTTATATTTCGCTATCGAAATATAACGGTAACCTTATTTTTTTCGGTACCGTAACCGCTTTTTAAAGGTTACCGATACTTAGATTTTGGCGTCATTGCCAAACCGCCGGCGCTGCCGTTTTGTCTTTTAGTTTTGTCGGTTGTGTTCTGATACTTTTCTGATTCGTTCGTTCGTTCGGTCCTATTGGAAGAAGTTGCCTGTGTAAGTGTAAGTTCGCTTATTTTTTCGGTAACCTTTATAATACCGGTTTCGTACCGGTATTACAAATGTTTCGGTTACCTTTAAATCGATAACGGTAAGCGATATTTCAAAACGGTTACTGTACCGTTATGATGGCGCGGCGCGCGTAACCTTTACACCATTACGGTACCGTAATGGAATACTGGTTTCATACCGGTAAGACCGTAACCGAAATCAGTCCCTGACTGCAAACCAGATTTCACCGTATCCAAGCTGTTTGAGTAACACTATAGTAGCGAGCGCGAGCCACTCCCGCAGCTTGTGGCTCGGACGCGGCCACTAAACGCCTGGTCCATGCCACACGAAATGTGTGAAAGAACTCGTCCGTGTGGCGGCCACTAGTGCCTCAATGTGCGGGGGCCTTAAATTTCTGACTTCCATCACCGCTTATACTGTGAAACCCAGAATGTTAAGAATACTTATTATTTATATTAACTGTGTGTAAATATAATGTTTTTATGTTTATGTTTAGCCTTGTATTGATAGCGAAAACGCTGTATTAGATTTGTATTGAAATCTAGTCAAGTATGGGTGAGTATGCTGGGCGGGGTAGCGGCGCGGTGTGCGAGAGTGGATTTTTTCACACACCACTTCGCTTCCACGCACAACTGTGCTGGAAACTCACTCTTAGGTTCATATTAACATTTTTTATATACAGTGAAGTAGATCTATACATACATATTACTGTGATTGTCATATTGTTTATTTCCATTGCGCTTTTGTATTGGCCCCATTTAATTATAATAGTAACTTATAAGCATCTGATTAATAAAATTATGTAATAATACTTAACATCACGCTTGAGAGGTTTAATGCACTCAGTAACATGTTTTGTTATTTTAAGTTATCCCATAGGCTGTAAAAACCAGGCATTTTCCCATCTATGTACGTGGAATAGCCCCTTGTTTATGTACCCATACATAAATCTGTATAAAAGTCCACATCTATATTGGTGAAATTGGTAATTCATTCAAGTTGGTATTAGTATAGGCATGACGCCCGGTCACTTGGTGATAGACAGTCTACAGCTGTAGTCTGTGGGCGATCGTGGAATGGCACCTTATGTCGCTTGACGGGGCTGAACACCGGAGCCCTCGCCACAGCTTGGAGACCGGCGTTAACCGCTTGTAACACGACGCATGGAGACATGGAGAGCATGCAGCGTTGACTGGGCGCGGGCGAAATCGCGCCAAGTTCCGAAAGACTCAATAACAGTGTTTAATCATTAACATATGTGTCATTCTATTGAAAAAAGGGACCTTATTCTCGTTGGAGCTTATGCCAATCAATACTGCCTTTCGCCCGCGACTTAGTCCGACTTCGCGTGGACCCGGGATCAAAACTATCCCATATTTTAATCCAGGCTATAAACTATCTTTGTGTGAAATTTCATCTAATTCGGTTGAGACGTTTAAGCGTGATTGAGTAACAAACATCTAAACATTCAAACTTCGCATTTATAATATTAGTAGTAGAGATAGTCGCTTACCATCAGGTGATCGGCTGCTCGTTTGCCTCCTATAACATAAAAAAGAAGTAGAATTACGCCGTGCATCGTTAATAATGTCTTAAGCTCTAACGAGAATACGGCCCATTTATACTGAGAACGCCACATGTTGGTTTCAAGAAAGTAAAGCCTAGTTGCCCATCAAATATAAACTAACTAATGAATTCAAGGCAACAGTTGCAAAGACCGCACGACATGAACTTATTCTAAAACGGTCAGTGGCAACAATAGCTCGCGCCCGAGTAACGCTGGTAGGCGCGATAGTGATTAACACCTCCCGGCGGCGTAGTCGCTGTCACCGCTCTATCTGCTCATTTAGACTGAATAGCGTGCTAAAGGTACGGTGCCACGCTTGACTGCAGTCCACATTGCAAGGAAATTAGTTGCTAAAAGGTACCGTTGCACCTGACTGCAGTCCCCATTGCGGGAGTTTCGTAATGTTCTAAAGGTGCCATATCACGTTTGACTACCGACCCGAGGACATGGGGTGTGCAGATCTACACCGTGGCACATTTTAAAGTGGCCACTTCACAGAATATAACTCAGATGTCAGAAACACATCTCCATGATCTTCAATTCTATCAATTTAGGGCGAATCTCCCAGCGTTTGAATCGCTCGGTTCTAACGTCATTGTCGGCTCAAGATTATTTTAATCAAAAAATACTTAGTAGATTACGTCTTCATCAAAAGTGGACTCTGATATTCGTCCTTTGAATAGTATTTGCTGTCGACGACAATGACGAAAAAACGCCTTAAAACGCTAGATATTCACTCTCTATTGGCTCTTATTTCCGACTTTTGTATTGATCTTATAACAGTTACTTCGTATAAATATTTGATGATCACAAACGCAGGATCAATTGACTGACACCATGAAGAAAAAAATGTTTTTTTTTTTCTATTGATTCGCGTAGATGTGACTGACATTGACTATGGGACGATGAAACAACTTTGGCTTGAGACTATTAATATTATTATATGCAGTTAAGTGTGAACATATACCTTAAGTGTCGCGTGGCTATTCAGTCTAGGTTAGCGTCTATAATACTTGTAAGGTTTTCTTGTACATGCCCTTGCTCCTTGTGTTTCGCTTAGGGCAGGGCTAGGCCCTTATGCACCTTTAAAAGCATTATAAACTATATTTATCCTACCTGAAATCCAACATTGAAAATATCAGCATACTCAAAAAAAAACATAATTTATAATATCTTTAGGCGGATATTTTATGGGATATTTTAATATGAATATGTTAATTAAAATACTGCTTTTTAATGGTGCAAGCTATGTATATGTCCTATTTTAAGATTTCTTGTAAAAACGTGTCTACGTGGCTTTGAACATGTCCCATTAGATTACATTTTTAAAGCCATGTGGTCACACAATAATAATACATTGTTATAACCAGCGTGCTATGAATGGTTGCACTGGCGTTCCCCCGCACATCAGTAATACTGTTAGTTTCTTGAGTAACACTCCCTTGCCTTGCATTCATAAAGGTGTCATTCCGATGAAGACGACAGATGACAACCGCAAATGGCATCCTTGAATGTGCTACACTGATACAATTGTTATGCTATCTTTTAGAATATTACTTCCTTTTAGATTTTCCCTTAGTAGTCTATATGTTTTAAATTAATGATTCGATTTATATATAATATTCGATACATTTGCAAAAGCTTGCCATGATTATAATATACATTATGAAAAGACTTCACCACAACGATATTCTACATTCTTGTAGTTGACATTGACCGTTTGTAAATCTTCTGTTGTCAAAAAAAGGTTTACCAACGGTTGAGTGAGCCATTTCTTCGTTCCTTCTTATAGGCAATAGATGCTTGCAGTTTTACTGATGCAATGTACGGTAACCTTGTAACAGTAGCTTACTTCACAGCACGCTCCGCCCAGTACTAAGATATGCATGCCCAGATTCTGAGGGAGGCTTAGTATAACCCTGTCTGCGCGCGTTCGCACTGCCGAATACATCGTGTGAAGATATCGCGGAGTTAAGGTTCGATTCCACAATCAGACCACAGCAGACCACAACTGTACCTACCGATAAATATGTCGTACGTTTTCAGTTTGCGGTTGATCGTGGAATCTTACGTTTAAGCTCAAGTCACGCAGTTCGTATATTTTCATTAGATATAAGGGCGTAAACTTTGCCTGATGGTGTGTTAGCACAGTTAGTAAGTTAGGAGCTAAATCTATTATAACCTGAACTTAAAGTTTATTGAATGTAAGGGCTATTGTTTTTGTTCAATTTTATTTGACTAATCCGACACAGACACCCGTAAGGTGTTTAAATAGTTAGCATTCATCAATCACACTTTGATATTAATTAAACAACTGATGAACGCTAATTAGATTCGGCAGTGCCCGCGCGTAGGGGCGCTTGGTACCTGTTACTTGTGATCCCTGCAGTGTATGTTACCACTGTAAAAACGTCCTGCTTTTGGATAGATAAGGCAGAAATTTCCGTCGGAAATCTGACTTTATGATGTTAATTTCCATCTACGTCTAGTACATAACACATCATCTCAGGTGCTCAGTTCCTTATCATGGAAAAATTGGATCTAGGTACTTTCTAAAAATTTTGTGCTCAACCTACTAAGAAAATACACAACTTTAAATACTTGCACATATAAATCAAGTAATTATCTTTCTTGTGCTGGTTTAAAGGTGCAATATTTTAACCTTATTAATAGGTCTTGAAACACAGATGAATTGGTTTTAGCTTAGGTTATATATGAAGAGACGTTTCGTTTTATGGACTTCGCCAAGATTCGAAATCGGTTTCATCTTACATATCCCGCGTCTCATTCACTATGTAACCTTAGCATTTCATCGTACAGGTGTTGATTACATTGGTCCGATTTTTGCAGCGACTTTTAAGTTTTGGGCGAGATTCTATGCATAATCTCAATTTTACAGTGGTAAGCAGGTAGTCAGGTCCAAAGGGATGTTCGACGCACTGTCTTGTTAGGCCGCTTGGCTCTGTGGTTGTGAGGTGCTCTCCACGCAACGCAAACTAACACATCCATACTTACCACACCGCATCAACGCTGGGGATGTGAGATAAGGATAACCTAATTTAAGAGTCACATTAACAAAGCATCTGCCAATACATTCCACATCACGAAATGCCCAACGAAAGTTAAACGAAAAGTGGTTTTCGTTTAGTGTTCGATGGCAAAACTTGATATTGATTAGGAGAGAAATTCAGGGTTCAAAACATACGCCCGCGAAAGGAGCATATTTGCGTTGCGTGGGGTAGACAGGCGTCGGCTAGTCTTAGAGGGTAGGCTGCGTAGTGTGTGCATCACGAGTCTTGTCTCCCACATAGCGCACAGCTTGACTAGGCCGCTGGGGCCGGCGGTCCCACATGCTAATCGTTGCTCAAATTACTGGTCTGTCATTGGTTGATGGTTAGATTCTTATTTAAACACCAAAGGGTCCTTATTACTTGATAACAACAATACAAAATATACAGGGGTCACGTTCATAGAGAAATACGTCTATATCTTGCCTTTTGAGATAAACGCAATTATTATTTGCGCTCTGAAGTCCTCTGGCTAAAGAGGAAATTCAACGTTAAACCAAAGTTTCTACTAATCAAATCTGGTTGGGGTTGGGATAAGGGAAGCGAAAGTCAGAAGGGCGAAGTTTACAACAACTTTTACAAATAGTAATACATGATTTTTAACGATTTCTTTTTCCATTTGAAGCAAATATGTGTGTGCTACGTATAAACTGAACTGAGCACACTTCAATGGCTTCATTTTGTTTTGTAGTGGGACTAGTGGGTCTACACAATGCGTATCGATATTGATAGGATCGCTTATATGTTAACTAATTGCAGACCTGTAAAACGTGTTGTGATTGGCGCGTGCGCTGCTGGCCGCCGCAATCAGTTGTCGATGTTTATTCATCTCACACTTCTGAACGACTCTATTTATTGTTTCAATAAATACACATTTGTTTTATTCAATGCCCTGGTCCTAGCGTCTTTGCATGATCACCCGTTTTCGGCGAACAGCGAATGCGAATTCAAATTGAACCTCTGGGTGAACGCAAGAGAGAAGTCAGCAGCAAGGTAGCTACGCGCCAAATGATAATAATTACCTGTACAGGAATATAATGTCAAGATTATAGGGGCTATCTAGATTACTGCTGACTGCTGCTGTCATCCCATAAAAATCTGCGAAACTTCCTTACAAGTAAGTAGATTGTAACGGACGTAACTGACGATTATCGACTTTTTGGCACAACAGACCTTTAATTCATTCCTCTTGACGCTGCCTGAGGTTTGGTTATCATATGCCTGTCTTGCAGTCTATAATAAAATTAATATCTTAATAGAAATAATGTTTTAATAGGATGTCCTTCGCTAAAAATACCGAACATATTTTATTAAATTACTATGATTTTTTACAAATATTTGTACTGTCTTAGGATCCTACTTGTAATTCGCATTCGCCTTATAGCCATTATGAGTGAATCGTGTAGAGGTTTCAAAGCTCCGTGCATCCGGTTGGTATAACGCAATCTAAGAAACGAGTGAGGGAAAGTTACCATTTCATTAGGCTACCTAAATTTGGAACTATGTGAAGTTTCATACCTACTTCATTACTCTAAGGCGGCGTTGAACTGATAGTCAAGCGCTTCTGATACTATTCTCTTATATTCTCACCACATTTCGCTACAGGAGAGGTCACTTTTGCAGTTGGTGTTACATTTGTATGCATTTTGACACCAACTGCCTAATGGCCTGGCTCTAGTGGGTTATCTGATGGTAAAACGATCAACAATTCCTCATTTTTCAACAGCAGATACATGTACATAAACTTAGAGCTCAAAACCATCTACACATCTATTTCTAGAGAAATATATCTTCACAATAAATGTGCCGACGGTTTTGAACGAATTGTTCATATAAATGTAAATGGCGACGTACGCAAATAAATAAATATCGAAGTTCTTATATCTCCATCTCGAAATTTCGAATTCGATTTCGGTTATAGCTCAGTATTGCCATGACGCCCAGGATCGTGCAAAGTGGATAAAAGAAAGTAGGAAAGCGGACCCCGGCAGAAGCCGGCTCTAGCGTTAGAAGAAGATAGCTAATTGTTGCGTTATACGGCTTTGGATGCGCGGGCGACGGGCGGGCTACAGCATGCTCTCCACAGCTCATACTGTTTGGTTCTGTACATACTACGTACGTGGTAGCGCTGCGATGAGATATGTTATAGATGCCGGCGCTTTACTGTGCGGTAAGAAATAAACAATTGAAATGCGCCACTGTTCACAAATGAACAGCGCGGCAACGTTAAGCTACCTTTCCACGCTTGACGATACGCACCTGTGGGCGGATTTTTTATTAAAGAAGACTGCAGTTTGCGTCTGCCGTCGGGCTAGATTGAAACCTTTTTAAAAAAAAAATGAGTTTAGTATTATTTGAATGTGTAACACACAGTAAAGTGCCCGCAGTAGATCCGGTCGATGGCGACCCCCCAAATATTTTACGCCAACTAACCCCACGTTTAAATCGTATTTTATTATTATTACGTGTACCGCATGCGATCTTACTCACTTTTGGATACCCTGTGAATGTGTTCCGTGTTTTAAATGTATAATAATTTCCGCGTCCATGGAGTTTCGCCCCGTGTGGCTCGGTGCTCGCGGGCGGCGGCGGCCAATCGGGGCGCGCCTCGCGCCGCGGCCTGGCCCACACTAGTCGAAACTTTACCGGCGCCTTGCCACATTTATTTACCATTTTGGCCGCTAGCAGCTCAGCTTTGGTATTTCGTAGATTGGTTTTTAAGATATGAAATAAAATATTTGGCTGGTCGCTTTCATTATTAGATCTTGGCTGTTTCTTAAGATTATGCTCTTGTGACAAGTAACAGACGGAGAATTGTTATTTTTATGTGAGTTTTGTTAAGGGTTGCGGTAATTAACACTAGCTCATACAATTTGTATGTTCGTTTGATTTCATGCAGGTTTTTCTCTCGTTCCTGTATTATACATATTTATGAAAAATATACCGTTCTGTTCATATTTCTTTATATTATGTTTACATATACTGTCAGATTGTATTCTTGTAAGGGATTTTCTTTCCATGCCAAAATTATACAGTGATTCACGCTAACGCAACTAAAAAGAGATTGGAAAGTAAAATCCCTTATACTTATTTTGCTACCATTTTTTTTTTCAACTTCGTTTTATTTATATTATATTGAATGTAGACTAGTGTCTAGTCTTAATTTTTTCCTATTATTTTGATAAACCATACCTTATGCCTAAGTCGTGTCACTTTCCGTATGTATTTATATATTTCGTTCACCGTTTAGTTTAAGGTTATAATTTCCGTATTATATCTATCGAACGAGATGAGAAACAAGCTAATAGCAGTCACCCGCCTTAACGTTTTCGTTTGGTCCATGGTTTCCTAGTTTATATGGAGTTGGTGCGACATACATACACCTTTAACAGTCGCGCTGGTTACATATAACTTAACAAAGTTACAAAGCGGACGTCCACAGCTTGTACAACGCTTCTTTTTTGTAAAAAAGAATTTCGTTTTAAATACATGTACAGTGCTGCCATTTTTCCTTAAGCTAATTAGTTTAAGTCGGTATAAACGTTTCTGTTCTTTAGTGGAACTATATTGCAGTTTTTCCGTCCGTATTTCCCTCAGTTTCCCCTTTCATTACTGTATTTCAATATCATAACAGAAAATACTGCCGTTTCATGATTTAACTACATTCTTGTTGTCTTATAAGACTCATTATTTAATTCAATAAAACAAAATCGCCTGTCATTAAAGAAACCTTTTCATATGCCTGCAGTGTTGCCTGCGTAGAAGGCTCGAACTTGCGACCTCTGTATTACCGGTACAATGCTCTCACCTCTGAGCTACCCAGACATATCATATCGCTTATGTTTTCACACAGTTTATACACGGTGTCAATGCTAGCCTCATACAAGAAATACCAAAACTCATTACCGATTTCACTTCCCTTTTCCATGATCGTAGTTCCTTCCCCTCCTGGCAGCACTGTACCCGTTACCCTAACTTGGCTATGAGCCGTGGCCGTCCCCCCCGTCTGTGGCAGACGAGTAATGTGTCCCGTTTGACAGATGGGCGGCGTGTACGCCGGGCTGCAGTACCCGCCGCGGGGGCCCTTCGCCTCGCCGCCGCACTACATGTCTCACACACAGGTGAAGTATATTAAACCGTCAGCCGCTTAGCCCAGGCGTGCGAGAATATAGCGCGCTTTTTTTTTCTAGGAGACATTATAAACAATCCCGGAGTTTTTTTTGTGAGAGTTAAAAAAACTTTTTAAGAGGCAAGTCAAGTATAAGGCTGCTTAAGTCTTTACAATGTCATGTCCTTCAAAATATTTGTAGGGTTAATGTTAATTTACCTATACATAATGTTTTACGAGCAAAAGATTTAGAAATTCTTAGAGATGTAAAAGGTGTCTGAGGGTCACAATTTAACACATTCACTGCCAAGAATCGCTACGCGCTACGCTCGTAGCCGACCCCGTGGTTTTCCTCGTATGTAGCGGAAAGCGACTACGGCGTAGGCGCCCGCTAGGCGGGTTCCTGGTAGTGAAAGCGTTAAATAATAAATTTATATGTATAATAAAATGAGAACAGAGTGAAGTCTCTCATGTCAATTCCACAGAACACTGTAATAATACTAATAAAGTTACTTGTCATCCTTGCAAACATGAACTGACCGGACTGCACGAACAGCACCCGTTCGCGAGTAGGACGTGCTGAATAACGGTTGGTCGGTGAACACGACGAAGGATCCTCGACGCAGCTAACCGTGTGTTGTTGTTGTCCTGCTGCAGCGCGCGGAGGGCGGGCGGCTGGAGCTGGCGCCCGGCGGCGACGGCGCGCTGTCCCCGCTGCAGCCCGCCCCGGACCTGCACCACGCGCCTCTGCTGCTGCACACTGAGGTAACACGGAACAAACAGTGTTTACGTCACACCTGCCAAAAAAGTGCCAGTTATCGCCCGCTGCACCTATATTCCGCACGTGTCAATCACTTCCTGGCTAGGGGGAGACTTAAAAGTTTTCTTGACCCGGTTAACCCACTGTGTAGTGACACCGCCCACGAAGCTCAAGGTACTGGGTTCGAATCCCGGTAAGGGCAAATATTTTTGTGATGGCATGAATATTTGTTTCTAAGTCTTGTATGTTTTCTATGAATTGAAGAATTTAAATATCTATTAAATAAATCGTCGTCTAGTACACATAACACAAGCCTTATTGAGCTTACTATGGGACTAGTTCGATTTGTGTAAGATTGTTCCCTAGTATTTATTATTATCTATTCTATTTCTATTCTACTGTAAGAGGGTTCGTTACAATTTGGTGCCGATACCCAGGATACATATTTTTCTCTCTCTCTCTCACACACACACACACACACACACACACACACACACACGCATAGTCGCCTGCATTGGCGGATGATTTAGCTCCGGGAGAGGCTCTCTGGTGTGGGCCAGCCACCCCCTGGATCCGATAGTTGGTAGCTTGCTCCTAATTTGTAATTGAGATATTTATCGACAAGTCTATGTTAAAAATCCCTCCAGGATTATATAGCTCCGTGTTGCCATTTTTCCTTAGAATGAAAAACATCGATATACGACGTGCTGCAGTCAGAAGGGTAATAACTCACTGACCGTATCGTCTGTCTCTTTCGGGCTCGAGGCGCGACCTATACATATTTTTAGAGATGACTAAAATAAGAATAAAAAATAATAAAACTCTACTTCGTGTTGCACTTTTTCTTTAGCATGAAAAACATCGGTATACGAAGTGTTACAGTCAGGATTATAATAGCCCACGGACTATATCGTCTGTCTCTTTCAGCCCCGAGGCGCAGCGCTAGAGTTGATGCCGCAGCATGCGCGGGCGGCGTTGCCTCATCATCATGTGAGTTGCCGACCTTTCACTAGCATTATTTATGTCGATTTTTGTGATCTTTGATTTGTTGGATATGTCTCCACCCCGAAATTCAGAACTATTATTAAAAAGTGGGAAAAAAATCAAGTTGTTTTAGTTTATCAGAAGTTATTTAATCAGTTCATTTGTTTGGTGTTCATAGTGTCCAATACTTTAGTAGCCTTTAACAGTCGGAAATGATCATTGATCAATATTAAGCTAATACATTTAGGTCAAAGCCTCGCTGACGCGGCGCGTCTCGTGTCCTTGATAAACGAAAAATAATACGAGACGAGCGAGGGGTTATTATTAGCAGCCTGAGCAGTGACAGCGACATGAGAAGTATCGTGTTTACATATTTGTCCTGCCAACTTTCCTGCTGACTTGTGCAAGCTAAACTATAAACGGGGTATATGGATGATGAAGGTGATGGCCCTCTCATGGCACAGTCTGCAACAGCCGCGGTCACTTTAGGCGGCTTTAGGAAGATAATAAATGACACAAACGACATTGCGCGAATTGCGAAAGCGTTTTATCTGTTCACTGCGCGGTCGAGACGCGCAGCGCTCTGTGGTTAGTTGGGATCACACGCAATGAAATAGAAAAACCGCTCGCTGCCGCTGCCGCGCAATGTTGCCGTGAGCGTGGCTTTGGAATTACCCCCGGTTCCCACTATGTCGGATGTCGGTCCGGATTTTAATCGGTCGATCCAGTGGCAGAAAATTTTATATGAAGCTGTTCGCACTTGTCGGACAACAATTTGTATGAGGCGCCGACATCCGCTAAAAATCGTGCCGACATCCGACATAGTGGGAACGAGGGGTTACTGGTTGTAACTGGTGGATGAACGGTGCAGTTTGTCGGACAGCGGCGGTCCGCGCTGGGCGGCGTGGGCGCGGGCGCGGCGCTGGGCTCGCTCGGCGCCGGCCTCGGGCTCGCGGCGTCCCGCCCCTACGTGCGCCACGCGCCGCGCTGGCCGCACGCGCACCATCTCCACCACATACACACGCAGGTATGTTACCGGGCGCGGCGCTGGGCTCGCTCGGCGCCGGCCTCGGGCTCGCGGCGTCCCGCCCCTACGTGCGCCACGCGCCGCGCTGGCCGCACGCGCACCATCTCCACCACATACACACGCAGGTATGTTACCGGGCGCGGCGCTGGGCTCGCTCGGCGCCGGCCTCGGGCTCGCGGCGTCCCGCCCCTACGTGCGCCACGCGCCGCGCTGGCCGCACGCGCACCATCTCCACCACATACACACGCAGGTATGTTACCGGGCGCGGCGCTGGGCTCGCTCGGCGCCGGCCTCGGGCTCGCGGCGTCCCGCCCCTACGTGCGCCACGCGCCGCGCTGGCCGCACGCGCACCATCTCCACCACATACACACGCAGGTATGTTACCGGGCGCGGCGCTGGGCTCGCTCGGCGCCGGCCTCGGGCTCGCGGCGTCCCGCCCCTACGTGCGCCACGCGCCGCGCTGGCCGCACGCGCACCATCTCCACCACATACACACGCAGGTATGTTACCGGGCGCGGCGCTGGGCTCGCTCGGCGCCGGCCTCGGGCTCGCGGCGTCCCGCCCCTACGTGCGCCACGCGCCGCGCTGGCCGCACGCGCACCATCTCCACCACATACACACGCAGGTATGTTACCGGGCGCGGCGCTGGGCTCGCTCGGCGCCGGCCTCGGGCTCGCGGCGTCCCGCCCCTACGTGCGCCACGCGCCGCGCTGGCCGCACGCGCACCATCTCCACCACATACACACGCAGGTATGTTACCGGGCGCGGCGCTGGGCTCGCTCGGCGCCGGCCTCGGGCTCGCGGCGTCCCGCCCCTACGTGCGCCACGCGCCGCGCTGGCCGCACGCGCACCATCTCCACCACATACACACGCAGGTATGTTACCGGGCGCGGCGCTGGGCTCGCTCGGCGCCGGCCTCGGGCTCGCGGCGTCCCGCCCCTACGTGCGCCACGCGCCGCGCTGGCCGCACGCGCACCATCTCCACCACATACACACGCAGGTATGTTACCGGGCGCGGCGCTGGGCTCGCTCGGCGCCGGCCTCGGGCTCGCGGCGTCCCGCCCCTACGTGCGCCACGCGCCGCGCTGGCCGCACGCGCACCATCTCCACCACATACACACGCAGGTATGTTACCGGGCGCGGCGCTGGGCTCGCTCGGCGCCGGCCTCGGGCTCGCGGCGTCCCGCCCCTACGTGCGCCACGCGCCGCGCTGGCCGCACGCGCACCATCTCCACCACATACACACGCAGGTATGTTACCGGGCGCGGCGCTGGGCTCGCTCGGCGCCGGCCTCGGGCTCGCGGCGTCCCGCCCCTACGTGCGCCACGCGCCGCGCTGGCCGCACGCGCACCATCTCCACCACATACACACGCAGGTATGTTACCGGGCGCGGCGCTGGGCTCGCTCGGCGCCGGCCTCGGGCTCGCGGCGTCCCGCCCCTACGTGCGCCACGCGCCGCGCTGGCCGCACGCGCACCATCTCCACCACATACACACGCAGGTATGTTACCGGGCGCGGCGCTGGGCTCGCTCGGCGCCGGCCTCGGGCTCGCGGCGTCCCGCCCCTACGTGCGCCACGCGCCGCGCTGGCCGCACGCGCACCATCTCCACCACATACACACGCAGGTATGTTACCGGGCGCGGCGCTGGGCTCGCTCGGCGCCGGCCTCGGGCTCGCGGCGTCCCGCCCCTACGTGCGCCACGCGCCGCGCTGGCCGCACGCGCACCATCTCCACCACATACACACGCAGGTATGTTACCGGGCGCGGCGCTGGGCTCGCTCGGCGCCGGCCTCGGGCTCGCGGCGTCCCGCCCCTACGTGCGCCACGCGCCGCGCTGGCCGCACGCGCACCATCTCCACCACATACACACGCAGGTATGTTACCGGGCGCGGCGCTGGGCTCGCTCGGCGCCGGCCTCGGGCTCGCGGCGTCCCGCCCCTACGTGCGCCACGCGCCGCGCTGGCCGCACGCGCACCATCTCCACCACATACACACGCAGGTATGTTACCGGGCGCGGCGCTGGGCTCGCTCGGCGCCGGCCTCGGGCTCGCGGCGTCCCGCCCCTACGTGCGCCACGCGCCGCGCTGGCCGCACGCGCACCATCTCCACCACATACACACGCAGGTATGTTACCGGGCGCGGCGCTGGGCTCGCTCGGCGCCGGCCTCGGGCTCGCGGCGTCCCGCCCCTACGTGCGCCACGCGCCGCGCTGGCCGCACGCGCACCATCTCCACCACATACACACGCAGGTATGTTACCGGGCGCGGCGCTGGGCTCGCTCGGCGCCGGCCTCGGGCTCGCGGCGTCCCGCCCCTACGTGCGCCACGCGCCGCGCTGGCCGCACGCGCACCATCTCCACCACATACACACGCAGGTATGTTACCGGGCGCGGCGCTGGGCTCGCTCGGCGCCGGCCTCGGGCTCGCGGCGTCCCGCCCCTACGTGCGCCACGCGCCGCGCTGGCCGCACGCGCACCATCTCCACCACATACACACGCAGGTATGTTACCGGGCGCGGCGCTGGGCTCGCTCGGCGCCGGCCTCGGGCTCGCGGCGTCCCGCCCCTACGTGCGCCACGCGCCGCGCTGGCCGCACGCGCACCATCTCCACCACATACACACGCAGGTATGTTACCGGGCGCGGCGCTGGGCTCGCTCGGCGCCGGCCTCGGGCTCGCGGCGTCCCGCCCCTACGTGCGCCACGCGCCGCGCTGGCCGCACGCGCACCATCTCCACCACATACACACGCAGGTATGTTACCGGGCGCGGCGCTGGGCTCGCTCGGCGCCGGCCTCGGGCTCGCGGCGTCCCGCCCCTACGTGCGCCACGCGCCGCGCTGGCCGCACGCGCACCATCTCCACCACATACACACGCAGGTATGTTACCGGGCGCGGCGCTGGGCTCGCTCGGCGCCGGCCTCGGGCTCGCGGCGTCCCGCCCCTACGTGCGCCACGCGCCGCGCTGGCCGCACGCGCACCATCTCCACCACATACACACGCAGGTATGTTACCGGGCGCGGCGCTGGGCTCGCTCGGCGCCGGCCTCGGGCTCGCGGCGTCCCGCCCCTACGTGCGCCACGCGCCGCGCTGGCCGCACGCGCACCATCTCCACCACATACACACGCAGGTATGTTACCGGGCGCGGCGCTGGGCTCGCTCGGCGCCGGCCTCGGGCTCGCGGCGTCCCGCCCCTACGTGCGCCACGCGCCGCGCTGGCCGCACGCGCACCATCTCCACCACATACACACGCAGGTATGTTACCGGGCGCGGCGCTGGGCTCGCTCGGCGCCGGCCTCGGGCTCGCGGCGTCCCGCCCCTACGTGCGCCACGCGCCGCGCTGGCCGCACGCGCACCATCTCCACCACATACACACGCAGGTATGTTACCGGGCGCGGCGCTGGGCTCGCTCGGCGCCGGCCTCGGGCTCGCGGCGTCCCGCCCCTACGTGCGCCACGCGCCGCGCTGGCCGCACGCGCACCATCTCCACCACATACACACGCAGGTATGTTACCGGGCGCGGCGCTGGGCTCGCTCGGCGCCGGCCTCGGGCTCGCGGCGTCCCGCCCCTACGTGCGCCACGCGCCGCGCTGGCCGCACGCGCACCATCTCCACCACATACACACGCAGGTATGTTACCGGGCGCGGCGCTGGGCTCGCTCGGCGCCGGCCTCGGGCTCGCGGCGTCCCGCCCCTACGTGCGCCACGCGCCGCGCTGGCCGCACGCGCACCATCTCCACCACATACACACGCAGGTATGTTACCGGGCGCGGCGCTGGGCTCGCTCGGCGCCGGCCTCGGGCTCGCGGCGTCCCGCCCCTACGTGCGCCACGCGCCGCGCTGGCCGCACGCGCACCATCTCCACCACATACACACGCAGGTATGTTACCGGGCGCGGCGCTGGGCTCGCTCGGCGCCGGCCTCGGGCTCGCGGCGTCCCGCCCCTACGTGCGCCACGCGCCGCGCTGGCCGCACGCGCACCATCTCCACCACATACACACGCAGGTATGTTACCGGGCGCGGCGCTGGGCTCGCTCGGCGCCGGCCTCGGGCTCGCGGCGTCCCGCCCCTACGTGCGCCACGCGCCGCGCTGGCCGCACGCGCACCATCTCCACCACATACACACGCAGGTATGTTACCGGGCGCGGCGCTGGGCTCGCTCGGCGCCGGCCTCGGGCTCGCGGCGTCCCGCCCCTACGTGCGCCACGCGCCGCGCTGGCCGCACGCGCACCATCTCCACCACATACACACGCAGGTATGTTACCGGGCGCGGCGCTGGGCTCGCTCGGCGCCGGCCTCGGGCTCGCGGCGTCCCGCCCCTACGTGCGCCACGCGCCGCGCTGGCCGCACGCGCACCATCTCCACCACATACACACGCAGGTATGTTACCGGGCGCGGCGCTGGGCTCGCTCGGCGCCGGCCTCGGGCTCGCGGCGTCCCGCCCCTACGTGCGCCACGCGCCGCGCTGGCCGCACGCGCACCATCTCCACCACATACACACGCAGGTATGTTACCGGGCGCGGCGCTGGGCTCGCTCGGCGCCGGCCTCGGGCTCGCGGCGTCCCGCCCCTACGTGCGCCACGCGCCGCGCTGGCCGCACGCGCACCATCTCCACCACATACACACGCAGGTATGTTACCGGGCGCGGCGCTGGGCTCGCTCGGCGCCGGCCTCGGGCTCGCGGCGTCCCGCCCCTACGTGCGCCACGCGCCGCGCTGGCCGCACGCGCACCATCTCCACCACATACACACGCAGGTATGTTACCGGGCGCGGCGCTGGGCTCGCTCGGCGCCGGCCTCGGGCTCGCGGCGTCCCGCCCCTACGTGCGCCACGCGCCGCGCTGGCCGCACGCGCACCATCTCCACCACATACACACGCAGGTATGTTACCGGGCGCGGCGCTGGGCTCGCTCGGCGCCGGCCTCGGGCTCGCGGCGTCCCGCCCCTACGTGCGCCACGCGCCGCGCTGGCCGCACGCGCACCATCTCCACCACATACACACGCAGGTATGTTACCGGGCGCGGCGCTGGGCTCGCTCGGCGCCGGCCTCGGGCTCGCGGCGTCCCGCCCCTACGTGCGCCACGCGCCGCGCTGGCCGCACGCGCACCATCTCCACCACATACACACGCAGGTATGTTACCGGGCGCGGCGCTGGGCTCGCTCGGCGCCGGCCTCGGGCTCGCGGAACGCTGCTGTTACGATTGCGTCGTGCCCGTTTGGGCTGCTCCATATATTACATCATCGATTTATGACACCCGATATGATGATCACTGCCCTTGCCTTGAACACGTGCCTCCTGATTTGAAGCAATGTTTACGTGTGTTATATTACAGGGTGGCGCCGGAGCCGGTGCGGGCGCGGGCGTGGGCGCCGGGCTCATCACGGCCGTGCAGCACGTGCCGCCGCTGCACGTGCCCTCGCTGTCGCTGCCTCCGCCCCCGCCCACATACCAGGTCAGTGCCCCTTAAACACGGAGTCAGTCCATGTCACAGGGCGCCGGGCTCATCACGGCCGAGCAGCACGTGCCGCCGCTGCACGTGCCCTCGCTGTCTCTGCCACCTCCCCCGCCCACATACCAGGTCACTCATCATAGGCTTCAAACATCATGACAGATGATTTAAACAGCGTCTGCACGCTAGGGACAACATCTCTCGTCACTGTCTAGGCGAAGACGCGATTGGCACTCGCGTCTACATTTGACGCACGCGAATTTAGCGGCCGTATCATCGGCAACCTCTTGACGGTTATGCGTTTTAGCGCGATTGTGGGCTAACCAGGTGTTGGTTCCATCTTTAGGTCAGGAGTTGATTGAAACTGAGAGACATGCCAGGTGATACTTTCTTGAAGCGCGTGGAATGCTGGCAACTCCGTAACCTGTCCCCATGGCGTCAGACAATGGAACCCACTGCTCGCCTTTGAGTAACACAATAGTTTCAATGAGATGCTCAACATTCTGCGCTATCACCACGTCCCGCGGCATCAGCGGCAGCGGTGCACCATAGGTAGGAGCCAGATGCTGCGTTCTGATCTTTGGCTCTCATTATTCCGCTGCCGCTTGAAGTCGTCGCGCAGCCCTGAGAAACTTTTATCGCTATAATGATACTAATGTTCGGTACAGGTGTTCCTCAACCTCCTGGCGATGTTCCCCCTATCCCCGTACGCCGAGGCCCGCGCGGGCGGCAGCGAGGCCGGCGACTCCCCCGAGACCGAGAACTACGAGGCGCTGCTCAGCCTCGCGGAGCGGCTCGGGGAGGCCAAGCCTCGCGGCCTCGCGCGGCACGAGATCGACCAGCTGCCCAGCTACAAGTACTGCCAGCAGACGCACCAGGGTACGTACTGTGCTGTACTACAGCGGGCCGGCGAGAATTATAAGCACTCTTGATCCTGATAAGTTATAAAGAGGAAAAAAAAGGGAAATTTTAAGTGAAAACGCCCTACGACAGTATGTTAAAGTCTGTATTTCCCTACATAATGACAGCAGCGTGTTTTTGACGTTTCATAAGTATGTCCAGTGCTAACTTGTGTGTTTGTGTGTTCTCGCAGGCGAGCAGACGTCGTGCGTAGTGTGCATGTGCGAGTTCGAGGCGCGACAGACGATGCGCGTGCTCCCTTGCGCGCACGAGTTCCACGCCAAGTGCGTCGACAAGTGGCTACGGGTCAGTATCCTTACACACTATGCTCGCCTGGTACTTAGCAACAAGCAGTTCTCTCCAGCTCAACGGGACGGACGTCCTGCGTGGTGCGAATGTGTCTCCGAGTGTCCTATGCTCGCCTGGTGCTTAGCCAAATCAAGCAGGGCGCGATTGACCTTTAAATATGTCATAGGGATATCTCCACCTTCATCTCTGTCTTTCAAAATGAGAAGGACAGTCTCATATTGTTACTCGAATATCGGCCTAGGTCTCAAGTTCCACGCGTGTCGACAAGTGGCTCTGAATCAGTATCCTCGCACATTATGAGCGCCTGTTACTTGTAGTTCGAGATCAGTTAATAGCATCGAACATTCAAAGAACAAAATATTTACAGCCAGGGCGGTATATTGAATCTTGAGCGTAACGAGGGGTTCATGTGTTTTATTTTGTTTTATAAAAAGACTCCATTAATTGACCCTAGCCTCACCTGATGGTAAGCGACGACAGAGCCTAAGATGAAGCTCACTGGTTCACTAATAGCCTAGTCGCTCTTGTTTTGAAGGCGCCTAGATTGTAGTTCTCAGGAAACATAGATGAACCCCTCGTATACTTAGACACGGACCCGTGCCAAGCATTTGAACCTAAAGTTTTCAATCTCAAGGTCATATGTTGATAAGCCATTTTTGGCATCCGCATACGAGGGCCGAAGGGTGCGAATTCCATTCCTTAATTTACGTCCAAGCCGGAAATAATTCTACACTAGGCGAGCAGTAGCTTTTCACATACCCTTGTGAAGGATTTTTTATGAAACAGGGAATAAAGTACAACTTTAATCCCACATGTGACACAATGACTCTTTTCTGAAAAACTTACTTCAACATTGTGTCCACAGTCAAACCGAACGTGCCCCATCTGCCGCGGCAACGCGTCAGAATACTTCAACAACTCCGAGTGACTCGCCGCCCACGCCAAGCCCTCGCTTAGCCTTGTGCCCGGCGGATGGCTGCACGCATCTATAGGTACTGAAACTACTGAACATACCTACATACGGAGAGTACAGATTAATAGTGTACTATCGACACAGCTAACTGACCATCGGTGCACCTTAAGTGCATTGTAATAAGGTTCTATATAAACACAGGATGGTCAGTTGTACTTGGAAAAGAATGGCGTCGTCGCGTCTTGAATTAGGCTTTTTTCCCACATTCTTCTCTCTTATTGTGATGGAGGGCCAATCAACTTTTTTCTGTAGCTTCTTTCTGTATATTGCCACGTAAGTTTCCGTCTCTGAAGGCTCAGGTCGACGAGTTTGAGACCACCTTATGTAGAGTTTTATTGACAGTAATATCCATTTCTCTGTGGGCGGACGATTTCCCAAAATACTTATACATTATACTAGACATTCTTTAATGTTACTGGCATAAGACGCGTGTGTAGATATTTTTGAAGTGTCTGTATAGATATTGGAGAACACAACTGTACATATTGTAATAAATTCTAAGAGACTCTGCCATGTTGTCTCCTGCGCAACGAGACAGAATAACGACAAATAGTTGATTGACCCTCCTTACTTATAAACAACGTCTGTAATCGCATTGTTATCATTTTGACGCCCATGTGAATTATAATTATAACTAGATGCGAATTTAACATAAAAGGTCATTTCACATACTTTTATAACCCACGATTTATAAGTTGCTATAAAAGCAAATTGATATCGATATGATAAGGCTCAAGTTTATATGTAGTTATAGAATTAGTTGGGCCATACCTATGTGCATCTAGTTATAATATAAAAGATTGATCATTTGAAATAACGATTATTTCAACTAAAACATCGTTAGACATAATTGGGTCAACCTACCTTCTATAATTACTTCCCAAGGAATAAAGCCCGCATGACATTGGCGCGGCCTGCGGTGGCGGTCAATAGTAAACTTGACTGCGACCGCAGGCCGCGCTAGTCTGTGAAAGGCTTAAGGTACGTCCGTATAGTAACAACGTCAAGTTGACAGTTTATGCAAGAAAAATTGTGTCAAACGTTTTTATTCAAAAAAGTTTCATCAATTATTAACGAAAATGTCAAAACTTTGTAACCATTCAAATACAATTTATTTGTTCAATCTTAATAGTCATTATATGACGTAAAAATAGTGATTAAATACAAATCTAAAGATCTATTTAAAAATGTAAGCTCTTTCACTAGCGCCACAGTATAGTAAATAAGATTTTTTTTTCGTGTTGCATTTGTTAGCATTGTACTGGGGAAATACGGTTTAAGCTAGGACACACATGCATATCTTAAGTTAAACCAAAGCGTAACAGTAAGATCGTCCTGTCATACCCGGTTAAAACCGCCTTATAAAATGACCCTGTCCTGCTACTAGGCCGTATTTTTCATATGGTAACAGATATTTAATAAGGCAAAATAAATGGTTTGGCTGCAGACTATAAAAAAAAACTTGTATCGACAACTATAATATCAGTCTTAATTTTTACCTAATATACTTATCTCCTTGTACTGAAAATAGCACAAAAGTGAAAATAAGTATCGAAAGAGATTAATGCAAAATGAAAGTTTATGGTACTCACGAGACCCGTGCCTATTATAAAAATACTGCAATAGTACTAAATATAGGACAAAAGTCAAAATTTGTCTTGAAGCAGATGCATAATGAAACTATTGTTCTGAGACTCACGAGACGCCTAATTCGATATCTGTTCTTTGCATTTTGCACGTCTCCGAAGTCGGTGTGTCAAGTGTTCAGCCGTCCGCCTTACAGTTAAGTTAACAATAGATATAATACTATTTTTTAACCGAGTTACCGTTCCCGGATAGGCCCTCACAGAATTATATAACGAGTGTAATAATGTAAGTATAAAATCCCCCAAATTGTGGGGATTCGGGGGAATTTACGCGACAAACATTTTCAATCGTTTTCCTTTACTAGTTTTTTTTTAACGGATCGTTCTCCCAAATCCCCGCGATTAGGGCGGTTTTGGTAAATGTGTATTATAATTATAGTAACGCTGTAAATACGTGTGTGTGTGCGTGTATGTCATATATTTTGTTGTATGTAGTGGGGTTGTGTGTCGTGTATTTTTTTAAAGTGCGAAATGATGCTTTGCTACGGTCGTGCCGTCTAACAATGGCGGCAGTCTAACGCTTTCAGCAATAATTATTTTACTAGAAGTATTAATCATTATATGTTATTTTTTTATCTCCATCGTTTCTGCGAGAATAGATCGATTAATGTATTAAAGATTTTTCGAAAAAATCGTTTGTCCTTTATGTGGGACAGCGGGCAAAATATCAAACTTGGACATGAAGTCCCTAATAAAAGACAGCATGTACGTGTGCTATTTAATTGACTATGTGATTCGATGTTTTGAGCGTTTTTAAAAATAATTATATAACTACTCTTGGCAAGGTTTCGCCAAGCATTGAACTGTGATGTTTGAACCGTGGCAAGGCGTTAGCTCGCACCCTTGACCGAAGAGCGACTCGACTCTGGGCTTGATGCGGAGTAGGACGCTAGGGGCAACGGACCGGCGGGCTTAATGCAGGCACCAACGTAAAGTTAAAAATCACGACTTTCCTTGTCTATCTGTCACATTTACTTACAATTCAACAAACGGCCTTCGAGCAGGACCGAAGTTGTCAGGAAAAACCTGCCCTTTCTGTAATACGTATCCCTTAACAGTGATAAATCATCAAACGTCCCTTATGAACGTGAAACCTTCAGTAATCCTTATCAGAAACAGCATTTCAAGGTACGCTTCGGGTTAAGACATTTTATTGCGTGAAACTAATATGTAAGGGTATTAAATTTCTTTGAAAATTCTTTTGATTAAGACATTTTGTTGATTTCTTTATATACATCTTGGTTGACTGGCAGAGATCGCTCAAAATCCGCCGGTCCAACGTGCTCGTGCAATAATGTTAAGTTTCGTTTTGTTTGTTTGTTTGCATCCCGAGTTAATGCCGAATTTATTATTCCGTTTTCAGCTTAGAAGCTATGAACACTTGAGCCGTTTAAGTATAGATAGCGCTTGTCAAGTTGAAATGAGGCGTCATTTCATTTGTGGCTTTAAGAAGCAAGAATTTAAATATTCCTACACGCTTTAGCGAGTCTTGTTATGATGATTTCATGACGCCTGGGTAAGGCTTAAACCTGCTCCACACAATAGGCCATCATGGCCCAGCACACAGGACGCAGTTATGCGGTAGAATGATTTGACCATATGTCTTACTCCCTTTAACGCATAGTTGCGTCAGAATGCACACAATGGGCCATCATGGACCATACTACAGGTATGATAAGCTATGATAGCCCATTGTGCGCAGCAGCCTTTAAAAGTCAAATTTTCACGCGTCAAATCAACTCTGACAAGCTCTAACACGGATTGTCCGTCTGGCATGTTACGAGCTAAGGTTATGTTTGAAGAAACATGATGGTATAGCACTTGAGTCAATCGTTGTGCAATGATGGCGTGTTGTGATATGAGGTTGGTTTACTGTTGGTAATAGAACATAGTAAGTATTTGTGCATTTTAAGGCGCCCTTGCAATACATTGAAACTTAGATTTTTTTGTGGCAATAGAAAATTCCATCATGGGCTCTATTTAACGAATGAGTATTGTTGATTATCAACAATTTATTGTATTGATTATTGTATTGTTGTATTGTAATGTCGGCCATTTTATTGCCAATTTCATATCAACACACAGTCGCTTCTCAGAAGTTACCTTCTCCGAGTCGCACATTATGGTTCAGATCATTTACATTCAACATTAAAGAAGTCTATAGGATATGAGTGAAAGTATGATTATGCTCAATATTGTTTCTTGTTCCCTGCAGTGGCTTGTGTCTTGCAGGTATATAATACTATAATTAAGACTCCCTGTCATAAACACGAAGCTACAAGTTACAATTGTAAAATGTTAACTTGTAGCTTGTGTAATAGGCCCTGATATTTTTAGTCATGAAAATAAAAACAGATGTGATATGATACAATGCGCGTCTCTTTTGTCTAATAGGATCCATATCGGTAAATTAAAATATCGAAATATCTTGTACTTTCAATGCCTAATAGCTCCATCAGAGTAATCTTTCACTTGTGTCCTAAGTAAAGGACATTGCGGCTCGGAAGCCAGTGCCATGTTCCCAGCCTCTGCCCGACACCGCCTGTACACAAACGAACATTGTCAGCGGTAAAACGAGATATGTTATTGATACTACTTCAAATAAACGTTCCAAAATAAGGACAAATGCTGACGTCCCTATAAATGTCGACGGTCGCAATGTACTATCGTCCTTTGACATGGACATTATTAATCTAAGTTTCATTCAACACAATTCAAACCAGTCACAAGTAGCTATGTCCAATCTTAAGAACAGAAAAAATATTTCAAATAATGATTTGACATCATTTACGTGTATTTTTTAACGTGTCTTCGTTTTCTCTGACGTGTCTTTGTCGTATGGACGGACGGCGCGCGGCGGCGCTAGCCTTTATGTCCGCCTCTAACACTTGATCGTGCAATATCCAAATTTAGACGGCGTTTGTCAAAGCTTTAAATGTTAACAATAAACAGCGCTGCCACTGTGTGATTGTTATGCCAAGAAAAAGAAGTCGTCAAACCCGTTATCACTGCATAGAAAACAAGCTTAGATGCCACAACCAAAAATAGTTAATTGATGGTCTCTATTACAAAAGCAGCTTTAAAACACTGTTGATTGACCGTCTTGCTAACAATATATATCTAAGCGTTTTCAAAACAAGAATGAATAGGCTATTACTGAACCAGTGAGCTACATCTTAGGACCTTTTGTCATTTAACCATCAGGTCCGACTACGGTCAATTCACTGGTCAGCCTGTAATAAAAAGTTTATAACCCAATTGTTGATTCAACATTGCGCATAACAAATGTTTATGCAACATGAAGCTTTGCCAAGCGCCGCCCGCGCCCCCCGCGCCGCTCCCTTATCTTTACGTTACTTTAATTTGTTGCAGTTAAGTTGTCTAAGTTCTACTTAAGTTAGTTAGTTAGTAGGGTAATTGCATTTCCATCGCGTAGGCTTTCAGTATTTCCTTTGTTGTTTGGTTGTTTCGGGTGGCGAGTGTGTATACAATTATAAATATTATGAATACCAATCACGTTTTGATATTTCAATTACCTCTCAGGCGATATTCCGTGGTATGTCATTTTTGATCTATGTAACGTTATTTAAGTCAAGCAAAATAACAGTCTTGATCTCTCACTCTCTATGCCTGTTTGGGCTAAAAATATTAGGAACAAGAAAATTATTGTAACACCTGTGCGTACACCATATGTTTATAGTAAATAAATGAATAAAATCTTTGGGCCATTTCCCAACCGACTGGCTATTAGACTTGGACTGCATGATTGGTATTGTAAAATTGCTTTCTGAAAACTAAACGGGCCACTTATGTTCTTTTATGATCTTATTGTCATGTTTTAGGAATAACTGTTCCTCTTTTTAGGAATTCCATCTTCTATATTTGATTGGCATACACTCCTTCCCTATCTTATGTCGTGTTTATCAATAGTTTTCTACCTCTCGCCCCCGATACTGATTCTTGTTTTTCACCTTGTATTTAGGCTAAAATCGTACAATGAAAGCAATAATATTCGTTACGTGTGGGTTGGGATTAACTTGTATCTAACCTTTACCAAGCTTTAGTTCAATACTGGGATATTTCAAATGTGAATGCCCTCCCTTATTTACTATATGGAAGAGAGCAGGTCAGTTTATTTTAAATAGCGAAAAGTATTAACATTAAGTCTTGATGAATGTAAGTGCCAAAAATCTTATTGAAAATGTGATAAAATTGTGCAACCGGATGGACATAATGAAATTTCGAGGAATAGTACACATTATTTTTTTTATCAAATCTAACTCCGTATTGAACTAAGGCAGTGACAGTATGATGTGGAGAATGCCTGAAGAACCGTATATTTTTAAGACAACACACGTTATTCTTAAATGGGTATTTGATGTATTTAATCTGAAAAGGTTTTTAAGGCATTCTCCTTGTACATCTGACTGTATATGACTAAAACGCGCGTGCGTAGGGACTTTTGGGAACAATAATATCAATATTGTGGAATTAAAATCATAATGATTGTAAACAATTAGATTATGGGTGAATTAACAGGCATTTATAAATGAACGGCAATAAAATCCTCATGGAAAGTAGTGACACTGGGGTTGCTTTGATTTTCACATATCGCCTGAAGTCCTCAGTAAAGGACGATATTAAACAAGCGGCATGAAATAACCAATGTACATTAATCAGGACTACCGTTGTCATGTGATTATTAGACTTGATGTGGTTGTTTGTTATTTAGCAAGACTTGCGATGTCCTTTATATGCTAAAATACTAAACCAGAATTGACAACCACTTCGGATGGTTTCATTATATAGAAAGTGCCCCCCAGATCGTCCTTCCAATCGATAAACCTGCCCTGTATATACTGGAGTTGATTATTAAATATCGTTTAAACAGACCGAAAAAGTTAATTAGAAAAATTCAATATCATGTTCTTTTTAAAATACATATTATTCTGTTGAATAAAAAAACCATCAGTAGTTATAAAATGTTTGCAGAAAAATTGTCTTTAAACCAACGGTTCTTAACTTTTGTTCTAAATAAAGGACATCATGCCACTTTGTCCTTTATACAGTACTTAAGGATTAATTCCGTCAATTTTTATTGAACAGAGTATCATGTAGAGGCATGTAAAATTACCTGAAAATGTACCTTATAACAGGACTAGAAAGTTTCATGCAATCTTCCCTTATGGCCGAAAATACTACAGTCCTATTATAGCGTTCCAAAACGAGGCTGCCCCTATATTATTATTTGAAATATTTATGCTCGCTTTACTAGTCTAATCTGACGTCACTGAGGCTCTTGACCAACAACGTCTGGCCACTTGCCCTTGTCCGTTCAGACTTGTAAAATTGCCACTTGGAGCTTCGTTTAACGGCCACAGGCCTTCCAGTAGAACAAATGTGAATGTTTTCGTTTTGGAACGCTGCATTCTCTGTTGTCAGCCAATGGATGAAGTATTTGATTGTGCTCATTTTTTATTTTATTAAATGCACTGCTATTGTATTTTCTGTTTTTATTTTCCTTTTCATTCCTTTCCTCGTTTTTTATTTTAACTGTATTTTTAAGACGGATAAAAAACTTTTTTAGTATGAGTTAGTATTTAGTCTCTTCTGTGAACACCTCTAAAAACTTTAGATGTTTTAAGGGGTAATTCATAATTTGGCGCTGCGCCAATTTACCTACGTATTAAATGTCACTACGGGCGACATGTTTCGAACTCTTTGAGAGTTCTTTGTCCGCCTGACTCACGAAAGTTTAAATTCGATTAATTAAGTAAACGTTTCACAGCTATTGAAACATTGAAAGCTTGTGTTTTAGATCACAAGATCCAATTTGAAACGCCAAACGAATGCGAATTTCGTTTGATGACGTCATATTAGGGTATGGTTTGTTTCAGTTATAATGACGAAAATGCACTCGACGTGGCATTTTACAACTTCTTTTGTTGCGAAATTTGAAAGGAAAAGATAACGAAGAGACGTCATATAACTGATCAGTCTGGCACGTGTACTGGAGTGTGACTGGAGTAGTTAACTGTTTGTTCTATTGTTTATGCGTTATTGTTTTACAACCCCTGAAGATAACAATTAAACAAAAGATATCGGTAACGGTTGGTTTTAAGTAAGTAAGTTTAAGTAAGTAGTTTTAAGTACTTTTTGTCATCTGAACTGAAACAAGCTGTACATGACGTTTTTTATATATAGGTAAGGTTTGCTTGTAAAAGGTATTTTATTAATCATAATAACAAGTACCTACAACATACAAGGTAATCCTTGTGCAATTAGTTGTTTTTATATTAAAGCTAGCATTGCAGATCACGTTGGTGTGGCAAACAAGCGTACAGCCTGATGATAGTTGGTTACCGTAGCATATGGACACTTGCAACTCTAGGGAACTCGCATGCGCGTTGCAGATAGTGACACTAGTGGTATGTAGTAGAAATCTCATCACCATAGACTAATTGAGCGATGGTGTAAATGGGGATAGTGCCCACACACCGGTACGTTTACCCTAGCCCTCCCGCCCAGTACACGTATTCGATAGGTAAACTATACGTATTGAAAAGAAGCTACCTCCTCGCAAAAGCGGCAAGACACCAAATTAAATAATGTATAATTATAATGTTAAACGGTTTTTATGTAGCTTTGCCCTTGTGTGTGACGAGGACGCGTCATGGAACGTAATGTGGAGAGATGAGCGATCAACTGACAGCGAGATCAAGGTCGTTGTCTATGCTCTGCGTCTGCGCAAGAATAGTCGTGGTCGTGAGTGCCTGCTCGATGCTCGCCCGACGTGTCGCGTCCTGCAGAATCATAGATTAGCCGTGTCTACACCAGACATGACCAGACGCATGCCTCGCCCCGGCGTGTGTGCTCAGTGTAAACTAGGGAATGCAGAACCGGTACTGTTTCACAGAACCGGGATTTTCGGTACTGACCTAAATCAGAACCGGGATGTCCCGGTTCTTTCGGGACAGACCTTTAATACTCATCGATACTTCAAGAATTAATAATAAAGCCACATATATCATATAGCTTTTACAAGATCAATTTGATGGGTTAGTTATATTTTAATAAGGCGCGCATTGCGATCAATATACATTATTTATCATCACCATTCTTCATCGACACTATTGTAGACGTGTCTCGGCGAGCCACCCCGTTCGGCAAACAGGTCCGGTGTAGACACGGCTGTCCACCCAGCACGTCTATCATGAGACGGCCGCGAGAGAGACGGATGGTGCGAGAAAAATCGAGAGAGCTCGCGCGCCGTCTTGTGATAGCCGTGCTGGTGGGTGCGGTCCCACACGGGCGTAGCCACTAATAAGTAATAAAGAATGGAGCAAGCAAAGAAAACTATAGCAAAGATTCAATCGCCAAACAAAAACACTATGCACGTTTCCGACAGCGACCGTGCCTCCCTCTTGGACCCCAATACATTTGGTCATTGCATACAAAATGTGTGTAGGTACTTACGGAATGTCGACTTTCGTCCACAATACGTTTCATGGTGCGCTCCATAAATGTGTGTAGGTACTTACGGAA
The DNA here is from genome assembly GCA_947049275.1 of Epinotia bilunana. Lineage (NCBI taxonomy): Eukaryota > Metazoa > Arthropoda > Insecta > Lepidoptera > Tortricidae > Epinotia > Epinotia bilunana. The sequence continues at coordinate 1,264,977 of OX346276.1, forward strand.
TGTCGACTCTCGTCCACAATACGTTTCATGGTGCGCTCCATAAATGTGTGTAGGTACTTACGGAATGTCGACTCTCGTCCACAATACGTTTCATGGTGCGCTCCATAAATGTGTGTAGGTACTTACGGAATGTCGACTCTCGTCCACAATACGTTTCATGGTGCGCTCCATAATTGTGTGTAGGTACTTACGGAACCTCGACTCTCGTCCACAATACGTTTCATGGTGCGCTCCATAAATGTGTGTAGGTACTTACGGAATGTCGACTCTCATCCACAATACGTTTCATGGTGCGCTCCATAAATGTATCTTGCTCTAGACCTTTTAGACCATTGAGACATCAACACCTAACTAAAGGACTTCTGATCGCCATTAGTGCTTCCGGCGAGATGAGGACAATCTGAATGGGTTTAGCCTTAGAACTAAGAAAGTTGGCTTGGTGTTGGGACTTTGATGCCCCTTGGACTTTTCACGTGTATCTAATGCTACATTTACACGCTTGTGGTAGCTAGGTAAGCGTCCACAAGCTCCAAGTCTTCACAAACGCTTGGATGGCATTTACACGCTTGCGAGTGCGTTAGTGTGGTCCGAATATTCAAGCATGGCAGACGTGGAAGTTGTGTCGGCTATTTTGGATCCCATATGTACAGGCCATATAGCGCAGCATAAATAAAATGCGACACCGACCAGCGCGAGCTCGCGAGCGATACTCTAAACACGCGCCAACGTGTAAATACGTCGCCAAGTGCTTGCCCAAGCTTCCTTTGATCTGTGTTCAGAAACCGACACTAGTCTGGATCGGGCCAAGGTCTAGCAAGCCAAGCTAAACACCCCCGTTTACACGCTTGTGCTTGTGGACGCTTGCCAAGCCACCGCAAGCGTGTAAATGCAGCATAACGCTATGTCAAGCACACTTAGACTTTTACACGTTTCTGACCTACGAACTTATATCGGGATCATTAAGAGCTGGCACAGAATTCCTACGAAACTGACTTTAGTTCAACAACTTGCGAAACTGCCACGAGTTTCATAAAATCTTTTGAACAAATTGAACCAACATTGAACCCACACTAATTCTTCGCAAACTTTTGAAAAATCTTACTCAATTAATGGGGTATACAGATTATGTGATTTTACCCCAATTTGTCAGTACAACATGTCGAAGTCATAAATGGGCGTACAGATGTAACAATCCGACCACATGTGCATGCAATTTCGCAGTACAACTCGTTTGACAGTTGGATCAGCAGCGCAACATGCCTCCATACGATAGCAATTAGGCAGCTTCTGATAAATTGGGGCTGACAAATGATGACTTGTATAAATATACCCCATTACTTGAAATGAGGATTTGTGCTTCATGTGGGACAGAACCTACTGCCCTAAAGCCGACGCCAAACGAGCGAAATCGGCGGACGGTCAAGCAAGGTCAAAGAAAATCTAAGGTGTGACCTTAGCACCCTTAGTTAGGCCGGCCGCCGTGCTTCCGGCAAGTATACACTAGGGCCGAAATCACGCGGTTTTCGTACGTTTGGCGGCACCTTAATCCGAATCTAAAGCTGGAGCGTCCGCACGGGCGAGCATGGCAGTCCGCCGCGTGATTCCGGCCCGTCTCTGGACAGTTGCAAGCTGCACGGCCTCCAGCCCCAAGGGCACGTCACTTCTTCCTCTTCAGCACGTCTAGCACACGACGGCCGCGACATACTCTCGATTTTTATCGCACTATACCTCTTCTCCTAAGTGTTCTAATAAGAAAGAGGCGGATAGTGCGAGAAAAATCGAGAGAGCTCGCGCGCCGTCGCGTGCTAGCCGTGCAGGACTGCCATGCGCGCCCGTGAGGATACGCGGCCTTATGATGTTAATGTAGACAAACGCAAGCGTCCTAACTGTATCCCTAAGGGGCTGATTACACAGTGAGTATTTCACAATACGTCCCATGCATATTGACGTTATTGAAATAATATTGCTATCAAAACATTGCAATAATACTAACCGTGTAATGCCCGTCGATGAAGCGTCGTTATATGTATCAATGCAATAAAATGAGACCAATTTCTATAATATATGTGTCAAATGTGTCTCCTTTTACCTAAACAAGATATTTCCAAACGGAAAAGTGTTTACATAAATTTAGATATTTATCATACATTTTATGTAAGTAGAATGGCAATATTGTGGTCTAGATGCTGTCCAAAAACACCATATTAACGAATTTAACAGTCTTTGTGTGCTTGTGATTGTGAACCTTTCTGAGCACTCACTTAAAATGCCTCAAAGATTTTAACATTTTAACTTTGTATCGAAGCAATATATTTTGTATTAAGTGGTAGCATTGCTGACGAAAATATGTTTGTACCTAACCGCAATTAAAACTTTTCTTTGGCTTTATAGTCTGGGAAGCGCAAGTTGAACTCACTAGATTCAATTACGCGGCAACACTAAGAGCGCTCGGAGATTAAGAACCCTCCACATTCGCGCGCGTGAATCGCGGCGCATATCGCGTTGATAATCGCGCGTGAACTCTTCCTTGGACAACAGGAAGTCCTCCTGGAACATTCAGTGTTCACAATTGACATAATTGTTTGCGTTCGCACGCTTTGCCACTAGACGCCCAGTGTGCGTGTGCGCCGATTTTATTTATTTTTATTTTATTTATTTTTTTATTCATTCACACATAAATTTACAGTTTAACACCAAATCACTTATGTGGTATACCAAGTTTCGCTACAAAATTTTAACAAGAAATTAAATTTAAGTCACACACAATCACATATGGTAACGTTATAAAAATTTAAAAAGAAACTAAAATAAACTCATAACAACTTCAACAAGAAATAATGGCACAGTTTAAATATTAACACTAAGTACAATCTATTCATACGATAAGAATGCTAAAACTTTTCTACAGAATACACCAATACTGTCAGCAAATATGTCTATGTCGTATGCTATACCTACAAAATGTATCAAGTAACTCGACCGTAACTTGTGGCGGCCACTATTAGCTAAATTTGCCACTTTAAACGTGATTCGGTATACACATTGACCAAAAGTGTTGCCGCGTATAGAATCTAGTTGGAGCAAGTAAAACCAGTCTAATTTGCCAGAGTCTAGTATAACCCGCGGCACGAAGGTATATTAGAACCCTACCCAACCGCGAACGTCCGAAAATGACAGTTCGAATATCTTTATCTCTATCGTTCGAATAATGCAAATGCTATAAAAATATAAGTACGAAAAGTTTCTGCGGGTATAGCTCTGCGCGGTTGCCGTTTTTCGGCCATAATCAAAGGTATCCATAAGATGTTGGTTCTACTTTCGTGTCGGGGACTATATACTTTTTGATGTTAAGCGCCATGTCCTAAAAGTCAATCATCGACTAACGAATGATGCAATAACGCTTCATAAGCCGCGGGTTGCGAGCGCACTTGGCCGGACCCGAGTACGTGTCTGAGTAACCAAGTACGTCCGAGTGAACCCGGGTATGTCCGAGTGAACCCGAGCGAGTCGAGCGTTCCGACCCGTGGCTGCGACACTACTGCGAATAAAACATTTGATTAGCGACTTGTTGTTTTTATACATACTTCCTAAAAGCCGTCGCACATTGAGTCACTAAACGCGGCCACTAACATCTGGCGCGAGCCACTCGGCTCGGCGGCCACTAATCGCCCGGTGTGTGCTATACAAAATGTATGAAAGAACTCGCCCGCAGCTTACGGCGGCCGCTAGTGGCTCAATGTGCGGCCGCTCTAAACTACCCAAAGCCGCGGACAGCACAGTCCACGAAAATAATGAATACTTTAGTACGCCACGACAGCACAACTGACGCCGCGACGCGACGTGAGATAAGATGATCCACCCTACTTTTTCTAAATTGCGCAGTGCGAGTGAGACAAGAGTCGGCGAGTCACACACAACGCGAATGACATTGAACAGCTTTGCGTAAATCAGGTTTGTGTAAGGACTAAAATGAGTCAGTTTACTAATTTGGTGGTAAATAAACGAAGGCGATGAGAAAATCCTCACAAATTTTCAGTCCAACTCTTGACCGTAGTCGTTAATTGGTTATATTCTCTTTGCCTTTGACAGACAGATAGTGATGAGCTGTTATTGCATTGCACTGAGGGCCTTCCGCGAAACGAAAACGAAGTTCGTTCGTTTATCTCCGTCTCTGTTGCTCGAATGAGCAAGTGCGACAGAGAGGGAGACACATGAACGAAGTTTGTTTTCGTTTCGCGGTAGGCCCTCTGATAACCCGCTTCACACGGTACTGCACGTCCTGCAGTGGTCCTGCGATTTTTAAGATAGAGCAAGAAAACTGAATCATTCAATTTTCTATCATTTTTATCCCTCCTTCGCTTTATCTTACTACTCTTTTATAGCATAGATTTAGTAATCGACTAATGACCTCTAGTGTCGAATAGAAAAACAGAGGCAACAGATATTTGTAAAAAAACTAAATGTCAACAAATCTGACAAGCTTGGTGAAGTCATTCATTTTTATATGGCAGCACTGAGTCTTGACGCCAAGTCGCCAACGCCATCGAAATCGCGACGCATTTCATTGATTCATGCTAATCTTTATGTTTTTATTCGGTACTTAATGTAGTGTTAGTCTTGTTGTAGTTAGTTAAGATTTTTCAATTGTGTCATCCTGCTATAAAGACAGCTTATATCTACGCCGCTATGATGGAGGAAAGTGGCAGTGGAGTGTCTCGGGAAACTGTGTACATTAAGCAGGAACCTGGGTGGGAATCTGAGGATGAAGCCCCTCTCAGGCCCGAGACGGAGAGCGTTACGCTGTTAACAGAACATAGTAAGATTTTACGTAATTCCTATAACCAAGTACAAGACTTAAATACAAACGACTGAATTCTTTGTATATTATATTTACACTAATGGCTCATATTATGTTTAAGTTTCTGCTATGGATTACGAGTTCGCTCGAGGCATTTTTTTGCACGTGACGAGAGCTGTCAAGCGTGCACAACGCCCACCTTTACGCCATATGTTGACTACATCGCCTTATGTTTATACGCGCCGTCTAAAGCACTAACGTGAGGGACGCCGCAATACGTTGGATACGATACGAGATATCTCATATCGTATCTAACGTATTGCGGCGTCCCTCTCGTCAGTGCCTAAATTCCGGACAATGTAATAACCACTTTACGCCCTTCGTCCATATGCCTTTAACCAATAGGAGGGTCGGAGTAAAACAAACACCAGTTGTGTAATGCAAACATACAAGTGCTGTGCAAACAATAGTTATACAGCCTTGTGATGGGTGTTCTCACTTGAGTGTACCTTTTACTGTTTTATAAAAATTCGGAAATCCTGCTGACTCATGTGTACTAAAAAAAAAAAAAAAAAAATGGGGTCAGCCCAGACTTTTTATTTTTATTTTTTATTTTATGATATAGGAGGCAAACGAGCAGTCGAATCACCTGATGGTAAGCGATAATCGACGCCCATGGACACTTACAACACCAGAAGAGTTGTAGGTGCGTTGCCGGCCTTTAAGATAGGAGTACGCTCTTTTCTTGAAGGCTTGAAGGTTATAACGGTCGCGGTCCGGAAATACGCAGGCGACCATTCATTCCAGAGTTTGGCTGTGCGAGGCAACTATCCAAATTCTGTTAAATAAAGTATAAGGTGCACTTTTGAGTGAAAAAATACTGATAATTCGACCGTAGATAACATTGACTGGTAGAAAATGCTTTATAGCATTATGTCCGCCTTTTGTACCATAAGATATTGTTTTGTGCAATAAATATTAAATAAATAAACAAACTAACTTCTAAAAATTACTGATCACTTTTAAGAGTAAGAATTGAGAGTTTTTTTCCTTTGATGGCCCCACTTACTTCACCGTCACTGGCTGAAACCGTTCAATAGAATGAGACGGACAGTCTATCTTGTCACTTGTCGCGTGATAAGGCCAACCATGATACGGGGTCAGTGCAACTCTCCTCCACTTTTTGATATATGTTTTGTTGAAGATGTAGATGGCTTTTAATAGTTAGACCTAATGAGTGCCTAGTGGACAAGGAATTACTTTGAAATAAATGCTATTATTTTATCTTGTTTCACATAAGTATACATAAAAATTCTTGTCATTATCATCTTGTTTTTAAAGACATTGTAACTTGTACACCAAAGTATTTATGTTAGAACTTAAGTATTTGCATCGCAAACAGCTATTTCAATGTAATGCCTTCATCAGTCATTCAAAACCAAATTACTTTCTTATAAAATAAAATCGTATACATTTTTGAAGCCCTTAAGTTAAGTGGCAGTGGGCGGGGGCACATAGCACGTAGAACCGATGGCCGTTGGGGCGGAAAGGTTCTCGAGTGGCGACCACGTACCGGAAGGCGCGGCGTGGGTAGGCTGCGTAAAGGTTGCGCTGGATGCGGGTAGCGCAGGACCGGTCACTTTGGCACTCTTTTGGCTCCCCAAATGTCCCCTCCCTATGTCCAGCAGTGGCCGTCTTTCGGCTGATATAATGATGATGATGATGACATTTTTGAAATGAAATCCTACTCCTTACCCATGCATCGTTATCCTCATTGCTGAAGGTAAAGGAACAACTACTTGTGTTCAAGTTTAATTACAATGTTAATCTCTTTTACAGTCAAGGTGGAAATTGAGTATGAGGAGCCAGCACGGGTGAAGCAGGAGCCCCCATGCTCCGACAGCGATGGCTCTGACACGGAGAGTGTGGAGACCGACTCGCAGGATGCCCCAGAGGAAACACAGAGAGAATTCACTGGTGAGTTCTTTTTACAAGCTTCACATTACTACAAGCAGCATATTGCAAAGAACACAAGGTTGTGAAAGCTTGTAACGAACTGCCAGACAATGTGTGATGTGATCCAATTGAAGAACAAATTAGACAGGCACAGTTCTACAGCGAAATAAACTTTTAGCGCAACAATTACATACTTAAAAGTCAATTGGATATAGACACCATCAGTTGTTTCAACAGCCAGCCTGATCAATAAATAAATAAATAAACAAGCCTCTCACAGCCTCCCTGGCGCGGCCTGCGATAGTGGCCAGTTGTATATATTTATTTATATATTGATACATGGAAAACCAACAGCGCAACATATTTATAGACAAAATATGACAAGCTGAAGCGGCTTCGCCCGCCCATTGCAAAGAACGCAGGCAAACCCACAGGATAAAACATAGCCTATGCCCATCCGAAAAGTCCATTCTATACACAGGTAAAAGATTTTTGTAATTGAACAAGTGATTCAAGAGATTACTCCTTATCTTTACATACAAACTGAACTAACTTCAAATGTCAGACTTCCGTTTTATTATATATATATATATACACTAGCTACAACTGCCTGGGTGCTAATTCAATTTCAATTTCAAAGCCTTTTATTACCGAACATACAGTTAATAACATTTTTATACAATATTTGTTCATGTGTTTGCAACAATCGTTGGCTCGACGTGTCCTTTTGACACAAAGGCCTCCTCCATTGCCTTCCATGCCTCTCTGTCGCTGGCTAGTCGTGTCTATAGTGAAGGTGTGTGTGTCGCCAGCAGTTTTCTTCAAATCATCTGACCATCTTTTGTATTGTCTGCCTCTTTTATTTTCGGGTTGTAGCGCGGGGTCCACTCTGTCAGTCAGTATGTTTGACCACTTTTGTATTGTCTGCCTCTTTTATTTTCGTGTTGTAGCGCTGGGTCCACTCTGTCAGTCAGTATGTTTGACCACTTTTGTATTGTCTGCCTCTTTTATTTTCGTGTTGTAGCGCGGGGTCCACTCTGTCAGTCAGTATGTTTGACCACTTTTGTATTGTCTGCCTCTTTTATTTTCGTGTTGTAGCGCGGGGTCCACTCTGTCAGTCAGTATGTTTGTCCACTTTTGTATTGTCTGCCTCTTTTATTTTCGTGTTGTAGCGCGGGGTCCACTCTGTCAGTCAGAATGTTTGTCCACTTTTGTATTGTCTGCCTCTTTTATTTTCGTGTTGTAGCGCGGGGTCCACTCTGTCAGTCAGTATGTTTGACCACTTTTGTATTGTCTGCCTCTTTTATTTTCGTGTTGTAGCGCGGGGTCCACTCTGTCAGTCAGTATGTTTGACCACTTTTGTATTGTCTGCCTCTTTTATTTTCGTGTTGTAGCGCGGGGTCCACTCTGTCAGTCAGTATGTTTGACCACTTTTGTATTGTCTGCCTCTTTTATTTTCGTGTTGTAGCGCGGGGTCCACTCTGTCAGTCAGTATGTTTGACCACTTTTGTATTGTCTGCCTCTTTTATTTTCGTGTTGTAGCGCGGGGTCCACTCTGTCAGTCAGTATGTTTGACCACTTTTGTATTGTCTGCCTCTTTTATTTTCGTGTTGTAGCGCGGGGTCCACTCTGTCAATCAGTATGTTTGACCACTTTTGCTTTCCTCTGAGCATGTGGCTCGCCCACTTCCATTTTAGAGTTTTTGATTTAAGAGTAACATCTTCTAATTTTATGATCTTGCCTAATAGCAGGGGCCAAAGATGTGTAATCTGGATGGGCCTTTAACTGTGTAGATGTGGGCGGAAAACTGGCCATTTAACAGTGGTGAAGGGAGAAATACAAAAATACAATACAATACAAATACTCTTTATTGGACACCTCACACAAACAAAGCAGTTAAAAAGAGAAACAATACAATAACATGTAGGTAGAGGTAGACAATAGGCGGTCTTATCGCTGAAGAGCGATCTCTTCCAGACGACCTCAAAAATGTGAAGGGCAAACGGGTGAAATGGAGACGAAATGGACAAATCAAGGAGAGTTATGTCGGAATTAAGAACTGTCGCCCTCATGAGCCGAGCTCTTCAATTATGCGGGCGATATCACCATAGGAACTAAGTTGATATTATCTTCCCCTGTGGAGTATACATGTAATCATAATCAATGCGATCAAATCCTGCAATTAAATTTTAAATGATGCCTATTTTATTTTATATTTATTTATTTGTCTCTGGCAAGAAGGCCCATATTTACAAATACCATACACAAAACTTATAAGTTACATAATAACACGCTAAGACGGTGACGCGCGGCGCATGTTCTGCGCATATGAACATGTGAACTACCTGTTGGTACCCAGACCTTACGGTGACCTTTTTTACAAGCTTTATATTAACTTGACCTGTTCGTATACAGGGTGTAACAAAAATGTGGTATTAACCGATCTAGGGCTTAACAGGTATCGTGTTCAGACAAGAAAAAAAAAAAAAAAAATTTTTACGCCATTTTTTTTTTCACCTTGGCCGACTGGGGCGACAAGCTCCATAGAAATGTAAAAAAAAAGCGTCAAATATTTTTTTTTTGTCTTATCAGAACGATACCTGTTAAGCCCTTGATCGGTTCATACCACATTTTTGTTACAACCTGTATAAATATGTACGAGTAAGTTGTCCGTCAAAATTTGCAATTTTTCAGTCACTTGCCGTTATCCGATTGAGCTGAAATTTTGGGTATTAGTATAGTTTGGATGACATTTCAATATTATGATACCAGCGAGCTGATCTGATGAAGGAGACAGAAGGTGGCCATGGGAATTCAGTATTTAACCGACGTAACCCCGTTTGGGCTCGTTTAGAAAAGTACAGTTGGCAATAAAAGTTTCTACCAAAATTGCTCTGTAGTAGTGTTGTGTTCCTGGAGGTGAGCAAGGTCGCCAGAGCTCCCGGGGATGCGTTGTGTTGAGGGAATTTGTTCCTTCAGCTTTCAACACAGTGAATCCTCAAACATATCAAGGGTCGGCAACGCCCATGTTACTCCTTTGGAGTTGCATGTGTCTATAGGCTGCAGTGTCCGCTTACCATCAGGCTTGTTTGCCACCGTCGTTGTATAAAATAATTGAAATTTTGGACAGAAACTTATTTAGAATGATTACTGGGAGGAAATCCGTTATGGTATGTCCGCACAACGGGGATAGCGCGGAGATTATGTCTCGCACCGACTAAGGGCCGATTCAGACCGGAATGGCAGCGGCCGGCAGCGGCGCGGCGAGCACTTTCAGTGTCAAATAATTTTAAACTATCTACATACTAAAAAGTCCAGTACCGCTTAAGAAGCTCGAAAAGGTCGCGCGGCGCCTCGCGGTGCCGCGCGGTGACGCGATGGGCCTCGTGGCCACGCGCGTCTTGGCGTACTGGACTCTTTAGTATGTAGATAAAGTTTAAAATTATTTTATACTGAAAGTGCTCGCCGCGCCGCCGCTGCCGGCCGCTGCTATTCCGGTCTGAAGCGGTCTAAAAAAACCCCCGCGGCGGTCCCCCTCGACGCATTCCGGACGGCTCTATGGGAGCTGCTACGTCACGTCTCTGTAGCTTCTACGCGTTTTTTGTATTGACGCGCGCAACCCCCAGCGTCATTGTACTACCCCGAGGACCCCTTTTAGTCGCCTTGTAGCTGGCAGGCGATCATGCCCGGGCTACAGGGCAAACACCGCAGCCTATGTTATATGATATCCGTCTCGTTCTGACAAGTATGCGAGAATGACTATCCGTCACTCTCGCACTCGCACAACGCACAACGATAAGTGATATAATTTACTTTGAAAACAGAGTTTAAACCCATTTCAATTCAGTTCTTCGTCAAGCCACATACATGAACATTTCCACACTTATTTTCCTTTTTACCACATGAACTGCTTTCATGTGGTAAGAGAGCAATTGCTTTCATTATTACAAAAAAAAAACCAACTCGTATCAAGTGTGCCCATAAAATTGGAAGAGTTCCGTCAGTTTCTTCAGGATTCCATCATGAGATCGTGCCCTGATGACCAATTGATTGATCGATTGATATTCTATTTTATGTAACCATAGACACATATTTTATAAGTAGAACTTACTAAGCTAAGGGGTTTGTAGGTATATCTAAACTTGCATTTAAAACAAAACAACACTGACAGAGGAGTGCAATCCCTCGCAGTGCGACACGTAGTGACAGTCAACCCTGTCCGCTATCATGCGCAGAATGCTGTTGGGACTGCGGCGCACCAGGGATCATCACTGGACCACCTGGGAAGGGAGATACCCTTTCAAACAAAAAAGAATTTTCCAAATCGGTCCGGGTCTCTTTGAGTAACCGATGAACATACAAAAAAAAATAGAAGATGCCGACGAATTGAGAACCTCCTCCATTTCTGAAGTCGGTTACCAATGGCAAACATTTTGCGCCTGCTGAGTTATCGATGTGCAAATTCATTAACAACAAGTCAGCTGTACGTAATTATAATGAAATAAGTATAATACTAAAAATGACTTTGGGATCTCAATATTGTCCTTTGGGTCACGATTTTCGTCATTCTAGGGAATGTGACATTTAAATTGTTCCGAGTTGTTTTTGCACCTAATATTATAAATATAAAAAAAACGTAAGCATAGTAATGTTACACCCGCTGGTTATCTCAAGTGCTAAGTTTTGTGTTTGAAATAACAGTATTTGTTTTGGTGGATATCTCGGTTACTGCATTAATAATCACTATGGTCATGGCTGATATTCAATTTTTCTCTCTGTAGGTATATAAAAGAGTAGATTTTTCACTGAACAGTTGTCATATTTGTTACAGTATCTATGCCACTTACAGCGGCAGAACGACAGAGACGATATAAGCAAAAACTAAAACTAGATCCCGCAAAGTATCAACAATACAAAACAAGAAAACTGACGAATTACCATGCCAAAAAGAGACTCGTTAATGAGTTGTCTCCAAAAGAAAAATTCAATGCACGGGTGACATGGAGACTTAGGAAACAAAATTTAAGGCGGAACAGGAAAAACGAAGCGAAAGGTCTTGAAGGTACTCCCACCTCCCTCCTAATGAGGCTACCCAATGATTACATGCCACTGAATTTAGATCAGGATAATATTGATAAAAATCCCGTAGCGCCTGAAAATAATGCAGGAGTCAAAAAAGTAAGAAAAGACCCATCGCCACCCTACAGAGAAAATTTACGATTGCGGCAAGAACTTGAGCAATTAAAAAAGAAGTCTGAGAAATATAAAAAGCGTTTGCAGAGGATTGACAAAGGAAAGAGAGAAAAACGACCTTATGAAAATACCCAGTTCAAAGAACACTCCACTGTGATAGATACGCATCAAAACACGGAGACACATAAAGAAGATAATATATTGAAGGATATATTAGAAAAATATGGTTGTTGTACAGGAGAAATGACTGTAGCATCTCAGGGGGTAACTGGACCACTAAGGAAACCTGTGAAAACAAGAACAACAAAATTAAAGAAAATGATAGAAGCATTTTATCTAAGAGACGATGTCTCGAGAGCGTCAGCAGAAACCGAGACTCTAACTAAGAACAGTAAAAAAGTTCAAAAAAGATTTTTGTTAGACACCATAAAGAACCTGCATAAGACTTTTAAGTCTGAAAATCCCGATGCAAAGTGTTCTTACTTTTATTTTACCAAAAACAAGCCTAGTTTTATTGATTCTTTTAAAAGCAATCTGCCCCGGTGAGGCAATAAAGATTAACGAATTCGATTCTTCATTGTGTTGGTCACCGTTTCCGTTTTATTTAGTTATGCCTGTCCCAATGTTAGTCATCAAATCTTGCGAGTTAAATTTTACCGGTTACCGATAGGGCTGAAATTTTGGGCAAAGGTACAGTTTGGATGACAATTCAATATTATGGTACCATCGAGCTGATCTGATGATGGAGACAGAAGGTGGCCACGGGAATTCAGTACTTAACCGACCCCGTTGAGCTTGGGTTCGTTAGAATCGTCTCAATGAGTAGTTGATGACGGCATACAGAAAAGTACAGTTGGAAATTAAATCTTGTACTAAAAATTAACTTTTGTTCGAGTCTTTGCAAAACTCTCGTTAATCCTAAATACATAGCCAAGCTCTAAATAATCATGGCATTATTAAAACTATGAACGAGCTAATATCTGCTGCGGTTTGCAATAATTACGAGCCTGTATACTTGACATTATTTGAGTTGGCCAATCCAAATTGGAATTCCAATGACAGTTTTTATAAAAAGCCGGCCACTTTAAATAAACTCAACCATATGTATGAAAGACGCAATCCATGATGTGTTTTGAATATTGAAACTAACATTGACAAATATGGCATAACGCCATCATCCAGTTTATTTCTTTTTATTTATTTCTTACACATTACATTTATAGGTTTACAGTACAGTACAAAGGCGCCTACAATTTTAGGACTTAATTTAATTGAAAACTGTGCTTAATAAGTTAAATGAATACATCACACAACTTACATAGTAATCTAGGCACGTTGCTACCTACTAACAATACATATTACTTAGGGCAGAAATTTTAGGGAGCAGGGTTTGCCAGCTATCGGCAAAGACGTCGGCATCCTGCCTCAACACGAGCTGATTGTGTAACGCCGACGCCCGCGCACGGGCCGCGGGCGCGCTGCCGGCGCGGCGCGTGCGTCGGCCAATGGAAATAATGAGTCTTAGGAGAGTTAGGCACTGGTCCCACCGCCGGCTAGTAAGCTAGAAAAGTTGGGCGAGTAACGGTTCATTGCGTGCTGACCAGGCACAGTGTGATCAATCGACCTTTACAGATCCGCAATGTAATGCTACTCGCCCAACTTTTCTAGCTTACTAGCCGGCGGTGGGACCAGTGCCTTATATGAGAAAGACGGATAACAGGTAAAAAGCATTAATAATGTGAACATAAATCAACAACTCTCAGATATGTGGTTTTAATAATAGATCTCAGGATTACATCACTGTGTTTGTTAATCCATACTAAACTAATATTATAAATGCGAAAGTGTGTCTGTCTGTTACTGTGTCTGTGTGTACCTCTTCGCGCTTAAACCGCTGAACCGATTTTGATGAAATTTGGTATAGAGATAGTTTTAGTCCTGGGGAGGAACATAGGATAGTTTTTATCCCGGAAATCGTCCCTTAAGGACGTGAAATGGGGGGTGAAAGTCTGTGTGGAGCTACGATATAAACGAGTTCCACGCAGACGGAGTCGCGGGTAGAAGCTAGTTTTATGAACATTTTGGAAAGTACTGTTTTTTTAAATACAACGACGGTGGCAAACAAGCGTACGACCTGCCTGATGGTAAGCGGACACCGCAGCCTATAGACGCATGCACCTCCAAAGGAGTAACATGGGCGTTGCCGACCCTTGATAAGTTTGAGGATTCGCCGTGTTGATAGCTGAAGGAACAAATTCCCTCGCTCTCAACACGACGCATCCCCGGGAGCTCTGTTTGTATGTATTCTAGTTATTGTTTTTGAATTTAATAATTTAGAGGCGTTTCCGGTTATTGTCTCTAGAGTCACACATTTAGTCTCTTGGCTCACAATATTGTCCCCGGATATTGATACAGTATTAAAAGTCTTAACAATATATGTAAGCTATACAAATTATATTTATGTGACCGCTTTCTGAAGTGTCAGTGCTTTAATAATTATTTTTATTGGTTCCACACCGAATTATAAAGGATACCCTGACCAAATCACACAATATACCTTAATAATACGAATATGAGACTGATTATCTTAATTTGCTTATTTGTATAAGGTAATATTTGATTATTTGCGGTATTAAACCATACTTGTTTTCTAATACATATTGTTTTAATAACGGAACCCAGTACCACTAACCAAGTAGACATTTCACAATACCACAGTAGATATCCTATACTATTAAACGAGCAATATTTGTATATATATATATATACCTATACATATATTTGCAATCACGTTCTTGGTAACGGCTCTATATTTGGGTATTCATGTTCTTTAATTGTTGTTGCTCTCCAAAAACTGGTTCAAATGGCATCGTAAGAAAAAATCTCAGGACACAAGCGCGCCGCTTGAGCGTAATTCACCAATGGACTGGACCTTATTTCATTGTATTAAGGTCTACAATGGTTTGAAGCGGCATCATGCCTGCGCAGGCATGATGCCGCTTCTGCGTGGGGTGTTTGGGAGCGTAGGTTCGGATCCTGCCGGCTGCGCCAAGTAAACGTTAAGGGATGCGTGAATCAAATTACGTAGTTAGATCTAGTCAAACGTACCCGCCATGCTCATAACATTATCTACCATATACCTGTCTCTGTATAATTCGCGCCTTACAGGTCGACAATATTACCATTACGCAGTGATCCAGGTAAAGGTACCTAGATTACTTCGTTAAGACCATGTAAGGAACGGTCACCCGTTCCTCCATACAAACTTATTCCACCATGTATGTACTTACCTCTCACAAGTTTCGTTTTACCCAATTATTTTTTATTTTAATAATCAATGACGTTTCAAAACTACAAAATTCGCCGCCATAAACAGCTGCTCGAAAAACTAGTTCAATAATAATGCATACTAATACACTCGCGGACAAAGAATACGGGATGGTAAAATACCGTCATATTTCCTAAAATAGTGCGTAAGAGGTTGTACAGTTAATCCTGTCATGATCTTTATAAAATTTTACATATAGACTGCTAATAACAGTAAAAAATATAACGTTACCAGGTTTAAATCGGACTCGTAAAAACCCATGAAAAAAAAACAACGTTAACGGAGCGAGATATCACAAAAATCGTGATTTTTGGATATTGATATTTTTATGATAGGATCCAGGATATTGCTAATACAGTTGGGTATTGTAAAGAATAGCATATTATGTAAATAAAACAAGTATTAAATATTTAAAAAAACCTATTGCAGTTATTTAATTTAGGGTGACCCGAAATATTTGACTGCGAGTGTATTATAAATGGGAAAGTGTGTCTGTCTGTTACCTCTTCACGCTTAAACCGCTGAACCGATTGAGATGAAATTTGGTATGGAGATAGTTTGAATCCCGGGGAAGGACATAGGATAGTTTTTATCCCGGAAATCATCCCCTGAGGGGGTGAAATGGGGGATGAAAGTTTGTAACAAGCTACGATATAATCGAATTCCACGCGGACGGAGTCGCGGGCAGAAGCTAGTAATATAATAAATCAGCCTATATACGTCCCACTCCCAC
The DNA here is from genome assembly GCA_947049275.1 of Epinotia bilunana. NCBI lineage: Eukaryota > Metazoa > Arthropoda > Insecta > Lepidoptera > Tortricidae > Epinotia > Epinotia bilunana. The sequence goes on from OX346276.1 coordinate 1,280,985, forward strand.
TGCTGGGCACAGGCGCACAACGAATATAAAAGAAAAACAGAAAATATTGAGACATCGCCAAAGTTCTATTTATAACATGAGTGAAAGAAAACTAAAATTGGTCCAAAATTAGAAGAGAAATTAGAGTGCTACAAAACCCTGTTTTCGCCAGATTTTTGTATGTGAGGTCGGTTCGAGCTGCAGTTGTCCCTGTCTCTCTCTATACGGGATAATAGGACGACCGCTTTGGCCTAGTTGGTTTGAATCCCGGTAAGGGCGTTTATTTGTGAGCAGTGATAAGCAGGAATATTTGTTCATGTAGTCATGGGTGTTTTCTTTGTATATAAGTATTTATTTGGTCTATATACGTATATATATCGTCGCCTAGTACCCATAGTACAAGCTTGGCTTAGTTTGGGACTAGGTTTTTTTTGTATAAGATAGGCCCCAAATATTTATTTAATTATTTAAAACTACAACTTAGAAAAGTTAAAAAACTCCCGACATTTTCATTTCAAAGTCCAATATCTCAAAAACGGCTCAACAGATTTTCATGAAACATTGCTAAGAACACTCGGGATCACATCAGCTTTCGAATAAAAAAAACCGCATTCAAATCGGTCCATCCGTTTGGGAGCTACGATACCACAGACACATTAAACCCTCTCTTTGCGTCGGGGGTTAAAAATGAGGGACTGGGGTCAGGTCAGTTATAGTACATTACGTACCTAGGGCGGTGGATTCGTGAATGGCCCAGATCGCAGTTGTTTGTGGAACCGAAGGTGAGGGCCATATATATGCGATCTGGGGCTTTACGAATTACCGCCCGTAGTAAGTACACAATTTTACGTCTTCATCTGGCCACAATGTGAGTTTTACCGTACGCGCAGCGTGCAGGAAAACTCGCATTATGGCCAGGTGTGACGTAAAATATTGTAAGTAATGTTGTCAGTCTTGGTATATACCTGCTGTCGGTACGATACGACTATATATTCTAAATAGAAGCCAGAAGAATGTAGTAAATCGAAATAATATTTTGGGCATAGCCCTTAACACGTTCGCAACCAAAACCCCGCTTAGCGGGCACTCGTAATGTTTGCTCAGATGCCGACTCAGCCCGCTAGGCGGGCACTAGTGTGAACTTACGCGCCTGGCGAATTTTGTCGGTTTCTGGTGAATTGTTCCATTTTTAGTCCGGTTGCGAAAGTGTTAAATACGAATGCATAGGTAAGCAAGAAGTTGCGTAATCACCCTGGAGATGAGCTTACATTTTAATTCGTTTAGGTGAGCTTATTTTTGTACTGATTACAGACGAGGTCAATAATAAACGATATGAATGAACGAAATTTTACAAGTTACCACAACAATTATAATGAATGACACGTTTACGATCTAATTCAAGAATGATGTCATGTAATAAATAAGTCGAAATATGTTGTTTTTGGGGCAGAGCATCAAATCCGTAGTACCATCAGTAACCTCGAGACTTTGACTACCAGTAAGGTTGCTATCATGGGCGAACCAATAGAGAGGGTGGTAGAAGCAACTAACCTTGGCCTCCTCATGGACGGCAAGCTGCGCTTTGAGAACCACGTACTAAAAGTTGTGAGTAACTGCTTCTACCGCCTTAAAGTTCTTTACAATGTTCGCGATTACTTAAGTGTTGATTTGCGTGTTAACCTTTGTGAATCGCTGATATTGTCAAGATTAAACTATTGTGATGTTGTCTATGCTGGCTGCATTACTGGTCGTACAAAAAAGCTCATACAGCGAGTGCAAAACGCATGCATTCGTTTCTGTTTCCGAGTCCCATCCCGCTCCCATATCACTCCCTACTTGAACGCCGCTGGTCTGCTGAACATGCCTGCACGCAGACGGCTTCACCTTGCCACTCTTCTCTTTGGCATAGTGCGATCTGGGGTCCCAGCATATTTGCTGAGTAGACTTGTATGGCCCAAGAGTGCGCGTAGGTGTAAGGCGATGATTCTGGTGCCAAAGCATCGGACCGCGGCGTTTCGAGGTAGCTTCAGGTTCGCGGCGTCCAAGTGTTGGAATGATCTCCCCCCACCTATCCAAGGAGCGTCTAGCAGGTATACCTTTAGGCGCCAGCTTAAGGGCTATTTGTTGACGCTCCAAAAATCCCAACCCTAACCCATCCAGCACTTTATTTAATTTTTAACCATTTTTTTTTTTTTTTTTGAACATCCCATCCGTTTCGCGTTTTTCACATTGTTTCTCATCCCATTGTGCTTGTGTCACATATTTAACAGATTTAGTATATAAATTATTTATTTATTATGTGTATACGTTTGTATCGGCAGTATGTTGTGTTGCGTTCCGTGGGTCACGTACGGTGCTGTCTGAAAATCAGCGCTGTAGGTGTCTGTCTGACACCTTGGCATAATGCTGAGACAGCGACCGATTCACTGCCGCGAAGACACACACATTATGTGTCAATTGCATTGTATGTACTCCCCTTCACTGTACTCCCTTTGTCTCTGTGTGTCTTTTGTGTAGTGAATAAATGTCTTCTTTCTTTCTTTCTTTCTTTCTTAATATTTTGAATATTATTAATAAATGACTTCTGATACAGAGACTACTTCTGTTACTGTCCTCGTAGCTTAGTGGTTAAAGCACTCTACCGGCAATAGAGGGATCGCAGGTTCGAGTCCTGTCGGGGGCTACAGACAAAGATGGTTTATTTTTCCATTATATTCATTCTCTCTGTATCATATCGTTAATAATATGATCGGGGTAACGTCCTCGTTAAAAATAACACGAAACAAAATATTTAAATAAATAATTTGTTTCGTTAAGAAAGGTCAATAATATTATTAAGAAGTGTCTGTGAGATTGTAGCTTTCTAAGTTTGTATGTGTTGTGTTGTTATAATCTACGAAACCGCTAATTCAATTTCAAAAAATCTTCCACCTGCGTGTAGAGTAGACTTTGTCAGTGTTTCTAGGCTATATTTTATCCCGCGGGCTTGCCTACGTTCTTTGCAATACGAGACCGCGCGGGCAGCTAGTTTATTATAATTCGATTATCCTTAATGTTTCTTTTTTTTCAGTTAGCGTGAAGCAGGAGCCAGTGCAGGAAGGCTCCGACGAAGAAAAACCCTTCGCCTGCGACAGATGTGGAAAGAAATTCAGACGTACCAATTGTCTAAGAAGGCATATAAGAACCCATATCAACAGGAAGACATACACCTGCGATATATGCAAACGGCATTTCACGCGTTTGAATCTATTTTTTAGACACAAACGAACTCATGTCGGCTCCAGAACACACGATTGTAAATTATGCGGGAAGCAATTCCGAAGTCCTAGTGACTTGAACAGACATCTAATAACTCATACTGACGAGAAACCATTCAAATGTGAAATATGTGAAAAACAGTTTAGGCAGCTCAATTCTTTAAATTACCATAAACAATCTCATACGGGCGAGGATAGATCCAGGCCTTTTTCCTGTGATCTATGTGGGAAGAAATTTACACAATCGTGCCATGTAGTCACGCATAGACGGAGTCACACAGGAGAAAAACCATATTCGTGTGAAATATGCAACATGAAGTTCGCGAGTACGAGCGCACAGAGCAGACACAAGTTAACACACACTGGAGAGCGGCCACATACCTGTGAAACATGCAATAAAAATTTCGCGCGCTCGGGCGAATTAATCAGACACAGGCGCATACACACTGGAGAGAAACCATACGAGTGTGAAATCTGCGAGAAACGGTTCGCGCAATTAAACTATTTAATTAGTCATAAAAAGATTCATACCGGTGAGAACGGAATCAAGCGGTTCACTTGCGAGATTTGTGAGATGCAGTTCGCGTGTTCGAATCATTTGAAGACGCACAAACGGACTCACACTGGAGAAAAACCATATAATTGCGACGTCTGTGACATGCAGTTCCCGCGCTCGCATTCTTTGACGAAACATAAACGGATTCACACTGGTGAACGGCCGTATCCTTGCGATTTGTGTGAGAAGAATTTCAGAAGCTCCAGCGACTTGATAAGGCATAAGCGGCTGCATTCAGACGCAAAGCCGTATACGTGCGAAGTCTGTCAGAAGTCGTTTCGGGATTCGAGCTATTTTCAGAAACACAAACGGACTCATGACGGCGATACAACATAGGGTTTTGAAATAGTTATTTATAATTGTGTTTGGGTCAATCAACTTTTTGTTGTTATTCAGTACCGGGCTCCTGGAGACAACGGTCATAGAGTTTCTTAGAAAAAATAGTATAAATAGGCGCATAGACACTAAATAAAATAATCAGTAATGTCATATTTTCTCGAAAAAGGATTAAAAATGTAGTCAAATGGAGAAAAAATCAACGCAAAAGGTTAAATAATCACGAAGTTAGCGAGTTTAATTTGTGTGTTATTTTTTATCACGAAGTTATAAGTGTCCAAAGTTTTAAGAAGGGGTATGTTCTGTCCCTTTTTTGTAAAACGCAACTTCATACGAAACGATGACGCTTGTAGTTAGTGACGTCACTAGAAGACGGCAACGTGCCGCGCCCCGTCGTGTGCGGCGCCGCCTTCGACCATGCTCCCCGGCAGCATCCTGTAATGTGACGTCACACTTTTTTTTCTATCTCTTTATTTAAGGAGCTTGTCACACAGGTGATCATGTCGCTCCGTTATAATCAACATAACATATTTTTCTTTATTTCGAATTTCACAAACTGTTTGCGTTATATCTCTCTAACAAGCAATATTAAAACGGTTGTAGCTTCGTTATTCTTTGAGATATCTGAATGGGATTTTCGTCACTAGGCATATTTTTTTGCCTTCTTTCTTTTGGAGTAATAATAATTTTCGAGTCTACACCCCTATTGGTCTTCTATCATGGTAAGGAGATGCCCCACCATGGAATGGGTTTGCCAATAAAACAAAAACACGTGTTTAGTGGATTTATAAAAGCACAGTTTTAAAGAGTTACCCAGGAGTCGTAACCATGGCGACGAGCAAGAAAAAATAGTATTAGGAGATTCTGGAAGAGATCGCTTTTTAGCGATAAGACCGCCTGTTGTCTAACATTGTTTATGTTTAACTTACCCCTATTCTTCTATTATCTACTATGTCTGGTGAGCAATAAACAATATTTGTATTGTATTGTAATAGTTGATTGGTCCATTAACGATGCAAAGTTTTAAGAATTAAAGAAATCGGGTGGCATTTTTCATTCCCGACTAGGATTTTTTAATATTCTTATAACACGATATAATGTGCAAGATGGGGCGGGGAAAGGAGTGATATTTTCGGGTGTAACGTATGTTTGTTTGTTTGGCACGCTTTGTAACCTTAAGAAACGGCTTAGGACGTTTTCACTCTGAACTGTACTTTTTTATCATGTTTTTTTTCCTTAAATCATGAGCACTCTTCTGATAAAGATTTGACATCTTTGTATTGCAATTGTTAGAGTAACGTACATTACAGTATTGTATTTTTTGATAAGCTGTTGTTCTTTTTACTTGTTTCTATTATTTATTAATGATGAGGTGCTAAAGACCTACTGCATGAAATTAAGTTAAAGATAAGCTTTGTCTACTTACGGTGGAATGACCGTGTGAACTTTCCATTAAAATATTTTTCGAAGTACATTGCTTAATTTAAAAACGATTTTATGATGTTATTGTTTAATCTAGTCAATCAAAAGACCTAATTACCGCAAAATTACCAATGTTTTTAAATACATACATACATACATTCACGCCTTATCCCTAAAAGGGGTAGGCAATGCACATGAAACTTGTGTTCCAGTACCACTTTTAGCATAAATGTGGGTATAAAAGATCGACAAAATGTGATATCGCAGTGACTGGTTGCTAGCCCAACACCCACAACACACTTCAACCCTGTTCCCTTAGTCGACTCTTACGACACCCACAGGAAGAAAGGGGGTGGTGCTATTCTAACCCGACACCACACGGGGGTGGTGTTTTAAATAGCCATGAATTCCTCGTTTTTGCTGTATCCTGTAGCCGCCCAGCACGCAAAACGCACAGTTAAATTTGAGTCACGTTTAAATCGAAGGTATTTGAATTTTGAACAACTGACACGGCCTTTTAAAAGGCCTCTGGGCGGCTAGAGGATATTTACTGAATGAGCGAGTGAAGCGAACAATGATCTCCATTTCAGATTGGGTAAAAAATATTTTATATGTCCGGCTGTTCTCCTCTCCAGGTTATATTTCTCAACCGATTCCAGTGAAATTTTGTGAGCAGGCAAGATAATTATGCAGATTTTTTTCGTTTCAGGTTTTAGAAATATTTTGAAAATATTCCGTTTAAAAAAAAAACTAACTTGCGAGGTCTACAGCACACAATTAGCTACTAGTTTAATCTTTATTTTACAAAAGAACTACTCAGTACAAGAGGCGGTACTGGTGCTATAAAGCATTCTCATACAGAAGTAATAATGGTATAATTAATAAGTGTTACCCTCACACGGAAAGATCATGTATAGTCACAGAGTTCCGTACCTAAAAAGGAAAAAACGGAACCCTTATAGGATCACTTTGTTGTCCGTCCGTCTGTCAAGACCCTTTTTCTCAGGAACGCGTAGAGGTATCAAGCTTAAATTTATACCAAATACTCGGGTCTACTGTCCCTTGGAGCTGTGAAAAATCAAACTTCTAAACCAACGCAATCAAAAGATACAGCTGTTTGTGCCGCAAATTTTCGAAACTCGCAAGGGTATCAAAACCTACAGGGTACTTCCCGTGAACTCAGGATCTTGAAATTTGGTGCGAAGCAACGTCTTATAGCACAGATAAAGGAGAAATAAAACCGTAAATTTTACGGAACCCTCGGTGCGCGAGTCCGACTTGATTTTGTTATTTATTATTAACAAGGTGATGTGATTGACTAGGTCAAACAATGAATACAAAATGTTTTTAATTTACACAATGTAAATGTCCGAACAGCGTTTTTATGGAAAGGTCACACTGTCGTTCTACCTTAAAACTTATTTATTATATTCATCCTACACAAGTAAACAAGCAACATTATATTTATCACAGCAACCGGAGACGCAGCTACAGTTGGAATGGACAACAATATATTTTATTTTAAGGCTGTGCATTGCAAATTATCGCGTGCTTTGAAACGCCGTTCTGACTAGATTAAGAAACAATATAAGGTCTGATTTTCAGATATATGATTCTTGACTATATGATTATCTGATTTTATCGATACATGATTGCTTAAAATTTCCTCGATAGAAAAAAAAACAAAGTTGGGTCTGTATTTTCCTTTTTTTACTCGGCCTACTCAAACGATACATTATTTTACGATACAATCAAGTTGATACTATAGTATTTAATCTCATCTAAAATCTCACTTTATGAAATTTTAATAAAACGTCTCTAAGTTAGGTATTTATCGAAATTTGTCCAAAAAAGCCATTCTCGAAGTGTTACATCTCTTTTCCTCGTGCGCGGAAGGCATCAGCGTGCCTCTGTCTAGGGGGCGTGTTCGACTCAAATCAAGGCATCGCCTTAACCTAAATGTGTATCTATCAGTTGCTGTGACAAATTGCATCGTTTGTTCTGTGGTTAAGGATCAATGAAATTTACAATACAGAGGGGCTAACGCGAAACGAAAACGAACTTCGTTTGTGTATCTCCGTCTCTGTCGCACTTGCCAGTTCGAGTGACAGAGAGGGAGATACACGAACGAAGTTCGTTTTCGTTTCGCGGTAGCCCCTCAAGGGGCTTACGGGGGTCAGAACTCGATTCTTGGCGATCGAGATCTCATTTCCGAAAAAACACCGAACAGCGCTCGAGCTCCCAGCTACTGGTGCAGTCAGCAGCAAAAGTAGCTACGCTGGTCACTGGACATTAGTCGTGTGTAGGTCATTTTGAGCTCTAACTTGCGTGTGTAGGTATACACACGACTGATGTCAAGGATGAGGACTCGGGAAATTTGAACACGCTAGGAAGATGATGATGATTTGGCTAGCTAACCCATTCACTTCCGTTTCCTTGCATCGAAGCGAAGGGGGGCGTGGGAACTTAATTTTAAGCAGCAGGGGGGCGTGCCTAAAAAAGTTTGGGAACCCCTGGTCTAGATCATTTTGAACGTGTTTATTTTGCGTAGTTACTTCTGCTGCTGACTGTATAATTAAACAAATAAAATTGACCAAACAGAAAACTTGTTTCATTTTCGCTTTATGTATATATTTATGGGGTGTCGGAATAGAATTTCGCCACTCCCTTTCCTCCCATGGTGTCGTAAAAGTCGAGGGAGCAGGGTTGAAGTGTGTGGTGGGCTAGCAACTTATCACTGCGATATCACATTTTGTCGATCTTTTATACCCACATTTATGCTAAAAGTGGCACTGGAACGTAAGTTTCATGTGCTCTGCCTACCCCTTATGGGGATAAAGGCGTGAATCTATGTATGAATCTTTGTTGTACAGTCGACGTGAAAGATTGCAAGATATGTTTCACCGTATTACACTGAAATAGATTGCAAAAGTATAACATTTTCCTCATAAGCGGCTGAACACCTTTGTATCGTGTCGCTTTAACGTCATGTTAAAGCCTTACTCCGCTGCCGTACGAAGTTGTCAACACAGTAAAGGTACAGTTGATGTCAAACACGTTTGCACATAATGCCTTTGGAATAAGGTGAAAAATGTATACATATCTTTGAAATTGGCAGCAATAAGCTCAAAAGGTGCATCCTCACGTACGAAATCGTCGGACTGCATGCAGTCCGCTGCGTGATTACGGCCCGTGTGGATACTTGCCGAAAGCAGGGCATTCTGCCAAATTCCATTCCTATCGCTCTATTTCATAACTTCGTGGCGTCCGACGCGCTCGGACGTTTGGCGTCAGCTAAATAGAGACGAGCGAAATTGGCGGACTACAAGCAATTCGCCGCGTGATTTCGGCCCATCTGGATAAGTGCCGTAGTTGACTTTGACTTTACGTAAGTATGCCAAAATTCAACTCAATGCGGGCGATTACATAGTAACTATTAATTATCATATCACGCAATACCTCATATCACAATACGCATTGACGTGTAGAATATCACTACGATATGATGAGCCAATGTGTAGTGTTGTCGATCAATTCAATTTTCAAACGAGTGAACGTGAAGGGTTCACTCGTTTGAAAATTGAATTGCAAATACCACCAATTAGCCAGGACATATTTTACCTATTATTTCATATGCAATTAAGATATAATAATTACAATATAAATGAAAGCTAGCTTAATCATAAATACAAGATAATCATAAACAATAAAAAACAAAATAGGCTATTATAACTAAAAAGGAATGTTATTAAAAGAACACCGCCTCTAGGAGGTCAGACTGCGGCATAAATGAAATAATGATAATTGATAATAATACTTTTCAATTCATTATAATAGTGAATATTTCAATTAAATTGAACCTGTCTTACGAGTCCGTTGTGGTATAACAAAACGCTAGAAGGAAAAGTTATCTAAACTGTGCCACGCTGCCATTTTGTTACTCCTGTCAATGACATGTTTCGTGAATTCCATTTCAGAAGAGCGCTATCCGGGATTTCATTAGTTTGAGCATTCCTTTATTTCATAATCAATATAAAATAGGAACGTAACGTTATATTCATCGTTATGTGTTTAATACCATTTGTGGATACAAACTTTTCGATTGTATACTCTACAAGATTTCGTTGTAACACGCGAGTTATTACTGGTACCGACAACGAAGACCAACTATCCAAAATAACAGAATCAAAAATCCTTACCACAGGGATAAGAATTGGCGCGGAAAAGCGCTAACGGTGTTTATGTAAACATATATCCGCACTAGTGTATAATCGCGTTTTTCATTAAATAAGTGTATTGTAATATTATGACTGGCAGCATGTCGGAGGAAGCGGTGTACATTAAGCAGGAGCCTGAGTGGGACTCGGAGGACGATGCGCCGCTCAGGCCCGATGCGGAGCGCGTCATGATGTTACCTGAACAAAGTGAGTATATGCTTTACTACTCTTTACTCAATTCTGCGTCGTATGCAGAAATATTAAGCAAACGCATATATAAAGCGCCCTTGCCACCGCTCAAATCGGCTTTGGCTCGTAGATCTCCAGCTTTTTCGCATCCCTACGTTTACAATAACATCTGCAATTACCAGAACATTAAAAGGCTTTCCACTCTTCAAGCTGGACATATGGTGAAGAAATGGTTACTAACATTGTCATATACTGAAACCGAGAGCCTGGTCAGAATACCGCACTCAAACTGAACCCTTTAATGCTGATGTGGAATTTCACACACATACACCCACACATATACACTCACACACTCACACACACGCATTCATACATACGCACACACGCACACACACACTTGCTGTATGTCAACAGAACTTAGTTTATAATTTGTAACTAGCTACCTTTCCTTAACACCACTGTAAATCTTGTTTATTCGCACCCGCAGACTGCCAAGATACAGGCTTGGCCTAGTTTGGAGTCTGATGGATACACCCTATATCATGTAATAAGTGTTTTGTGAAATAAATCATTTTATTATTATGTCTTTCCCGCTCACGGGACAATGCCGTCCCGGACCTTTGGGAGGCGTGCATGGAGCTAGGTACCTACAAAGTACCAACTGAGCCAACACGTAGAGGCCCTTTTGACAATTTAATAAAATGCAAGGAGTACACCGAGCGGATGCTGTCTCTGCCCGTGTCATGGGACGCACACAGGGACAGCACCCGCTGAGGAGTATAGGGCCTATTGATGGTTGATGGAATCTAAATGAAACGGGTTATTGGGTGAAAATGATGGACTAGTGGCTGGGCTATTGGGTGAAACATCGGATGCCTGCCTAATAAAACTGTCTCACTTTTTCTTATTATTATTATTATTATTATTACATACATAAATACACATTCACATTCACGCCATCATCCCTAAAAGCAAGGCAAAGCAAGCAAAGGGGTAGGCAAAGCACATGAAACTTGTGTTCCAGTACCAATTTTAGCATAAATGTGGGTATAAAAGATTGACAAAATGTGATATCGCTGTGACAGGTTGCTAGCCCGTCGCCCACGACACACTTCAACCCTGTTCCCACAGGAAGAAAGGGGGTGGTGCTATTCTAACCCACACGGGTTTTATTTTATGTGAATATTTTCCTGTTTTCTTTGCTTATTGTTCTATTCGGAGTGGAGACAAATCCAACTTATATATGAGTTATGAGAAGTTGCCACCACTCATGTTATTATCCCAGTCAGCAGGGATTACCCCTAAGATGTCCCGTAGCAGTTTCAGAGTAATTTAATTTAAAGTTTGTTATTATTTATTTATCAAGCAGGTAGTTAAAACAACTGACAATGCCTGTATTCAATCATTTTAAAAATCCTTACTAATATTATAAATGTGAAAGTGTGTGTGTGTGTGTGTGTGTGTGTGTGTGTGTGTGTGTGTGTGTGTGTGTGTGTGTGTGTGTGTGTGTGTGTGTGTGTGTGTGTGTGTGTGCGTGCGCGCGCGTGCGCGTGCGCGTGCGCGTGCGCGTGCGCGTGCGCGTGTGCGTGTGCGTGTGCGTGTGCGTGTGCGTGTGTGTGTGTGTGTGTGTGTGGCATAGGCTACTTTTTCCAGCGGGAAAACATCTAATTCCCATGGGAAAGTTCAATATGTTACATTTTCCTATAACCACGCGGGCGAAGCCTCGGGCATCAGCTAGTATTGTATTTTCAATAATCAAGTTATTTAGTCAAACTAGGTACTTAATTAATCTAGAGTTTAATGTTGGTTTTACACAGGTTACACACTTATAGTTAATTAAATTCACTGCCAATAATTAGATCGCACGGAACCTTCTTAGTGAGGTGAGTAGGGTGAGTGACGTAGGTGAGTAGCGCTATATGGGTCGCGGCGTACTGAATGTCTTCCCGGCCCCCTGGCTGATACCGGACTCTTGCTTGCTTGTTTCATTCACCTTACGGAACCTTGCTAATACACAGCCGGTGGCGCTCTGGGCGCTACTCTTATCGCAGCCGGCGGTGGCAACTTGCTGACGGCCTTCTCAATCCATGACCTAGTACATTTTGTTTACACTTGCTCCTTATGAAGTAACATGTTAATAGCAGCAGCACTGCCCCGCAGACTATCAATCCGATACCCACAACATTGAGTTTGCTGTCAATTTGATTTGACAAGTTTTGCACTGTCGCTATCGCCACTGCATTGTGTGAGTTCTTGTCTTCTTCTTTGCTTTGCGCGTAACCCATTGCAAATTATTATTATATAAACGATTTTACCAAGAGTAACCGAGTCTCCCATGGTTCTCTTTGCAGATGACAGTACAATAATATTCACCGGCAAAGACTTGAAGACTTTCGAAACTGACATATGCAAAACTCTAGGAAATATTATAGATTGGCTTACTAATAATAATTTGAAAGTAAATTTGGACAAAACCAAAATAATGACATTTCTACAAAGAGTTAATAATATTACAAATTTAAATATAAATTATAAGGGCCGGAAAATTGAACAAACTGACATTACAAAATTTTTAGGGATAAATGTTGATAATAAGCTATCGTGGAGAAACCAAATCGACATAGTATGTAAAAAGTTAAATAAATTCTCCTTCGCACTATATCAATTAAGAAAAGTTGTTAACGAAAATGTAGTTTTAAATGCCTATCAAGCATATGTAACGTCAACTTTAAGGTATGGAGTTATATTCTGGGCAAACTCGGTTGATAGAGAAATTGCATTCAAAGCGCAAAAAAGGTGCATTCGATCTTTGTGTGGTCTACACCATCGTGATTCTTGTAAATCATACTTTATAAAATTAGGAATTTTAACTCTACCTTGCCTGTACATTTACGAAGTCATATTGTTTGTAAAACGTAACTTGCATTTGTTCCCGACCTTTAATAGTACACGTCTAAGGAATAAATTAGTCGCAATGTCCTGTAAAACCGCTCTGTGTCGTAAAAGTGTGCTTGGTACAGCACCTACAATGTAAAACAAGGTTCCAAAAGAAATTATTAATATAGAAAGCACAGCTGATTTTAAAAAAGCATTGTTTAAATTTCTTGTTAGTAAAGCCTATTATAAAGTGACAGATTTCTTAACAGACACCATGTAGTTAGTGGAGATGTGTACCACACGGCCTCCACCAAATTACACATAAATTTTGTATGCCTGAGGGCCCAACATAGTGATACTGTATTTAATTTTTAAGACCCTTATGTATTTTAGCACATACCTATGTTGAACAAATAAACAACAAATGAAAAAAACAAATGAATTAGACTTGTAAAATGTAAATTTTTATTTAAATTAAATTGATGTCTATATGGATAGTTCCGAGTAAGTTGAGTCGAACTGTTGTTATGAAATACCTCTCGCCGATAAAACTACAAAGAAAACATTTACTCTTGCTTACAAGAGTCCTTTGCGACCTACTTTAATAACATCAGCATGTCACAGTGAACATATTATACTCAGTACAATTCTTAATGTCAAACTAGATGAAGTATAGATTGCTGTTTAATAAACTGTGGCCTAAGGTGCAAAATAATGTTTACGTATCAATTAAATAGCGAAGTGGCCTGTTTATAGTTCTACCTCTGCGTGTGGTGCGGGTGCCTGATATTGACACCGGATCTTGCGAAATGTTTGGTGAGGCCATAACATTATGGTCCGGACTGTTTTGTACATCGTTGTTTATTAGGAATGCCGGTTTAAGTCTATCTATTCTTATTTCTGACTGTCTGTTTGCTAACTGAATTTTGAAAGTTTTACTTGTTTTGCTAATAATTCGATAAGGGCCGTCATAAGAGGGCGTAAGAGGTTTCCTCGCCATGTCATTTCGTATAAAAACATGCGTACAATCCTTGAGTTCCCTGTAAACAAATATTTTTCTGTTGTCTGCTTTTCTATGCGGAATGGGCTTGAGGTTGGCAATTGTTCCTCTGAGTTTTTCGACGTATGCCGAAGGGTTCAAGTTACTCACCTGTGACGAGACATAGAAGTCTCCCGGCAGCCTGATCACCTGACCGTACACCAATTCCGCGGCACTTACATCGCTCTCCGATTTGATGGCGGCCCTCAAACCTAGTAGCACAGTGGGCAGTTCCTCTAGCCAGGACGCGTTTTCCGCCATCCTTGCCGTGAGTGCTGCCTTTAAGGATCTGTGCCATCTCTCCAATAATCCGTTGCTCTGGGGATTGTACGCAGTAGTGCGGTTCCTCTTAATGCCTTAAAAATTTTTTGTAAACAATGGAAAAGCTCACTTTCGAATTGTCTACCTTGGTCCGTTGTAATACGAACTGGCGCGCCGAAACGGCAAATCCAGTGTTCGTATACTATTTTTGCTACCGTCTCTGCCGTCATGTCCTCTATGGCGACTGCTTCTGGCCAACGCGTAAACCAGTCAATCATTGTCACTAAATATCTATGACCCTGTTGCGTGGTTGGCAACGGACCTACTAAATCTACATGTAAGTGTTCGAAACGCCCTGCCTTTTGAAAATGACCTAAATGTGAAATTACGTATCTACTGACTTTACATCTTTGACAATCTACACACGACCTGGCCCATGTGCCTATGTCCTTGTTCATGCCTGGCCAGAAAAAAATTGTGTGACCATCTTCCTCGTGGTCCTGATACCAGGGTGGCTAATATTGTGGATAGTATCAAATATTTTTCTCCTGAATGAACTCGGAACATAAGGTCGTGGCGTGCTAGTTGAAATTTCGCAATACATCACTTTGTCAGAGTTAGGTATAGCTAATGTTGCGAAACGAGTTGCATTGGAATGTGGCCTTATTAACAGCGCGTCCGATTGCTGAGCCTGGGCTAATTCTGCGAAATCGACTGTCGAGGGACATGTTATTGTTTCGACTCGCGATAACGCGTCCGCGACTGTATTACAAGGCCCTTCTATGTACCTAATGTCACTAGTAAATTCACTTATGAACATAAGTTGATTAGCCCTTCTAGGTGTCTCGTTGGCGGTGGCAACTTTGCTCAACGCGAAAGTGAGCGGCTTGTGATCAGTATAGACGATTAACTCCCTTCCCTCTATCTGATTTCTGAAATGTACTATGGACATGTAAATGGCTAAAAGTTCTCTGTCAAACGTTGAGTATTTACTTTGCGTGCTAGAGAAAGCCTTAGAAAAATAACCTAGGGGCTTCCACACATTTCCTATTTTTTGTTGGAGCACGCTACCTGCCATGGATGTGGACGCGTCCGCCATGAGCGCTAGGGGTACGTTTACCGCGGGGTATGACAAAGTCGTGGCGCGTAAGAGGCTCTCCTTACTCTGCATAAATGCGGTATTCGCTTCCTCATCCCACACTATTGGGGTTTTATCTTTTTTCTTTGCGTTATAAGGAATTTATTTAATTGTGCCTGTGTCCCGGCTGCTTGTCTAATGTTCGCTCTGTAAAAATTGATCATACCTAGAAAACGCCTCAGCTGTTCGACGTTTTCTGGTCTAGGGAACTCGATTATGGCTCTCACTTTCTCCTCGAGTGGTTTGAAACCTGTCGCCGAGACCGAGTAACCTAAGAATTTGACTACCTTGCTACCGAACGTACATTTATTGAGGTTTATGATTATGCCATAGTCTTGAAAGATTTTACATATTTTATTCAAATGCAGCCTATGTACCTCTTCGGAATCTGACCCTATGATTATGTCATTTATATAGCAAAATAGAGTGGATTTTTATCCCCGGTTTCCTACGATGCTTTGCGCGCCCTGCAATATCGAGATCATAAACCTTTGGAATGTTTGAGTGGCATTCCTTAAACCAAAGATTAATCTGGGGAGTTCCCATAGACCGAAAGGAGTTATGATCGCTGTCTTCTCAATATCCTCTGGGGCCATTTCTATTATATGGTACGCTATATTTATGTCTAACGTTGAAAATAATTTCTTACCTGCCATTCCGTAGGTGAAATCCTGTAATCTGGGGATGGGGTAGCGGTCGGGCTTGGTGACTGCGTTCAGCCGTCTGTAGTCTCCGCACACTCCCAGCTGCCCGTCCTTTTTGGGTACTACGTGCAGTGGACTTGCCCAAGCTTGCTTTTTTTCTTTCTTTCTTTCAAGGACTTTTGCTCGGTCTGCAGATCCCTAACTCCTGCATCACCCGGAATTCTTCTCTTACCTTCTCGTAGCGTTCTGGCGGTAAGGGTCGGTACGCCTTCGCATAAACGGGCGGCCCAGTAGTCTCGATGTAGTGTTTGATATTGTGTTTTGCTGGCTCCCTGAAACAGATTAATTTCGTGATTTCTGGATATCTTTCCAGGATGTCACGGTAGGGGTGCGTGGCCTGCACCATAAAGATTGATTCGTTTTTTTGAACTATGGCCCCGCACGCAAACACATCTGCAGAACCATCAACGAGCCTTTTGTTATGCAAATCTACTAATAACTTATTGGCTTTTAAAAAATCTGCCCCCAATATGGGCTGTTTTACGTCACAAACAATAAACGTCCACACTATTGGCTTACGTAGGCCGAGATGTGGTTGATAAGAAATCGTCCCATAAGGGTAACCTATCGAAGTTTCGAAAAACACTTGCCCGATTTTCACTTGTCCGAAAACGGTTGACCGAATTCTTATAATCCATATACTTTGTTTACCATACTTTTGAAATGTCGCTAGTTTGTTTTCCCACATTATCGTTTTCCCGAAACTCAATAACCCGAAGAACGATTGCCAACTTTATTATTTGACAACCGAATTGTTAACCACCTTTTCATAATTCCTATGCTACGTAAAATCGAAATCTCATTTTCCCTAATATCATTTTACCGCCACGATTAAAAAAACATTCAGATATGCAAAAACCCTACAGAAGTGCATTTTAAAAATGCAATGCGAAAATAAACTTTGACTAATAAATGTTAGGTTACATTTAAAACTCTGACCTTAAAAAATAACCAATTGATAGAAATGGGGCTTAGATTAGGTCCAAACATTATAACAACTAGAGTGCTGCACGAGCTCCCAAAACGCGCAAAAAGGGGGGCTCGGGGGGGCGAAGCTCCGCGCAGTAAAAAACAAGAAATGATCTTAACAATGGTATTATTTGTAGGTTAGGTTAGGGTTAGCTTCTGTCCCTTAGAGCGGAAATAGGCACCCCGCGGAGCGGGGTGACGTCGACACGCTGGCGGTTAGATTAGGTTTGATTTGCATCGACATGCTACAATTTCGATCTTTTGATATAGCGGGATAATAATATTTCGGACTTAATACTTTTCGGCACTTAAAACTAGTTGGCAAATGATCCTTCGGAATTTTAATAAGTGTCTATTCGAATCGTAAGCGAAATGCCTTCGCCCAAGAAACCCCGGTGTGCATTTTGGAATGTGTCAAACTAGCCTAATGAAAAAAAGTATTCTAACAATGGGTCCAAAGCTATTTAATAAATTACCAGGTGATATAAAAAATAAGAACCCAAGTAAATTTAAATCTTTATTGTTTAAATTTCTTGTAGAAAAATGTTATTATAATGTTCAAGATTACCTTAGTATTAATTAAATCTTATTAGACATAACAATAATTATACTGTTACACCTGACATTTCGCAAATTTATTCAATGTTTTAACTGCTTGCTTACTATTTAATATCATTAGTATTTTAGGATTAAGTTTGTGACATTGTATTTGTAATTTATCGTACGCCGAAAGGTACATCATGGTTGTTCCCTTTCTAATACCTATCACCTGTACATAACCTACCTATGATGACGAAATAAATGATTATGATTATGAATAAAATTGCAACGAACTGAATATTGGGAAAATAATAATATGGCAAATGAAATTTCGGGCAAACAAAAATTCGGCCAACTAATAAAAAGGGAAGCGTTTTCGGGATTTTAATATTCGGAATTTCGATTTTCGAGTTTATGATAGGTAACCTCCCATAAGTCTTAATTTCCGTACCGTTCGCAGCATAAAGTTTATACGAACTACTCCAGGCAAAATACGGTTTTGAAAAACATTAATTTATAATAGCGTTTTTTTTGTTGATTACATTTGAGAATCTTATTCTAAGATGATTTATTCAAGAATCCGACAAACTTTTCACCCGGAAGTAATTATGTAGATTTCAATGAAGCATGCGTTGTCTTTTTTTATACGATTTATCTTGAATATTATAGAGCAAATGTAAATGAAACAAAATAAAGACAAAAATATTGATTAATATTTTTTCTGACTTTTCAGAAGTTAGTTAACTTATCATTTTTTTGATGTCTGAAATTTTGTCGGATTTTGTCGCTGGGTAACTATTTAATTGATAATATATCCGTTACACATAAAAAATAAGCTATTATAAATTATTTCCAAAATTGTCATTTTTTCCATACGAGTTGTCAGTTCATTTACTGGACTAAACATTCGCGAACACTTGCGTCACCGACTCTACTGACAGGGATAACACTTACGTTGGCTCCTGTGTCAATGAGATACGTTGTGCCGTTGATTCTGTCACTGATACATAAGCGGTGGTTGTCATAAGCCCGTGCACTCCCTGCTGCTGCTTCGGGGTGCACGGCTGCTAGTTTCCCTGCCTTGCTGTCCACGATGCTCCCCCTTGCTGTCTTGGCGCTGGTGCGCGCGGTGGCGCCCTGTTCTGCCAAGCGCACGGCTGCTGACAATTCCTTGCGAATCTCCCGAACCGCTGATGGTACATGCACATTCTGTTCTGCCGCGGTGGTTGGTAGTTAGGCGTGAACCTATTATTTCTGTTGTCAAGCTGTCGAAAGCCTCCTTGCTGCTGTCTGATGCTGTTGACCTCTACACATAATTGGCCAACTCTCTGCGCCATGTCCCTGAGCTCCTGTCTAAGGTCTGCGTCTTGCCCTCTCTCGCCCAACTCTTCGATCGCACCCTCTCTTGCGTTCTGCCATATCCTGTCCTTCAGGGCCGCCAGCTCTTCCGTGCCAAGGTTCTCATGTGCCACTAGTGCATTCCGCACGCTAGCTGGCAGCCTACGTAACCAAAGCTTCTTGGCTGTTGAAATTTCTACTCCTGCACTTTTCGTCATTTCAGCCATCCGCCTGTAAAATTGTGACGGCTTTTGTTCTCCCAAATGCGTGTCGCTCATAAGTTTATCGAACTGTTCGTCCGCCGAAACTTGTAAATAGTGTAATAGTCTGTTCTTTAAAGCATCATAGTCCTTGGTGCTGTCTTCCAATAGATCGCTTACCGATCACGAGGTCGTATTTGGTCTCCTTACTGACCTTCTGTGGCCCGATTATGGATTCGAATTGCCCGAACCATATTTTCGGAATATCCTTCCAAAACGGAGGGATTCTGCTGGCCACCGTCACTGACAACAGTTGCAAGGACTCGTCGCCTTCTGCTCCGGCTGGTGGAGTCATGATTGTATATAAAAATAAAAATGACTCTAAATTGCACTGAATTTACACTCGGGGTCACCACTTTAACTACCTGGGGATACGGGTGATTCAGTCATTCAGTAGTTAAGCTCTCATTTTAAAACTACGTGTTGGATTGTATTGAAACTTTGCATATACAATGACATGAGGTATCTCTATGTCTGTAATTAGTTTATGTAGCTTAAGATACCATAGTAAAAAATTACAGTGAATTGAATTTTTCATATTTTATTTATTTGCTGTATTTAGTTTGTTTTATAAACTGGAGCCATATAAACTAATTACAGACATAGATATACCTCATGTCATTGTAAATGCAAAGTTTCGTCACAATCCAACACGTATTTTAAAAATGAGAGCGTAACAACGTTTGTATGGGAAGGTGAAATTGGGCCGAGCTTACTGCGGACTCTTAAGCGCGGCGTCGACGCACTTTTGTGTCAAATCTCAAGTAAATTGACACAAACGTGCGTCGACGGCGCGCTTTAAATACGCAGTCTGCATAGGCCCTTATCGCTCGGCTACAGTGGGTTCTAATACTGATTGTTGTTAACAGTAAATGTTTACTAAAGCAGAAACGTCCGCTAACGCAAATTTAAAAAATATTCGCCACGCGGGATTTGAATCCGCGACCTCTGGAATCCGTCCATTGCTTTTATCCAACTGAGCTACCGTGGGTATTGTTTGACCATCATTTCTGGGGTAAGCATTATTACTAACGATTCTCAATGTAACTTGAGACGTGGGTGCCGTTTCAGAAGTTGTAATAACTTCGCGGTAGATGTCGTTACGAGCCTGTCTAAGGTTTAATTATAAGAGTGAAGGGATTGAAAGATTCATCGCCATTAGCGGACCCACGGCAGCTCAGTCGGATAAGTGCAATAAACGGATTCCAGAGGTCGTGGGATCAAATCCGTGGCAAATAATTTTTAAATTTTCCACTGATTGAAATGTTTGATGCTAATGAACACGTTTAGAAATAAGAAATAAGAAAAACAAAAAGCTATACGTATTGATGATTCTTGAAACAGGTCCAATTTCTTTTTACAGTTAAGATGGAAATAGAGTATGATCCAGCCCAAGTGCCTGTCAAACAGGAGCCAGGGTGTTCAGACAGTGGAGGATCCTGTGACAGCAAGCCCGACCCATACCCCGACCATGAAGCTGAAGACGAGATCGGACTGATTTCGGAAAGCGGTACACTATCCAGTGAGTTAACCATGTCTTATTCTTTTTGACCAACTTCTAAAAAGGAGCAGGTTCTCAATTCCTCGGAATCTCTTATACTAATGTATGTTCCCGAACATTGAAAAATTCTTCATTGATGTCCCATCGTCATCAGGTCAGGATCTGATGATGGTGTGGCCTGCTTTTGTGACGACGTAATGTCACAGAAGGAGCCTGCGGAGCGGGCTCGCGAAAACGATCCTGGCGGATCCGCTTCGCCGACGACGGACTGGAGGCAGAGCCAGGCGCTATGCGCATCTGCTGCCTCCGCCCTAGTGGAACCATGCAGGGAGTCGGGGCGGGCCCTGTAAACAAAGGTTCCACAGGACTGGAGGCGCTCGCCTACCTGACGCCTCGAAATGTCTGCGGCCTGCTACTGTGGGCCGCCCGCCGGGACGTACGCAGTTGAATGCCAAGAGCGATCCTGCGACGCCCCCCTTTACGAGGCGGAGCCGGATGTCGTTGGTGGTTTTAGACGGTAGTCAAGTTTCGGTTAGTCCGTCATACCCGTGCTGCCTCCCCGGATAGGATGGGATGCGTAAACGCATTTCCCCAAACTAAAAAAAAAATGGATCTGATGATGGTATCTTGGAGATATCGAGGAAACTTTAAATAAGGCGAGAGTACTGAATTGAAGTTGGTTAAAACTTTGTTTTTAAATGAAAGTAAATTATTTTACACTATGACACTGGCAAACAATCATTCGGCCTGCCTGATGGTAAGCAAAAACCGTCGCATATGGACGCTTGCGACACTAGAAGAGAATTAGAAGCTCGTTGCCGAGTTTTTATTGATTAGATTTCGGATTGGCCGTTTTGACAGCTAGACATCTGGTCCATTCGGTTGCTTTGGCAATCATTTTACCTCATCTAAAATCACACTTAAGGAAGAACGAATTATACTTCACAAAGTTAGGTATTTATAGAAAGTTCACCAAAAAAGCCATTCCCGAAGTGTTTGTCGTTGATCGGGTCGCCACCTTCCCTAACATACGATTGCGAGATGCGATGGCTGAGATATGCGTCATACTCGTGATCGGGCCAGCTTGTAATATTTGTAACAGTGAGCTATTATAACAAGTTAATGATTAAAAAATAAGAAAAAATATACCAACCAACAGTCGATCGCCGTGATATGTGCATGTAAAGTACCATCCACATACGATAGTTCTAAGAATATACCCGTAATGGCCTTTCACTTGAAAAAACGGTTTTAAGTGACAGGCCATTACGGGTATTGCAGGGGATCTATCACTGCAGAATAAAACTTATACTTACAAATTGACACAAATGGAAGTAATTTTATCAACACTTATGGCATCCACATTTGTTTTGTCACGAATTGTCAGATCATATAGTAGACGTTTTATCAAATGTGTCGCGGTTTGTCCAAATAGAAATACAACAAAAAAAGACCGGGTTGCACTCCGGGAGTGCCGGCAGAGGTGAAAACTTGAATATTAACGTTGTGCATTTTTGATATTTTGGAATGGTTGGGGAATAATTTTGCACGAATTGCTTTAATTATCAGTCAGATTCGACATAGTTCACGTGATCGTACGATTCGACAGATTGAAAATTCGCAAGACGGACACGTGACCTGATAGAAAAACTGTTACAATGTCATTCTTTTTTGAAGCAATGCAGATGCGTAATGAGAATAAATTTTCATACAAGAATTCTCGTATAGCACGCAATTACTTATCTGGAGAAATGTAAACGGCAACCATAATAAAGAACTGATTATCACCAGAGTGGCAACGACTTATACATATATCGCCGATATCAGAAACAGTAGCATCAAACATGCTGGTGTATTTCGTCTGCACATCCATATAATTTGTGCAATAATGAACTGTGTTCATATTTTGATTAATAGCTACTCGGCCCGCTGGACGATTATTTCTTCTAAAACTCGCAACAAAGTTGAAATTCGGAATGTCAATTATTTCATCGTTACCCATATGAGTTTCTGATAAAATGAACACATTCAACTTTTTAACAAGAGCGTCAATTGCTAGAGCATCTACATACGCACGGCGCACGTAAACTTTGACAATTGAATGAAAAAATAGACAATCTATTATTCTTACTTCTTAGTACTTAATAAAATCAAAAAGTGTTGGTGATGGTTTGCAAAGGATTTTTATGTAATCGTTTCAATTAAATTGATAAATCTTCTCGATGAGTTGTTGATCTCTTTTGATTTTTTGTTGATTCAAATAATAATAATAAGATAACATTGTATTGCAATAGAATTTATTTTATATAAAATTTCATTACTCGGCATCATTTTTAATTTGCGTATATTGCTTATGTCTTGGAACTTTTTTAGGATTTTATTAATGTTTTTATTGCCATAGCAAGGGGCCCAGAGCTAATCATCTTCATTTTAGTGTCGGGTAGGGTCACTCTGTTACGGGGTCTTAAGTAAGATGCGTGTGAGTATTGTGGAAATAATGACATGTTGTTTTTTTACGAATAGAGTGGCTTGTAAAATGTACATGGAGGGTAGAGTTAGAATTTTTTGTTCAATTAAATGTTGTTTGCAGCTTGTCATCTTGTCCTCGTTAACTAGTATTCTTAGGCAACGTTTCTGGAGTCTAAACAGTTGTATTGCATCTGGGCTGTTTCCCCACAATAATATGCCATATTGTAGCCAAGAGTGTGCGTAAGCATAGGCACAAGTCGCAGTTTTTATATCGGTGCATTTTTTTAATTCATAGAGAGCATAATTGAATCGGTTTAACCTAAAGAGAAGAGATGTTTGATGTACATGTTCTTTCCAATTTGTATAAGAGTCTATGTGAATACCCAAGAGTGGAGCGGTATTTACACATTCTAAATTAGTTTTTTCAAAACTGTAATTTATGTTCAAGCTGCGTTTTTGGTAAGGTCTGAATTCAATAAGTTTAGTTTTGGAAAAAATAATTTTGAGGTTATGGTCTTGAAGCCAGGTTACGATACTGGATATAGTTTTGTCTATTTGATTTTTTAGAGTAATGTTATCATCGCACGGAAACACTATGGATATGTCGTCTGCGAAAAGAGTGCAGGAGCAATTTATCATTTTGGGCAATTCATTAATATATATTAGGAATAGGATGCATCCGAGAACACTGCCTTGAGGGATTGATTGTGTAACCCTGCTCAGTTGTGATTTAATTTGTTGAATGTTACTAGTTATGTGATTGTGGTATACAATTTCTACATAATGCATACGTTTTCAAAGATATGAAACAAACCGATCGTAAGGCGTTCCTCTTACACCGATTCCGCGTAGCTTTTGCAGTAAAATGTCATATAGAACTCCATCGTAAGCCAAAATAAAGCTTTGTCTATATACCAACCATTTGGCCGGTCGAAAGGTACAGAATAAAGAAGACAATGAAAGAATTAAGTGAACTAGGAGATGATTCAACCCACGTATAAAAGGAAAATTGGTTCGACAAGTATGAGAAGAGACCTGAAAATTGAGCATATCATAATCATTTATTTGCGTAAAAAAGGGTTATAACATAATTGTTGGTTCTTAGCTGTCCGTGCAGCATGCATTTTTTTTATAACTAACCTAACCTACTTAAATTTAATTTTGCTCAGGATGAGTCAGAGCTGCATTAGCATTACACTAGACGATTTCAATAACAATAAAATACAATTAATACAGACGAAATAGAATAATGAATAATTAATTCATCAGATTATTATTATTAAGGAATTCATTAACCGAATAAAATGTCGTTGATGTTAACAACTGAAATAGGGCATTCTTAAATTTACGATATGGTGAGCAGGTATTTCTCTTGCTCAGTTGTTGAGAGATCTTTTTGCTATGATTCAGCAATACGGTAAGCCTTCTTTACCATAAGTGCTAATGAAATTGGCTGGCCTAAATTATTACAATAGTTGCATAATTTGAAAAATAATGCGGAAATATCGGTTGACGAGGCTGCAGATTTGCATTTTATTGAGAAAACACTCTTATTAATGAAGATGCCGTGACATGCGCTATATGCTTTAATAAGTTAGTCGAAATTCTATTGAAAATATTACAATCAAAAAGGCACAGCCCTTTCAAAAAATACAGGATTTTGCATTACTTTAAAAGAATTGAATTTCAACATCGAGGTAGTCCACATGCGCATATTTTATCTTGGTTAGATAAATAATGCCCTAGAAGACGCCCTTATACTCCAGGCAAAATACGGTTTTGAAAAGTATTAATTTATAATAGCGTTTTTTTTGTTGATTTCATTTTAAATTTTATTCTAAGATGATTTATTCAAGAATCCGGCAAACTTTCCACCCGGAAGTAATTATGTAGATTTAAATGAAGCATGCATTGTCTTTTTTTGTACGATTTATATTAAATATTATAGAGCAAATGTAAATGAACCAAAATAAAGACAAACATGTTTATTAATTTTTTTTCTGACTTTTTAGAAGCTAGTTAATTTATCATTTTTTTGATGTCTGAAATTTTGTCGGATTTTGTCGCTGGGTAACTATTTAATTGATAATATATCCGTTACACATAAAAAATAAGCTGTTATAAATTTATTATTTCCAAAATTGACATTTTTTCCATACAAGTTGTCAGTTCATTGACTGGACTATTAACAGAGATTATACTAAAGCTATAGATCTTATCGATTTTCTGATATCAGTATCTGCTGCCGAGGCTTCTGGTGATATCCGATTACAAACTTATAAGCATACTTTTACTTGCTGTAGAGGTATAGCATCGAGACGACAACAGAAGTGTAGATTTGACGCTCCGTTTATGCCAGTTAAGAAAACCATGATTTTGACGCCTATGCCAGATACAGAAAATGGTTTCCAACAGTACAATGCTAAATATAATTCAATCCAAAAAAAAATTGGAAAAATACGAATACAATGGTTTTCAATCGTTCTACGATGAAAATGATATTGTTATAGATGACGAATATGTCAAAATTATTCGAGCAGGAATTAATAGACCACGAGTTTTTCCAAAACGAGAACCATGTGAAAAAGGCTTAACGAAATAAATAAAGCTTTGTCTTAAGTCTTAAGCTTTTTTTATCTCCATACCGCTTACAATATTCTTTGTTTTTCTGCTTTTGTTTTCTTTCATCTTCTTTCTTCTTTTAATCATCAGAGAAGTAAGCCGTAAAGTGCAGCTCACGAAGATCAAGATGAATCCAATTATGTGTATTTTTTGCTTTGCAATGACAGAAGCGAGTGTCATCATTTTTTGAAATTACGTTGAAATAGTGGAAATGCACACAAATATTGTGATTGTAAATTTTTGCAAACTAATATAAACAATCCAAATCTCCATATTCATTGTTACTTGAGAGAATGTTATATGCTTCCTGTGGATTGTGGCAGGAGTTTAAATAAGGTGAATCACGTAACTGTCTTCTCAAATCACAAGTCGAAATTTGAAGTTGCAGAACACGTATGAGTGAGTGTAGGGTTTGCAATCCGGATCCGACTTGTATGAAAAGATCCGGATCCGCGGATCTGGATTCGGATCTTTCCATACAAGTCGGATCCGGATTGCAAACCCTAAGTGAGTGGAATAGACAATTACCAGTGTAGAATGACTTTGGGGGTAATGCATTCGTGACTCTCTTCATATATACTAAGTTGTTGGGTGAGGAATTGTTTTTGTTCGAGCTGTACATTTTCTAAATTTTGAGTAGTTCTTCATTGCACAACATTCTCTTGGTCTTCATTTCCGTCCAATTTCCTTCTTTTCCTGCGAAAAAAACAAAGAAATCATAAAATAAAATAATAACAATATGTATCATATATATATATTACAATATTTAAAATATGAAATTAAATTACACTTGCAAATCATTTCTTTTTTCTTGTTCTTTTTCTTCCTTCGAATCTTTTTTCTTTTTTTTTCTGAAAAACGAAGATTATTTATTGTTATATTATT
The DNA here is from genome assembly GCA_947049275.1 of Epinotia bilunana. Taxonomy (NCBI): domain Eukaryota; kingdom Metazoa; phylum Arthropoda; class Insecta; order Lepidoptera; family Tortricidae; genus Epinotia; species Epinotia bilunana. The sequence continues at coordinate 1,307,544 of OX346276.1, forward strand.
TCATTTAATTTCATTCGAAATTATTTGTTTAGTAAACCTACACCGCACAGGTGCTTATTGTGTTGTTATGAAAATATGGGTTAATGCTAAGTATAAACATATTACAAATATTACATCTATAATGTGTAAGTATACGTATGAATATATATTAATAATTTAGTTTTTTTTGTATTTATTCAAATGAAAACTTACATACTATACATTTATATTCTCGCCAAACTGTTACGTTTTGTTTTGTTACGTGTCGTCAAGCAGTACGGTAGACTCGGTCGATACCTAATCTGAATACTAAAATTATATTAATTATAAAAATGAAACTGACACCTATTGTCATATTTTTTTTATGCTGACACCGGATGTTATCTTGACTTTTGCAGTTTTAATTTCCTATATTTATTAAACACAATTAACGATGCCATACAAATCTATGCCTTGCTTTGCCTTTAATATGAACCGATGACTACAGAAATATCTACCTACATTTTGTACCTACATATGTATTATGAGTCACATTTCACCCGAGCGCAGCCGGGTTTTCATCTATATATATAAAACTCTTCGTTACTAATCTATTGACAGACAGCGCACAGCCTAAACCGCTAAAGTTATAAGCATGATATTTGGAATATATATACTTTACAGTACGTGGATGTGTACTAAGAAAGGATCTTTCGAAATTCAACCCTTAAGGGGGTGAAATAGGGGTCGAACCGTTGTATGGAAATCGTTCATTTGAAAAGTTATAGACTTGAATCGTTGTATAAAGGTATCTTACTAAAAAGCAAAGCAAATGATTAAGCGATGTTACAAACATTCATCCCCTAAGGGGGTTAAAAAAGAGTTGAAAGGTTGTATGGGAATCATGTCGTTTTTAGAGTTAGACGTTTAAAACTTTGGCCACAAGCTCCTAATGTACAGTCAAAAACATTGATAAGGGATATTTTCCTAATTCATCCCTTGAAGGGGTTTAGATAGGGGTTGAAAGTTGACATACCAAAGTAATGTGTGATTTTTAATATTAAACTGTGTAAACAGCAGGTTTCTTTTATAATATGTAGATCTATTTGTCCCATAAAGGGGTGAAAAAAGGGGTAAAGGGGCTTCATCAAAATAATTTATTCTCTAACACCGTTAAATGGGGACGGTGGATGGAGATGAAAAGTTCTCCGTCTTTTAGCATTAGATAACTTTGCTTTCAAAACTATACAGGTAGCCCGGACTAACGTGAGTAAAACTGCTGGACGGATTTAAGCAAAAATTTCCAGTCATGTAGGTTTCTTTAATAGGTACCTACATTATGAAAAAATATACAATTTAAGCAGAAATGTCTGTTGATGATTCTTAAGATATTATATTTGTAAAAACGGAGTTTTCAATTGAAATTTTGCAATTTAAACGAATGAACTCATCGCACTGTTTCCTTTTACGCTTAATCCGTGAACGAATTTAGACGAAATTTTTCTCACAGATAAGTTGAGACCCTTGGAAGGATATAGGATAGTTTTTATATCAGAAATCATCCCTTAAGATGGTAGAACTTTGTTTGGGTCGGCGATAATTGAGGTTCCGCCCACAATAATTTAATAGCAATCAAGTTCTACGCGGACGAGTTCGCGGGCAACAGCTAGTCTAGTATATTTATTAAGTATTCACTCATTTTCTTTCGCTATTTCTTCATCACTTTTTTCATTAATAGATGCACTTTGTTCAATTTCCATATTTTAAACACTATATACACGAATTTTACGAGTACTCAGACGGTCGAGCCATCACCAGTCACCATCCATGGATGTGCCTAGCACGCTGCAACACAAACACACACGCACATTCGCGCAAGCGCCCTGCGACGCCTAAAAGAAACAGCAGGCGCAGGCATACATTTTCGCCGCGCGGTAGAAAGAGAGGGGGATACTTCCTCTCCTACGCCGCGCCGGCGGTCTACTGGCTTCAATGACTTATGAAATCAAATGCAGCTTCACTAGTGACCTGATAAATACGGGGTTAGGAGCGAGTGAAACCACGGCCATTGGATAGCGCATTGACGTTTATTCATCATAGCTAGGGTGTGTGAGCACAGCCACACGCAGACATACGTAACATGACCCTATTAGGAACTTAAGTAATTAGACAGTCCCATTAGTTAGAGATGTTAATTATTTGAAATTACATGGTGGCATACATTGCGCTCGATATGTACGTCCTACATGCTAACACTCCTTATGTTAGAAAGAAAGAAAGAAAGAAAACATTTATTCGTGGACAAAACAATGGGTATAAAAAAAAACACAGTACGTAAAAATAGCATGGTCCACGAAAAGGCCCCGACTCAGCATGCTGCTAACCTAGAAGGCCAGCGCTGGTCTTCCGTCGGAACCTTTGACATAAGTTACCTCCTGGAAGGCAACACAAAACAAATACCTACGCTAAACATATTTTAATGAATACATGCAATACGGCAGATTTCAGCGAGTGAACGCATCGCCAAACTGTGTGTCAGTGTCACTGTCACTGTCAACTTGATAGATCGAACGCAACTTTTATTTCGGATAGTGAATATACGTAAATACAGAAACGGAAGACAAGTTAAAAATACATTTGTGATACAGGAAGAAACCTAAAAACGAATACAGTATGGTGCAAAATTAAATATTGAACGTCACAAGCTTAACTGTACAGACATAAACTACTGCTACACATTCACTTATCTGCCCCACAGGATGTGACCACCGGTAGTGTTATTTTTAATTGAATTTTATCCTATTTCAGCTTAAAGCCTGAATCCATAGATGTGATGGTTGCAGATTTTGATGGAGTTCCTTTTCATATATCCAATATGGAGACAAAACCAAAGTTAGGGTAATAAGTAACACAATTTACACCTATACTGATAACTTTCATGACACGTGAAATATATCATAGCGCCCATTGTTAGGTAGATTCTGTGAGCTCTACCTTTGCCACCATGTAATTTCAAGTAAATAACATCTCTAACTAATGGGACTGACTAATTAAGTTCCTAATAGGGTCACGAGTGAAGCTGCATTTCATTTCATAAGTCATTGAAGCCAGTAGACCGCCGGCGCGGCGTAGGAGAGGAAGTAAACCCCTCTTTTTCTACCGCGCGGCGAAAATGTATGCCTGCACCTGCAGTGCCGCGGGACGCTTGCGCGAATGTGCGTGTGTGTTTGTGTTACAGCGTGCTACGCACATTTATTTATTTATTTATTGACAAATACATGTACGTGACATTACAGTAATAACCAATGCGTCACGAAACTAAAAACAACAAATAATACTATTTAGACGACGAAACGGCGTGGCCTCGTTGCATCGTCATCTCCGGTGTAGGATTTGGCAGATTGCCCCGGAACCGTCGAAACACGACACCCTTCGGCCAGAAGTCAGCACATGCGATGGTCTCCTGCAGCGGTCGCGGCACGCGCACTACAAACAAGCTGAAGTGCACATAGTGGCGCGAACGCAGCTGGATCACCCTCAGCGAGAAGCTGGTCTTCTGACGAACGTACTCCACCACATCATAAGCCGTGGCGGTGTAATGCCGGCGCGATACATAAAGCGCCTTCTCGGTGTGGCAACCCGCAGACTGGAACCAACCGGATCTGCAATACCACACTGACTCTTGCGCGGCTTGCACTTCCTCGACACCGTTGTAAAACCCTCCTTATCCACATCGATGCGCGGGGGCTTCTCCTTTGGACGAACCCGAACTTCACGCGCTCTTGAGGGCGCATCTCTCCGGTCGGCTGCGACAGACCGACCAGCTACGGCATCAGCATAGCGATGACGTGATTTAGAGGATGGGGCGGGGGGAGGGCCAGCGCGGAGGGGGCACGCGGCCCGTGGAACGAACGGCATGCGCAGTGTCAGCAACATGCAAACAGACCGAGTCGACACTTGACGCCCGGTCATTACTCTTGAAATTTGACCCCGCTAGTTTCCGGGGCACTATTACGCAATCCGATAATTTATTTGCGTAACACGGCAATAGTAGCCTGCGAAACGTCAAACTTTTCCAAAATTTCAGCCATGCCTGCCTTAAGAGCCGCGATTTCCTTCAGCAGGCCATACGTCAACATGCTCTGGAATGCGGGACGGCAATCTGGAGACCTCCGTCGCCACGAACTCAGGCAAGTCGCTCTCACGCTCCCTCAACGATGTCCTTAAGGGATTTCTCCCCGGCTTCGTCTCCTCTCCGGTGAGGTATGAATGTGCCGGCGATCCCAAGGGACTGGAACAGCACCTTCTTCGCTGCGCAGATGTCGGCGGCACTGAAGCTCGCCAAACAGACCTGCTCCGCGTCCAACTCATCTTCCCGCAGTACCCGCAGCAGAAAGGTGAGTAGCTTATTCACGACGGGTTCAATCATCGTTTCAAAACTATTAGCAGCGGCCGAGCCGCGCTATGTCCGCAATTAATTAATTAATTAGTCATCAATGCGTCTACGTCGCTGCACGCATTGGACACGAATGGATGTTGACTGCTGATGGCTCGGCCGTCTGTGTACTCGTCAAATTCGTGTATATAAAGTGTTTAAAATATGGAAATTGAACAAAGTGCATCTATTTATGAAAAAAGTGACGAAGAAATAGCGAAAGAAAATGAGTGAGTACTTAATAAATATACTAGCTGAAAACCCGGATTCGCTTGGGTGAAATGTGACTCATAATACACATGTAGGTACAAAATGTAGGTAGATATTTCTGTAGTTATCGGTTCTCAAGGAATATTAAAGGCAAAGTAAGGCATAGGTTTGTATAGCATCGTTCTATGTGTTTAATAAAAATAGGAAATTAAAACTGCAAAAGTCAAGATAACATCCGGTATCAGCATAAAAAAATGACAATGGGTGTCAGTTTCATTTTTTTATTATTATAATTTTATTATTCAGGTTAGGTATCGATCGAGTCTACCATACTGCTTGACGAAATTATTAATATATATACATAACATTAACATAGCATAATGTATGGATAAAACATAATACATATGTATAATTACACATGATTATTATTATTATTATTTATTATTTCAGTAAAGCACTTTACAATGACTTAAAACCAAATACAACGTCCCACAAAACTGTTAGAGAATATAGATGTAATATTTGTAATATGTTTATACTTTATAGCATTAACCTATATTTTCATAACAACACAATAAGCACATGTGCGGTGTAGGTTTACTAAACAAATAATTTGGAATGAAATTAAATGAAATAAGATAATAATAAATAATCTTCGTTTTTCAGAAAAAGAAAAGAAAAAATATTCGAAGGAAGATAAAGAAGAAGAAAAAAGAAATGGTTTGCAAATGTAATTTAATTTCATATTTTAAATATTGTAATATATATATATGATTCATATTGTTATTATTTTATTTTATGATTTCTTTGTTTTCTTCGCAGGAAAAGAAGGAAATTGGACAGTAATGAAGACCAAGAGAATGTTGTGCAATGCAGGGCTTCTCAAAATTTAGAAAATGTACAGCTCGAACAAAAACAATTCCTCACCCAACAACTTAGTATATATGAAGAGAGTCACGAATGCATTACCTCCAAAGTCATTCTACACCGAATCACAGATATACCAGGTGATGGCAATTGTTTATTCCACTCACTCATACGTGTTCTGCAACTTCAAATTTCGACTTGTGAATTGAGAAGACAGTTACGTGATTCACCTTATTTAAACTCCTGCCACAATCCACAGGAAGCATATAACATTCTCTCAAGTAACAATGAATATGGAGATTTGGATTGTTTATACTTGTTTGCAAAAATGTACAATCGAAATATTTGTGTGCATTTCCACTATTTCAACGTAATTTCAAAAAATGAAGACACTCGCTTCTGTCATTTTAAAGCAAATTATACACATAATTGGATTCATCTTGATCTTCGTGAGCTGCACTTTACGCCTTACTTCTCTGAAGATCAAAAGAAGAAAGAAGATGAAAAATTAAAAAAGGAACGAAATCGAAAATACCAAAGGACATGGCGTCAGCGTAAAAAAGATTTAAATAAAAAGAACAAAGGTTCGAAGGAAGAAAAAGAACAAGAAAGAAGAAATGATTTGCAAATGTAATTTAATTTCATATTTTAATATTGTAATATATATATATGATTCATATTGTTATTATTTTATTTTATGATTTCTTTGTTTTCTTCGCAGGAAAAGAAGGAAATTGGACAGAAATGAAGACCAAGAGAATGTTGTGCAATGCAGGGCTTCTCAAAATTTAGAAAATGTACAGCTCGAACAAAATCAATTCCTCGCCCAACAACATCGTATATATAAAAAGAGTCACGAATGCATTACCCCCAAAGTCATTCTACACCGAAACACAGATATACCAGGTGATGGTAATTGTCTATTCCACTCACTCATACGTGTTCTGCAACTTCAAATTTCGACTTGTGATTTGAGAAGACAGTTACGTGATTCACCTTATTTAAACTCCTGCCACAATCCACAGGAAGCATATAACATACTCTCAAGTAACATTGAATATGGAGATTTGGATTGTTTATACTTGTTTGCAAAAATGTACAATCAAAATATTTGTGTGCATTTCCACTATTTCAACGTAATTTCAAAAAATGAAGACACTCGCTTCTGTCATTTTAAAGCAAATTCTACACATAATTGGATTCATCTTGATCTTCGTGAGCTGCACTTTACGCCTTACTTCTCTGATGATGAAAAGAAGAAAGAATATGAAAAAATAAAAAAGGAACGAAATCGAAATTACCAAAGGGCATGGCGTCAGCGTAAAAAAGATTTGGATAAAAAGAACAAAGATTCGAAGGAAGAAAAAGAAGAACAAAGAAGAAATGATTTGCAAATGTAATTTAATTTCATATTTTAAATATCGTAATTTATATAATATGATTCATATTGTTATTATTTTATTATTTCATTGTTTTTTTTCCGCAGGAAACTCACCCAACAACTTAGTATATATGAAAAGAGTCATGAATGCATTACCCCCAAAGTCATTCTACACCGAAACACAGATATACCAGGTGATGGTAATTGTCTATTCCACTCACTCATACGTGTTCTGCAACTTCAAATTTCGACTTGTGAATTGAGAAGACAGTTACGTGATTCACCTTATTTAAACTCCTGCCACAATCCACAGGAAGCATATAACATTCTCTCGAGTAACAATGAATATGGAGACTTGGATTGTTTATACTTGTTTGCAAAAATTTACAATCAAAATATTTGTGTACATTTCCACTATTTCAACGTAATTTCAAAAAATGAAGACACTCGCTTCTGTCATTTTAAAGAAAATTATACACATAATTGGATTCATCTTGATCTTCGTGAGCTGCACTTTACGCCTTACCTGTCTGATGATGAAAAGAAGAAAGAAGATGAAAGAAAAAAAAAGCAGAAAAACAGAGAATATTGTAAGCGGTATGGAGATAAAAAAAGAACATTAAATTTACAAACAGGCCTGTCCGCCAGAGATGTGTTAAATGTACAACCAGTCATTCATACTTCACAAACTGCAGGCCCGTCCCCCGGAAGTGTGCCATATGTTCCACTAGTTATCTGTAGTTCCCAAGACAGAGTGCCTCAAATGCATTTTCCTTCTCAAGTTGTTGAATCATCTCCACCTAATATACATCTTCAAACATACTCTGCTTTCCAACAGAATTCTTCTGCTCATCGACAAATTGAAAAAGGTTTTGTTGAAAATGAATTTGGTCATGCTTGTGACATTTGTGACAGACTGTGGTTTAGAAAAGATTTGAAATATTTGCAGAATAACGATGCAACTCCAAATATTAAATTTATAAGAAAATTGCTCTCAGACACTGCTATACTGAAAATAAAAATATGTTCGACTTGCTTTATAGCCATTCAAAAGCGACATATCCCACCACTATCAGTTTACAATGGATTCAAATATCCACCACTTCCAGACCGTCTTAAAGACTTTCCTTTGGACTTGGTAACTGAAAGGCTTATATCGCCAAGGATTCCATTTATGCAAATTCGAAGGCTTCGGCATGTTCACGGTCAATGTGGAATATACGGGCAGGTGATAAATGTTCCAATTGAAGTAAACACAATGGTGCATCAGTTACCAAGACAAGTGGCTGATGATCATGCTATAACAGTTCACATTAAGAGGAAAAAAATTCACAAATCTAGCTACGTGTATGGTATAGTGACGAAGAGAAAAATAAAAGTGTGGTTACGATATTTAAAGGATACCCCTCTTTACAAGTCCTACGGCGTTTTAGTTGACGATGATTTTTTGAACGATAGAAGTTATGACGTTGAAGATGAAATCATCTTTGATGAAGACGGCGACAATGACATTTTAGAACAAATACCCATCGAGGAAAGTTTAATAGCACAGCAGCAAACATTGGTGTGGAACGACGATATGTACTTGAGAATCGCTCCAGGCGAAGGTAGTTTTTTCATTTTATTTTCATGTTTCTTTAATTTATTGAACAAGAAGATACATAATATATATGATTTACTTTTGCTTTCATTTTTAGGTAATGCTCCAAAGGGCTTGCTATTTGATGAACACGCTGAAGAATTATCTTTTCCACAAATATATTTGGGGCAATTCAGAGAATTTAGGCATGCGGTCACACCCTTCATGATGGCTACAAGTGAACTAAGGAGATCTGATAGACGAGGAGTAACCCCTCAACACTTGTTTTACATGGCTATGAAAATAATGGGAATTAGAATTAAGGACTCTCTTCATATTGCATCCAAGAATGTCGGCCAAGATATTGCAATAACAAAAGAGCAAATACAATCTGATGATTATATTCACGGCTGCATTGAAACTAATTTGGCATTCCTTCGTTCTATTCCGAATTCAGCATATTATTGGGCAGAAAAAAAAAGAGATCTTTTTGCTATGATTCGGCAATACGGTAAGCCAACTATTTTCTTTACCATAAGTGCTAATGAAATTGGATGGCCTAAATTATTACAATTGTTGCATAATTTGAAAAATAATGCGGAAATATCGGTTGAAGAGGCTGCAGATTTGCATTTTATTGAGAAAAGCACTCTTATTAATGAAGATGCCGTGACATGCGCTATATACTTTAATAAGTTAGTCGAAATTCTTTTGAAAATATTACAATCAAAAAGGCACAGCCCTTTCAATAAATACAGGATATTGCATTACTTTAAAAAAATTGAATTTCAATATCGAGGTAGTCCACATGCGCATATTTTAGCTTGGTTAGATAATGCACCAGAAGACGCCCTTGACAGAGATTATAATGAAGCTATCGATCTTATCGATTTTCTGATATCAGTATCTGCTGCCGAGGCCTCTGGTGATATCCGATTACAAACTCATAAGCATACTTTTACTTGCTATAAAGGTATAGCATCGAGACGACAACAGAAGTGTAGATTTGACGCTCCGTTTATGCCAGTTAAGAAAACCATGATTTTGACGCCTATGCCAGATACAGAAAATGGTTTCCAACAGTACAAGGCTAAATATAATTCAATCCAAAAAAACTTGGAAAAATACGAATACAATGGTTTTCAATCGTTCTACGGTGAAAATGGTATTGCTTCAGATGACGAATATGTCCAAATTATTCGAGCAGGAATTAATAGACCACGAGTTTTCCCAAAACGTGAACCATCTGAAAAGTGGAATAATCCATTTAATCCATTCATATTGAACGTGGTCAGATCCAACACTGATTTCCAATTTATAACTGAAGAATATTCTTGTGCATCTTACGTGGTCGAATATGTTAACAAAGCTAACAGAGGTGTTAGCAATTTACAAAAACAAATAATTGAAATAATGGATGAACATCCTGAGTTTAATTTATTTGACATTACTAAAAATATTAGCATTAATCTTTTGAACCACACTGAGATGACGAGTCAAGAGGCTGCATGGTATTTATTGAGAGAGCCAATGTCAAAAAGTTCAACTGTTGTTGTCTATATACCAACCATTTGGCCGGTCGAAAGGCATAGAATAAAGAAGACAATGAAAGAATTAAGCGAACTAGAAGATGATTCAACCCACGTATGGAAGGAAAATTGGTTCGACAAGTATGAGAAGAGACCTGAAGATTTAGCAGGTATTTCTCTTGCTCAGTTTGTTGCTAAATATTATAAAAATACCAAGGGTGACTATGTACTCAGGGAAGAACCAAAAGTTATACGATATCGCAATTATGATATGGGTACAGACTTCAATGATTATCGGAGGGAAATGGTTACTTTGCACCTTCCGTTCCGTCATGAAGAATCGGAAATTCTTGCAGAATCGCGATATCTTCAGTTATACGAAGAAAATGAGGCGCTTATTCTAGATCGAAGAAAAGAGTTCGAATCAAATCTTGACATCGAAAAAACAATGGAAATCTGCAGGGAGTTATGTCGTGAATATGTTTCCGATGATGGAGAGGAGATAAGCGACGTCGTTGGTAGTATTCCTAATGAAAACTATTAATAACAATTTCTCACCAGTGGGCACTGTTGGTATCTGCACCACACCGAAAGGACGGCCACCAATTAATCGCACAGAAACTTAATTTTTCTTGAGTCCCACTACACCGTACGAAGTTTTTAAAATAATAAAAAGCTTGAAAAACAAGAGAAGTTTTAGTCATGATGAACTACCTCCTTTACTAATTAAATAATGTGCTGAAGAACTGGCCTTCCCACTAACGTACACCATTAACCAGTCCTTTGCCGAAGGAATATTCCCAGACTTACTGAAGATCTCGGTAATTAGACCAATATATAACAAAGTGACTGCGCCTACTACCGGCCCATAGCTCTGTTATCAACAGACCTAGGATTCCGTGGGGCAAATCGTCTTGACAGCTAGGGACTTCCTATATCGATAAACTCATTTATCGATACTAGTTCTAAATACTAGTGCAAAAAACATTTAATTGAACAAAAAATTCTAACTCTACCCTCCATGTACATTTTAAAAGCCACTCTATTCGTAAAAAACAACATGTCATTATTTCCACAATATCATCTTACTTAAGACCCCGTAACAAAGTCGCCCTACCCGAGACTAAAATGTAGATAGCTCTGGCCCCTTTGCTATGGCAATAAAAACATTAAATAAAATCCCAAAAAAGTTCCAAGACATAAGTAATATACGCAAATTAAAAATCGAACTTAAAACCAATTTGAGTAACAAAATCCTATTATCCATACATGAATACCTGAATGATGCCGAGACCAAATTAATTTAAATTATAATGCAATGAAATTTCATATAATTGATGAATTCTATTGCAATACAAGTAGTAGTAGTAAACTTTATTACGTTAAATAATACATCATATATAAAATAATATCATAAAAGGAGGAGGAATTTAATGTTGTATGATGGCAGCCGTCTTCGCATCCAAATCTTTCTAGTCTTCCTCTTGTTCCTCTAATTCTCATAGCGACTGCTCTGATGATTGATATTTGTATTCTGACTTTGATCCAGCTTATTATTTGTGAGAGTGTGTGATACTATGGACCATTTTTCACATAGCTTTAGGGATGTTTTCTTTATAAAGGATTCGATCAAGGGGAGTAAATGAGGCTCTGAGATCTTCTGCAGCCAAGTCGTATTTGCGGTGTTTTTCACGCGCGTGTATTATTAGGGCGATTGTGGGCCATGTGAGTAAGCCATACGAAGCGGCGTCGGCATTTACAATGCGAATGACAAAAAACGCCTTCCTCGCTGGCTCCCACACACTTTCGATTAGTAAATCGCTTCTTAGTCCTGGTTGATCCAGGGTTGCGGCTCGCATTATCGTCTCAGTAGTAGCCGAACCCCATGCTAGTTGCAATACAATGTTATCTTATTATTGTTATTTGAATGTAATGAAAAAATTTGTGTTCAATGTCAGTAATATAATTTTGCATGTGCTTTTCGACACTTATTTCGAACTGAATTAATTTTTTAACTCTTCCTTTTTTTAACATTATTATAACTATTGATTGAAGTTTTCCGTATTTGACATTTTAAATTTGTAGTTTTAGGAAATTGCTATGCTCAACAGAGCTCATGTTTGAACTGTACCTAGCTTTAAGATCTTACTTTACTAACATGAAACGCAATAAATGATTGAATTGAATTGAAAATCCATTTGCTGAATTATATGACCAAACGCAGATTTAAATGATGATTTACGGCTTGCGTTGTTTGATGAGCTTGGAGCAAATGCTAAAAAGAAAGAGAATATCTTACCTTGCAACAAGATTTAGAAGCAACATTGCACGCTTGAAAATCGACAAAGACGCTGTTCCAATTTGTCGTCAATATCACTCAACAAAAATAAAATTTGTGGCAAAAAGAAAACATTTTCCACTGATTTCGGCTTTGGCAATGACAATTCACAAATCCCAAGGAGGTACTTTCGATGCTATTGTTTATGAATACAATCGTTCTCATTCAAGAGAATTGGTGTAAGTTGCGTTATCAAGAGTAACTAGTATAAAAGGTTTGTTCTTAGTCACTGAAGATAACGCAAGGGCGAGCTGGAAATTTCATCATGGCAGAGAAGGAAACGCACAGGTGGAAGATTCAAACGCAACAAAAAATCAAAAGATATCAACAACTCATCGAGAAGATTGTTGTGTTTGAATTGATTAAAAAGATGAATGTGTTTGAATTAATTTTATCAGAAACTCATATGGGTAACGATGAAATAATTGTCATTCCGAATTTCAACTTTGTTGCGAGTTTCAGAAGAAATAATCGTCCAGCGGGCCGAGTAGCTATTTATCAAAATATGAACACAGTTCATTATTGCACAAATTATATGGATGTGCAGACGAAATACACCAGCATATTTGATGCTACTGTTTCTGATATCGGCGATATGTGTATAAGTCGTTGCCACTCTGGTGATGATCAGTTCATTATTATGGTTGCCGTTTACATTTCTCCAGATAAGTCATTGCATGGCGTGCTATACGACACTTTTTGTATGAAAATTGATTAATTTATTGACATGACGCATCTGCATTTCTTCAAAAAAGAATGACATTGTAACAGTTTTTCGATCAGGTCTCGTGTCCGTCTTACGATATTTCAATCTGTCGAATCTTACGGTCACGTGACCTGTGGCGAGTTTAAAAAAATGTCCCCATCCCAAAAAAGTGCACAGCGCTGCTAAAGAAGTTTTCACTTCAAAATTGGGAAAAGCTTTGATGATTTGCCAATGATTTTGAGTGGATATTTAAACATAAACTTTGCAGACGATAAAAATCAATGATTAATTGAATGTTTAAATAATGAATTTGGTTTAACCATGACAAATGATCGCAATCTTAACACTATGAAATACAAAACTACTATTGATGCGGTCTTTATCAGACATTTAAATAGGTTCGAATCAAAATTGTTCGTTTCTTATTTCAGCTACCATAAACCTATCGTATCAGTTTTGGAGATTGGCGATGATGGTTCTAGTAATGGTGATGGTGTAAGAGTCGTTGAAATTATGGATGGAAGTTGATTTTTCTGAGAGATAAACTTTTGTAATGTTAAATAATTGTAATATTTCTGAAGTGTTAAATTTTTAATGTAATATAAATTGTCATGTTTGTGTACGATAGCGCAATAAATGAATATTGTATTTTACCACATAAATGATAGTACTTTTATACTGATAATTAAAGCAATTCGTGCAAAATTATTCCCTAACCATTCCAAAATATCAAAAATGCACAACGTTAATATTCAAGTTTTCACTTCGACCGGTACTCCCCCGGAGTACAACCCGGTCTTTTTTATGATGTTATTCGAACCAGTTTTTGGACAGGAACAAATGTTTGTTTGGGGCAACTACAATTAAAGAACATAAATACCCAAAGGTTGACCTCGCTGGCGGCAGCGCAAAACGCTTCATACTGATAGACAGACAGGTATGACGTCACAACCGACATTTGTTAATACAAAGTACATGTATCGTTGTATCGAAAATCAGGTAAATTGTTGTTTCGGTCGTGAAATACTGCGTTAGGTTAGGCAAAGCGTAAGAATTCTATTAGTAACTTTAAATTTACACTTGAACAATAAAAAAGCATATTTTTTCTAAACTTTCAAGGTTCATATCTTTTTACGATTTGAATTATATTTTATTATTTATACTTTATTCCGATAATTTGATGATTTACTATCCATTTAGCATCACTACGTTATCAATTTGAACATGAGGCATCATGCCTATTATATCGAGAAATCGTCAGTACCGCACGCACCAAACCCGCTCCGATGCTCCGAGCGGAATCGAATCCGACTTGGAACATAAATTTTTTAAATTTTGTTTTAATAAAAAAATTGTTATTCATCTATTTGAGCATTTTCAGCGGCAAGTGCGCCAGGAGCCGAAAACCGGAAGGTGACCTCGAAGCGGAAGCGACAGTCTCAAACCACCGTCGGAAAAAAGTCATACGCCTGCGATATATGTGGAAAACAATTTAAAACTGGCGCCGATCTGGCCAGACATTCACGGATTCATACTGGAGAGAGACCTTTTGCATGTGATGCATGTGACAGCCGATTTAGAGACTCTGGTACTCTATACAAGCATAAAACAGTTCATACAGGTAACAAAATCAAGCGATTTAAGTGTGACACTTGTAATAAACAGTTCGCGTGTTTGGATCACTTGACTACGCATATACGAACACATACTGGAGAAAAACCGTTCAGTTGCGCAACGTGTAATCGGAGCTTCGCACGCGCTAATCATTTGGTTAAACATAATAGAATACATACTGGTGAGAGGCCTTATTCATGTGACGTATGTGAAAAACAGTTCAAAGGCTCCAGTGAATTGACTAGACATAGGCGAATACATACTGAAGAAAAGCCATATGCTTGCAATATCTGCGGGATGAGTTTTAAACAATCGAAGTCTTTGACTAACCACAGAAGACGGCATACTGGCGAGGAGATAATTAAGAAATACGAGTGTGAGGATTGTGGGGTGAAGTTTGTCCAACCGAGCCATCTAACCGAGCATAGAAGGAGCCATACTGGAGAAAAACCCTTCGCTTGCGACATATGTAACATGCAATTCCCGCGTTCCAATGCATTGATTAAGCACAAACGAATTCACACTGGAGAAAAGCCATATAGTTGCGAAATATGCTATAAACAATTTAGAGGTTCCACCGAATTAAAAAGGCATATACGAATCCATACTGGTGAAAAGCCGTACAGCTGCGAAGTCTGCCAAAAGCGTTTCGCTCAAATAAGTACTCTGTATAGCCATAGAAAGGTACACACCGGTGAAAACGCAATCAAACCCTACTCCTGCGAATTCTGTAATATGAAGTTCAACCAGCCTCGTCATTTGACTGAACATAGACGGATACATACTGACGAACGGCCTTACGCGTGTGATTTGTGTGATAAACAGTTTCGGCTCTCCAATGCGTTGGTGAGACACAGGCGGTTCCATACTGACGAGAAACCATATAGTTGTGAAATATGCGTAAAGCCATTTAGAGATTCGAGTAGTGTTAAAAAACATATTAAACGGTATCATACCGACGATATGACTTCTTAGGGTGGGTTGCACCAACTTACGATTACAGTAGTGCATGTTGTTACGGGAAAATACTTCACTTTCGGTTACCAGCACCATCTTTTAGTATTTTGTTACGCATGTCTCCTGGATTCCAAAACTGCCGGGAGATTTTCCCTAAGGACCACGACCCGCGACCACGTTTGAAAAAGTGTAAATCACATCCAAACCATGCAATGTATACTCATGTGCGGTATCAAAAGAAAGTTGCATAAATCGTCTATAATTAATTCAGACATTATCAAGTCCTGACTGACACTTACTCACTTACTTAAATCAACGCCTAGAAAGCTGATTTTTTCACAATAGGCAGTTTATATGACGTAAGTACGAGGTTGAAAGTTTGTATGGGGATGGAGTAAAATTTTAAGTGAGAGATTAGAAACTTTGTGTGTGGACTCCTTATTACACCCCTAAGCGGGTTAATAGGGGTGCAAAGTTTATACGGGTGAAATTTGGTGTAGAGATAGTTTGAGTCCCGGGGATGGCCATAGAATAGTTTTTATCCCGGAAATCAGTCCCTAGGAGGGTGAAATGGGGGGTGAAAGTTTGTATGGAGCTACAATAAAGCGGGCAGAAGCTATCTATATTATACAGTGTACCAAAAATGGGGTGTGAACCGATCAAGGGCATAACAGTTATCGTGTTCTGATAAGAAAAAAGTAAGAGATTTTTTTAAAATTTTTATGGAGCGTTGGCCGACTGGGGCGACCTCCATACAAATGTAAACAAAAACACGTCATAAAAAAATCTTTTAGTTTTGTCTTATCGGAACAGGATACCTGTTATGCCCTTGATCAGTTCACACCCCATTATTGGTACACTCTGTACATCAAGATAGAGCATGTATAAAATTTTGTAAATACTGATAATTGATTTAAGTTTTATATTAATTGTCACAAGGTGGCCTGATGACCTGGCAAAGGTCGAGAGTCCGCTGGACGCGGGTGGCGCAGGACGTGTCATTGTGGCACTCTTTGGGGTAGGCCTAAGTCCAGCAGTGGACGTATTTCCGCTGATATGATGAAGATTCATCATCACCGGAAGACGCAGCCGGGGCAGGCAAGGTGGATCATGGTTAATTATCGTCACTACCACTACATATAATAAAACAAACTCGCTTCCCGCTGTCTGTCCCTATGTATGCTTAGATCTTTAAAACTACGCAATGGATTGATGCGGTTTTTTTTAATAGATAGATTTAAGAGGTAGGTTTATATGTATAATACAGTACCCGTGCGGAGCCGGGGCGGGTCGCTAGTTAAATATAATAGCGTCATGCTTAACACTTTTGCAACTGGACTAAAAATGGAACAATACACCAGAAACCGACAGAACTCGCTAGGCCTGTAGGTTCATACTACTGCCCGCCTAGCGGGCTCAGCCGGCATCTGAGCAAACATTACGACTGCCTACCAGGCGGGTTCTTGGTTGCGAACGTGTTAAGAATAATAATTATTATTCTCGTAAATGGTCGTGCCACGCTCTAATGGAATCGATCTATGATCACGGACAGGATGAAGCCAATAAGGCTGATACTTATCGTGATGACAGTTCGAAAGCGGCAGCCAGTGCTCGTCGACATCACCATCCCAGACGAGATTCTCGTGAAGGCCGAGGACAAAGCTATTTGGAAGGTTGATTTGACGATCATTGTCCCGATAGTCGTTTCTGGGAACGGTCTATTAGCGAATTAATCTCTGGGAACGGCCTATTAGAAAAAAAATTAAAGACTTTAAACACATTCACTGCCAGGAATCGCTACGCGCTACGATCGTAGCCAATTCCGTGTTTTCCCGCTAAGCAGCTACGGCGTAGGCGCTAGCTAGGTGGGTTCCTGGCAGTGGAAGTTTTCAGAGACTGCTAGATAGCTGGGTCACAAGCCAGATACAGCGCGGCGGTACTCCAGGACACTGCGCGGGTAGTCAGGGCGTTCCTCTCTCTGTCGCCCTGACCACCGGTGACAGCCCCCGCCTCGCTGCCGGCGGCACCCTAGGTAACAATTAATCTAATGATATTATGATTTGTATTTACCTACAGTTTTATATATCTTAACACTTTCGCAACCGGACTAAAAATGGAACAATACATCGGAAACCGACAGAGCTCGCTAGGCGTGTAGGTTCATACTACTGCCCGGCTAGCGGGCTGAGCCGGCATCTGAGCAAACATTACGAGTGCCTACCAGGCGGGTTCTTGGTTGCGAACGTGTTAAGAAGAACAAGTAATAAATGAGATTGATATAAAATGCGTTATACTGTTACATTTCAAAACCCAGCAAGTATTCCTTTCAGTGAATAGTAGATTTTTTTGAACGAGCGAATGAAGTTCTCCGTTCAGCTTGGGCCATTCTTTTGTATGTCCGGCTGTTGTCAGGTCGGATGTCCCAACCGGTTCTCGTGGAATTTTGTAAGCAAATTCAACATATACAATAGTATATATTTTTGAAGTGAACACTTCTTTAGCGGCGCTGTGCACTTTTTGGGATAGGGAAAAATTGATAAAAATAAAATAAAAATGTTTTAATTCAGACCAGCGAGTCATATTATGTTAGTGACGAAATGACATAGACAATAGATCCTTAACGCTATGTACTCCAGGCAAAATACGGTTTTGAAAAACATTAATTTATAATAGCGTTTTTTTTGTTGATTTCATTTGAAAATGTTATTCTAAGATTATATATTCAAAAATCCGACAAACTTTCCACCCGGAAGTAATTATGTAGATTTCAATGAAGCACGCATTGTCTTTTTTTATACGATTTATCTTGAATATTATAGAGCAAATGTAAATGAACCAAAATAAAGACAAAAATATTTATTCATATCTTTTCTGACTTTTCAGAAGTTAGTTAACTTATCATTTTTTTGATGTCTGAAATTTTGTCGGATTTTGTCGCTGGGTAACTATTTAATTGATAATATATCCGTTACACATAAAAAATAAGCTATTATAAATTATTTCCAAAATTGACATTTTTTCCATACGAGTTGTCAGTTCATTTACTGGACTAATGTTAGTAACAATAGTAATAATGAAGAAAACAGCAACAAAACAAAAAAGTTCACACCAGATAGAAGTTCGTTATTGTGGGAGCAAATAGCCATTGTTCTGATTGGTCCCACCGATAACCACTTCGACCCAGTACTTGGTGAGCGGGCAGTCGAGGCGCTCGGCTAACATCCTCGGCATGCTGTTGCTGCTGCCACGCACCCATCGTACTTAGTAGTGAGGCTACTCTTTTTCGTCTGATGGCGAAAGTCATCCGTTCGCGCCTCGGCGAACATGCCAGACGCACTGCAGTGCTTAGGCAGCCTCAACAGCATTCTAAGGACGTTATCGTACTGCACACGCAGTGTGTTATATGCCTTCTGTGTAAATCTCACCCACAGGCTGCACGTGTAGAAAGTTTGACAATATGCTTTGAAAAGTGTCAGCTTAACTTGTTCATTACAGCGTGCAAACCTGCGGGCGAGCATGTTGCCTCGCACTGCCATCGCTCTCCTCTCCCGCTGTTAAACTCGCCATAGATTTGGTAAGGTGAGTTTCGAGAGAGAGGTCACGTGACCGTAAGATGCGTAAGGTGAAATGGGAGGGGAAGAGAGGGGGGGGGGGTCTTGTATTTTTATGAATTCTACCAAATTGTATATTTCTCTTGGACAAAATTCTTAGGTAAGTACACTTTTAAGTGAAAACGCCAAATTGCACTAAAGGCGAAGCAGAAATGATAACAATACCCCATCATCATCCTCCTAGCGTTGTTCCCGGTTGTGGCCCTAAAGGAGCCCGGGGACCGCTTTGACACCTAATCCCAAGATTTGGCATAGGCACTAGTTTTACGAAAGCCACTGCCATCTGACCTTCCAACCCAGAGGGATAACTAGACCTTATTGGGATTAGACCGGTTTCCTCACGATGTTTTCCTTTACCGAAGAACAATACTTCTCCAATGTAGAAAATAATAGTTCCATGTCCATGTCCACAATGTAGATAATAATTCCAACAGCTACAAGTTGCAATTTGACAAGTTTAACCTGGCTACACTGAGCCGTCGGTTTAACCTTTTTAACGCCAAAGACGCATATTCGTATATCCGCACCGCAGGTTCAACTCCCACGACTGATATATACGTCAAGGATTCCAGCGCGATAGCAACCTTCATGCATTGACATGTTTAATTCCGCACTAAATGTCATGTCGTTTTGGCGTGTGGTTGACAACTTTTCTGTTTGACATCGTTGAATTTTCTATCAGTTAACAAAATTAAATTGTGACTCGAATATTCCCCTATTCCTTTTATCTTGAACTTTTTACGGCCTTTTTAACGAAATTCCTACTGCTACTCGTATCGTTCTCTGGATATCTTTTTGAAATTTATTAAATTTACGTGAAGCTGGCAGAAATGTCTATAGACAATCGCCATTTAAAAAAAAAGTTACGTGTGGAATTCACTGTGACAACACCTCCCTATACTTACTTTGCTCCCTACTGACAAATACGTCGTCGTCCGTGGACGCACGAGCGATCTCTCGCGCCCATACAATAGGGCTCGCCGAGTCGTCCGCGAGCCTTTGGCGTAGCGCATAAATCCACAGCGTAAATGTTGGGCTTTAGACTCATGGACAATGTTATGCAATGACGAAGCAGGATCCCTGACACGGTTTTGGGGCCTCAGGGCGCTTGCAAAGTCAATATATGGAAGGCAGCAGTTATAGCTTGAAATAAATTATTTACTAATTATAATACAATAAATAAATGTAAGGTACGCGGTATGTGTATAAGCCGGAAGTAAAAGACACTCACTTATGCAGTTTTATTATTTTAATAACCTAGTTAACATTATAATAGACATCACCACCAATAACCTAGTTAACATTATAATAACAAAACTAATTGCTGCGGCTAGAAAAAGTGACAAATACTCGGCCCTTCAAAATAATAATTACTATGTACCTCTAGCTTTTGAGACGACAGGGTGCTGGGGTCTGAGGCTTTAGCTTTCATAAAGGTGGGGCGTCGAATTAACACTTTCGCAACCGGACTAAAAATGGAACAATACACCAGAAACCGACAGAACTCGCTAGGCGTTCCACGACGTGCAACGCAATGCCGGACGCCGCGTGCCCGCTACGCGGGCACTAGGCGGACGCTCAGGGCTGTGCCAAGTAACTTTCGTATACGTGAATAAAATTAAATCTACTATCTGATCTATTTATGCCCCCCGTTTTATTCGTCCGCCGATATCGGCCCGTGTAGCGTCTGACCCATTACGATAAGTGGAGGACGGGATCGAACATGACTATAGGTAAAAAACTTAAGTGAATCCCTTCTTGTATGTAGTGCTGCCGTGCTCGAATAGACATTACCGGCCGTATAAATAAACGTCCCACAAGCCTGTATTAACTAAAATGGCGTTGAAATTCGTTTGTCCTTATCTGTCACTTTGACATTTGTGTTCGTAAGAAAGGGACAAAGCACATTTTATTTAGCAGAGGCATTTTAAGTTTTATGAATAATGTACCATGTTTAAATTATCTAACACAAACATAACAAATGCCTATTCGAACACGTCACCCCTACATGCACAAAAGGGGCTTTACAATACAATACAATACAAATACTCTTTATTGCACACCTCACACAAACAAAGCAGTTAAAAAGAGAAACATTACAATAACATGTAGGTAGGGAGGCTTTACTTAGTTTTTTACCTTTATGACTATGATAAGTGTCAGAAAAACAACAATCTCAAATAATTTCGTTTAATTCTGAATAAAAGGAAATATAACACGAATATAAAACGAAAACAAATAATTTACTTCTCTAAATCTACAACATTGATCTAATTCGGTATTTAGTTACTTAAATGATAGAAAATATTTTTGGCAACAATAAATTTTAATAATTAGTTCTCGATTATACGTATCTCAGCGAATCTTGATCCCCGTGACAGCTGTCATCTCGGTACAATTTTACGTTTCAAGGATGTAAATTGTATGGAGATGACAGCTGTCATAGGCAACATGATTCGCCGCGATACGTATAGTTAATTTATAATTTAGATTAAGTATCAACGTAGAACGCAAGGGTGATTCCCGGCACGTAAAACAGAATCGTAACAAACAATTTAAAAACATTATTGTGCCAAGACAATAATTAAAAAGGAATGCAAGAAAACCTTGCAATATAACTGCTGTGTGTGTGTGTGTGTGTGTGTGTGCGCGCGTGCGTGCGCGAGTGTGTGTGTGTGAAGGTGTGAGCTAAACAAACGAGTTCATAGCTCAGTGTTCCGAAAATCAAAGGGTATATCCGCTTTTTCGAACGATCCTCGCCATTACAGAACAAATGGTGGAGCATTAATAATAATAACGATTACATCCTAATCCTATACATGTATAAAACTCAAAAAAAATCTATAACATATTTTATATAAACTCTTTTAATCACAAATACAGAGTAACATAAGGCACACGTTTCCATTATCACAAGTTTATAAATAAAAGTGTGGTTGAGATTATTTAATGCCCACTTATTATAAAACTGTGTTTGGAATAGGAATCTTCTATCTTGGACTATAGAGTCGCTTTGATGCAATGCGGACAACTGAAATAATCCCAATTATATTAAGTAATATATGCCCGCGACTTTTCGTAATAAATTATCCTATGACTTCATTCAAAGAATAAACTAAATCCACATATTTCGCCATATTACATTTCTATAACATATGAGGAACTAGCTACCGCCCGCGACGTTGTCTGCGTGGAGCCGGGATAAAAACTATCCAACATTTTAATCCAGGCTACAAACTATCTTCGTGCAAAATTTCATCCATATCGGTTGAGCAGTTTAAACGTGATTGATTAACAAACGTCCAAACTTTATTATTGTATAAAGTTAGTATGGCTAGAAGTCAGACTTTTATTTTTCCTTTTTTGTTGCCAATTTTCTAAATAACGCCTCATACAGTGTTTTGAGATTCTTTAGAATCAAGACTTTATAAGTATAACAAAATATTAAGTTCATATATTAATTAAAAAAAAATTGTAACAAAAAAGGAAAGTTAAAAGTCAAGTCTTAATTGGCGTGCTAACTTTCTACAAACTATTCTAGAATTGCTGATATCGCTTATTAATTATGGTACATAAATAATGTTAACACTTACATTTTCATTTTTTTCTTATTACAATTATCATTTAAATGCCTAACGACGTGATGTTTTGTGGTAAAATTCTTATTACATCTATCGCACGAGTAAGGCTTTAGTCCCGTGTGACTTCGTTCGTGCCTTTTCAAATCACTTTTAGTTAGAAAATTCTTTGTACACAATGTACAATAGTGCATATCCTCTCCAGTGTGAAGCCGCATATGTATTTTAAGAGCTGACTTCACGATAAATCGCTTTTCGCAGATAATACAGGAGAATTTCTTCTCTCCTGTGTGAGTCAATTGATGTGAACGTAAGCTAGTACTGGACGACAGCGCCTTTTTACATATTTTGCAGGGATACCGTTTGATTCCAGTATGCATACGTAAATGAGTGATCATATTGCTCCTCCGTGATACCTCTTTTCCGCAATGAGCGCAAATAAAGAGTTTCTCACCAGTGTGCCACGCTTTATGTTCTTTTAAAGCCTTATTCTCAGTATATCTTTTATCACATATATCGCACGCGAATGGTTTATGTCCCCTATGATACCTTAAATGTCTGTCTAAGTTTGGACGCTGCGTGAATCGTTTATTACATATTTCACAGACATAGAGTTTCTCTCCAGTGTGGATGCGACTATGCAGCTTCAAATGCGCTTTCCGCGAAAATGTCTTCCGGCACACTTCGCAATTGAAGGGCTTTGCAACTTCAAAATGTGTTTTCATGTGGGCAGTCAAGTTACCCTTAGACTTGCATCGATGCTTGCACATATTGCAGGCATACGGCTTTTCTTCTGAGTGTGAGCGTTCGTGAACAGCTAGGTCGTACAGCGAACGACTTACTTTGTTACAAACTTTACAAATGTACGTTATCTTTGGCTGGCTGTGTTTCTCGATATGCTTGTCGAGGCTGCCTTTCATTCTGAAGATTTTAGGGCACAAGTGACATGTGTAGGTGTTCGTGTTGTGTTTGCGTTGGTGTATTGAGAGACTGCGTACGGTGGGGTAGATGTCGCCGCATACCTGGCAGGTGAGGTGGTGTTTAAAAGGTTCGACGCCAGTCTCGGAAGGCTTTGGTTCGGGAGCTGGTGACTTTGTATTGAGAGACTCGACTGGAACAAAACAAGATAATACAATGCTATGATTGCGTTCTTTTTTTAGGGTTCCGTACCCAAAGGGTAAAAACGGGACCCTATTACTAAGACTTCGCTGTCCCTCCGTCTGTCTGTCACCAGGCTGTATCTCCAGAACAGTTGAAAATTTGATAGATGATGTATTTCTGTTGCCGCTACAACAACAAATACTAAAAACAAAATAAAATAAATATTTAAGGGGGGCTCCCATACAACAGTTTTTTTTTAAACTGTTTTTTATAGATAATGGTACGGAACCCTTCGTGAGCACTTGGCCGGTTTTATTTATACCTAAAGAAACATACATGCACATTACTATTATTATGTATTTGTTTAACGTATCTCGGGACCACGGGGTCCCGGACTTTTGGCAGGCTTGCGTGGGGCCGAAGACGCGTTACAACCGGCGATGGTCCCCGCCAGGTGCAAAGACTATTGCAGTGCAGCACTGTGACAGCTCGAAATTAAGCCAAAATGCGCTATTGCTGTGCATCGCATCACGGATGTTTTGCGATGCTTACACGGATGGGTTTCACGCCATAATGCGTAAGCGTGTCGCGTCCCTGCTGAGGCGCTTGCGCGGTCCGAACAGCCTCCTGCTAACGGTGGCGGCGCGCCTGGATGGTCCCTTCCTATTTCACTGGGATAGGTTGCATAGGGCATCCAACTGACGACTTGCAAATAGTAATATAATACCTACTAACATAGTTTTTAAGACATTTATTACTTACGAATTATGGAAACACTTCCGAAATAAATTATTTGATTTGATTAAGGTCTTTGGCTATTAAGTTGAGTGATGGATGGACTGGATTATGAAATATATCATTATTAAATTATTCAGACAAATTATTAACATGCATCATATCTCTGTATAAATTAATGGCAGTTCCATACAATAAATGATAGCCATTTCATTCCTAATTTATATTGACAATAATATTTTAGTCATTACTATGCATTGAGTATTTAAATGAGTATAGTAAGTTGAATTTATTATTGATTTACATTTAAAACTAGCTTCTGCCCACGACTCCATCTGTGTGTAACTCGTTTATATCGTAGATACTTACATGGGTGACCTATCTTGTCCGGATCCAATCGCACCAGCTTCACAAAACAGTTGGCGAGCTTCGGGCACGCCGCGCCGCCAGTCACGGCGAGACCTGGAACAACGGCAACGCTCATGTGAGCTCCGACAGGCTTATCATCCTCCCAGAGCTTCTCCTGGTTGTATTCTAAACTAATAAGTTCAAGCGGTCAGTCCACAGTCACTTCCTGGACATGCAGCGCAGATTTGAGATTCAAAGACGAACTCCCTAGTTGGTAGTAAATAAATAAATAATTAATCATCATAATCTATTTAAGAGCTAGGCTCTTGTCGGTGGAGTAACCGCCACTGATTTTTGTCCTCTGCTAAGATAAGATAAGATAAGATAAACTTTATTGGTAGCATACTGATACACGTCAAATACAATTTGTACAACACGCATGCAAATTCCACAATACAGCGTAGGTACTTATTTCGATCGAAATATACATAGCATAGTAATGTCAGTTATTCTGAATAACATAGAATAGGTAAATTAAACAAATTATTACATAGTCAGTGGCAATTCCATAATTTCGTTAAAAGTATAAAAGGTTTTTGTGAGTAGCCATGACTCCACATTATTTTTAAATGATTGGTGAGATGGTGCATCTCTTTTGTTGTGCTAGCCTCTTCACGTCATCATATGAATATAATTTACTTTAAAAACAAAGTTTTAACCGACTTCAATTTAGTACTCCGCCAAGCCATGAGAAGATTTCCACATTTATTTTCCAATTTACCACATGAACTGATTTCCGAGAGCAAATGCGTTGATTATTAGGGGAAAAAACCCAATCGCTGTATGTGAGCCGATAATATTTGAGGACTTCCGTCGATTCCACAAGGATCACCTTTGGCACTTCATTAGTTGCTATTTCAACGGAATCTTATCAGATCTGTGACGTATATTTGTACTTTTAAGTACAATCTCAATTATGAGGAATTCCATAAGTCATCTGTGGTCTTCATCATCAATTCCACTCCACCAAATTTATGATTACCGGGTGTAAATACAAGAGTTCCCTCAATTCCTCATGAATCCCATCATCCAATTGAATTTTTGAAAAAATGGGACCCACCTGGAACTACCTACTTACAAACTAAAAAAAAGAATTTACGAATCGGCTCATCAATGACGGAGCTCTGAGGTAACAAACATTAAACATAATAAAAAAAAATACAACCGAATTGAGAACCTCCTCCTTCTTTTTGAAGTCGGTTAAAAATAATCGTTTATTGCAGACCAATGATAGTAACAAATTTTGACTTAATAACTATGTTAGTAGGTACAGAAAATAAATAAAACTAGAGAAAACATGAAACAATGACGTCAAGAGCGGCCCGCGACTGGTCGTGGCCACCTATTGGGCCCTAGCGATGGCCACTTCGACCCAGTGCTTTGTTATGGGGCAGCCCAGACTCTCCGACAATACCCTGAGGAGGCCATTCCCGCGGCCACGCACTCGCCTACGAAGCTAGAGGTCCCGGCAAGGGCATTTATTTGTGTGATAAGCACGAATATTTGTTGCTGAGTCATGGATGTTTTCTATGTAGTTTAGTATTTATTTATCTATATAAGTATGTATACCGTGGTCTAGTAAGTACCCATAGTACAAGCTTTGCTTAGTTTTGGTCTAGGTTGATTTGTGTAAGATTGTCCGAAAATACATTTATTTAAAGCTTTCTAGCATGATGCTGTCAAATTGAGATCGTGGATTCTGGCCTGTATAATCAAGTGCAAAAATATGTATCAATGAAATGTAATTCTTTCATAAATACTCGTTAAGAGTCCGCAGTAAGCTCGGCCGAATTTCACCTTCCCATACAAACGTAGTTACGCTCTCATTTTAAAACTACGTGTTGGATTGTGACGAAACTTTGCATATACAATGACATGAGGTATATCTATGTCTGTAATTAGTTTATATGGTTCCAATTTATAAAACAAATGAAATACAGCAAAAACAAGTTTTGTATGAAAAACTTAAATTAGCTGTATTTCTTTTACTACGGTATCTGAAGCTACATAAACTAATTACAGACACAGATATATCTCATGCCATTATAAATGCAAAGTTTCGTCACAATCCAAAACGTAGTTTTAAAATGAGAGCATAACTACGTTTGTATGGAGAATCGAGCTTTACTGCGGACTCTTAATCACTTAGGTTCTATGGTGGTGATCAAAGAATGTCTCATATCTTATTTGATGCCCAGTCAAGGGAAAATGGGCTTTTTAAGCATAATTTCCACCAAACGGCTCGCATCGCATCTGATCGGAACGATTTTAAAATATTAACGGTATTAAAGCATTTACACAGTATTTAAAGTCTATATTACCAAGCCGCGCTCAGCAGGTTGGGCGCACGCGATCGTAGCCGAAAGTATGCTGCGACGGGCGATAGGCTCCGTTCACCTGTCGTCGTATCCGATCGGATCCTTTCGACTGTCGATACGGTAGGATAAAACTATTTCTCTAGGCGCAGAAACGGATACCTTCGCAATTCGCGTACGGAGACGATCATATACGTCGACATCCTGCCGGACGCGATCCGCTGTCGCCGCATCCTTTCCGATCCAGTGCGATAAAACATAAACAAACATAATTTATTGATAAAAGATAATGTACATCAGTTTTGTTATTGACTAGGTGCTATTAGAGACAAATAACACGTGCCTGAGCTAGGATACCTTGTGTTTCCGGCAAGAAAGAACTAACAATGGAAAAACAAGTTATTCATAATATAATACAATATCATTCTTATTGACTAGTACAAACTATTTAGGAAGTCATAACCTAGGCGCTAACTATAAAAGATAGAATAAAATTATTTTAAGACGATAAATAACTTCTCTGTATCGTTGAACTATGATGAGATTGAGGATGTTCGGTTTGGGCAGCGTTACTGGGATATGAATATAATACGCCAAGACTCTGTAGTATTATGCACACTTTATTTAAGGAAACACCCTATTTTATACATGTTGGATTATCGCTGATACAAGCAATATGCGTTTATGTAGCAGTAAACTATTGTGTTACTGCTAAACACTAAATGTGGCCAATTGCCATACCACATCGTCATAGGACATATTTTGTAGGGCTTCTCGTAGCGTTGATTTACAGCGTTGCGAGCTGTTTGGTGGAAATTATGCTTTATTTATTATCTCCCATGGTGAGTACAACATTGCACGTCTAGCTCTGGTTGCGAAGCTGGTTCCACACGCAAATGATTTTATGGACATCATCGTCAAGCAGATATATGGCTAGAAGCAGTAAACAAATCCTTACAAGCGTCTCAAGCGACGCACTCAGACATAGGTCAATACGGTAAACTTAAGCCCAAGACGGGGTAGTCGGCGGCACATCACCCCACGTGCGGGGTCGGCGTGCGCCTCATAGAACTAGTTTTAAAAGGAGTGCAGGTGTAGGAAGGTCTTGCGACGCTAGTTGAGTCGCCTTCTAATACTAGCTGCCCCCGCGGCTTCGCCCGCCTATAAACATCCAGAAAGTCCATTCTACACGTCGTAGATGAAGTAATTTTTGAAATCGGATAAACGGTCCCGGAGATTACCCAAAACATACCAGCTTACAGAATTGTCACCGACTTTATAATATCAGTGTCATCATCCTACTAGCATTTTTCCCGGTAGTGCCCTAAACGAGCCCGGGGTCCGCTTTAGAATAGAATAGAATTGGATTTCGAGGTTAGACAATATCGCCTGTACTAATTATGGACAGGTTTGATATAAAAACTTACATGTGTGCGGGATCATGTCTGGGGGCAGGCGCGCCAGCTTCACGAAGCAGTTGTCGAGTTGGCACCGGCCCGGCTGCGTTACCGAGTGTTTACTGTCACCTGAAAGAAAACATTGTATTGTACACCTCGAAGTAGCTAGACTTTATCTGCTGGAAATCCAGCAGGAGGCAACTCAGAATCTGTATCTGGGGTGTTCACAGGTCACTTCGGGGTTAAGAATGGCTAGGCGAAGATGGGACTATCAGATAGTTTAGACTGTACACTGTGTGGCGAGGAGGATGAGACCATGGAACACTTATTGTGTGAATGTCATGCCCTTGCCAGACAAAGAATGAATTACTTCAGTACCGGCTATCCAAAACCAAAGGAATTCAAGGTACTTCCGCTGAGCTGCATCATCCGTTTTGTGCAAATGATGGAGCGAGCTTGAGAGTAGGCATAAAGGAGAGGGCAAATGCGTAAAAAATCCCACTGGGCCGAAGTGTATTCGAAGGGTCCCTCATCTCGATAAGATAAGATAACTAGACTTAACAAGCAAATAATAATACCACTATCGTACAAGATGGTTGGATACAGATCTCAACATTATGAGAGAATAGAAATAGTTTTTTTTTTAATAAATACATACATTCACGCCTTTATTCCCAAAAGGGGTAGGCAGAGCACATGAAACGTATGTTCCAGCGCCACTTTTAGCATAAATGAATAAATATTTTAAAAATAAATATTTTGTTAAATACAATAATTAGGAGATAAAGATCAACGCCCGTCTCCATATTGCGCGGCAAACTATCGAACACTGCCGCGCACGAACGTGCCGCGCGACGAACCATATGCTGTCGGTTTTTAGCGGCGCGGCAAAAGAAGTCAGTGTTTTGTTAGCGTGCAGTTGGGATGGATGTGTTTTGATTTCAGTTGGCTCTTGCGGCAGTAGACATGGATAACGAAAAGCGTCGTACTTTAAGGGGGTGCATTGGAAATTATCGCGTGCTTTGAAACGCCATTAAGAAACAATAAGGTCTGATTTTCAGATGTATGATTCTTGACTATATGATTGTTTTTCTGATTTTACCGATACATGATTGCTTAAAATTTCCTCGATAGAAAAAAAAACCAAAGTTGGGTCTGTATTTTACTTTTTTTTACTCAGCCTACTCAAACGATACATTATTTTACGACACAATCAAGTTAATACTATAGTATTTTACAACAAACAAACATTCCTATACCTTCATTTATAAAAAACTGTTCATAGTCTAGCATGCTCTAATTTGGTTGTCATAGGACCATTCTTTATTTATTGTCTCTCATTTTGGTGCCTATAATTATGTCATATCCGTTATATAATAATCAATAAGGTCAAATCAGTACACGTGTAAATGTTTTTATCTAGAAAAAGCAATCAAGTAATTTAATTGACACATTTTAAAAATATTGAATATCTTTAAATTTTATTTTTTCTATGAATTAAAACATTAATCTAAGAAATGGTTAAAAGTCGGCATACGTGTAATTAAGCAACAAATCATTTTCAAAACAGTTATTAATCAAGACGATTTAATTTAACAAAGCTTCGATGTTTACTATGTAATTTGAGATGTAATAACAGACGAACTGCATACCAATCCTTTTATGCTGGCTTGCATTTCGCGTCGTGCCTTATTTGTAAACTATGATGAAATCCTCTATATAATGTATCTGTATTCAAAAATTTTGTCTTATGATTAGCTAAATTTATTTTTCAAAAATTGATTATAGTTAATTTACAGTGTTAATACTGTAAATAATGTTTGTTTTCCTGAGAATGCAAAGTAGTTAAGATATGAATATTTGTTTTTTTTTATATATGTTATCATATACAAAAGGTTTTTTTTTGTTTTTTTTTTGTTTTGCCTTACTTTTAACCATAATTGGGTGTCGTCATCAAGCGGCAAAAAGCGTAGCTTAATATTATTTATATCACTTAAACATAGTACAGTAAATTATTTTAATTAATTAATTAAGCCAATGAAAATCTACACAGCGGTAATCATACATTTCAATTTTAATGTTATAATTTTTATTAATTAATCAATTTTGAACGCAAATTACACGATTTGGTAGGTACCTACTTTTTTAACAAGTAGCCATGTAGGTAATAAATGGTACCTATATAAAATTATGTAGTACGAATAAAAGTTTAAAAGGAATATTAATTATTATTAAAAAAAACTACATTTCTTTATATATGTTCTTCTAAACCACTCAGCCGATTCATGCTTCTAGAAACGTTACCGCATGCGCTGGACATCCTGACTCGCACTAGTCGCAATCCTCGACACCTTCTACTCCCAGCAGCATACAATTATCATTCCCAGCTCCCAGCACCGAATCCATTAAATTTGTTGTTGAACACTATTTCATATTCTGGTTCTTCTATTTATATTTTATGATTAGTATTTAAGTATTTTCAATTCCTCGTTCAGTTTAGTCTTTTTACTACTGTACTATTTGTGGAATTTATATAGTATCTTGCGCACGAATAGCTTGTTCATTTTAAATTTATTCACTGTTCACTTTCAGTCACATTTTCAATCATTACAAAAATGTTCAAATAAAGTTCACTTATTTCGTTCGTTACTGGCTAGCGCAGCGCGCCGCCAGCACGGCGCAAGGCCGCACTGGCAAAGTCGCCATGTGAGGATGGACGTAATTAAACAACTGTTCACGTTGGGATTATGATATATTGTGTCCTAAGTTACATAGAATGGTTACTTATATAGGGTTCGTGTGTTGCAGTGTGAGTGTCACACTACATCATCTATAAAATCTCACTTTATGAAATGTTAATAAAACTTCTCTAAGTTAGGTATTTATCGAAATTTGCCCAAAAAAGCCATTCCCGAAGAGTGTTCCATCTCTTTTTCTCGTGCGCGGAAGGCATAAGCGTGTCTTTGTCTAGGGGGCGTGTTCGACTCGAATCAAGGCATCCCCTTAATTGAATTAGACGGCTCTAAACATCATCGTTTTGGTTTCTTGTGAATAATGTGATAAATAATTATGAAAGCGGCAACTGCACATCGACGTACAGTCACGGAATTTGATTGTTGAGCCATTTAGGGATGAAGGTTATATGGTTTATCAATACATATGATATTGAAATGTCCAATATAAAGTGACCCCTAAATGGCTCAACAATCAAATTCCGTGACTATACGTCCATTGCCGAGTACAAACTGGTCGATCGACTCGCTCGTGACGGATCGCCTGCCGCGCGATTGAAAAAGATGGTGCCAAAAATGGCTCGCGAGCCAAAATACACATTTGCCGCGGTCGAACATGACTAGTGCGGCTGCCGCGCGTTATCGAGACAGGCCTCACAAATGGAACTAGTCACATACTAAGCCCAGCACGTCTATCATGCGACGGACGCGACATACTCTCGATTTTTCTCGCACTATATCTCTTGTTCTAGTGTTCTAATAAGAAAGAGACGGATAGCGCGAGAAAAATTGAGAGAGCTCGCGCGCCGTCGCATGATAGCCGTGCAGTAAGGTTGTGTTATGGGTACTGGCTGACTACATGTTTAATATATATAAATACGTAGAAAACAGCAAATCTCATCGAATCAATCCATTAGGCGAGCGGCTCACCCGAGCCAGTCCAAGCGCTCGCCCAAACGGCTCGGGCGAGCCGTCCGAATGCTCGGCCGCATGCGCTCGGTCGGTGTGGACACGCGTTGGGGAAACGCGCGCGGCAAGCCGGAGCCAAATCGGCTCGGCCGAATTTACCTATACGGGCCATGATAGTCCTTCCCCGGGATCCAAACTATTTTCATACCAAATTTCATCTCAATTGGTTCAGCGGTTTAAGCGTGAAGAGGTAACAGACAGACAGACAGGCACACTTTCACATTTATAATATTAGTATGGATAACTCAATAACTTTGTGACCTAATTTGTGTAAGTTAATTAATTATAAATTATTTCATTCCTTTTATTTTGTATTAACCCTTTTCTTGGCAAATAACAAAAAAAAAGTGAGTTTGAGCCTCGTTTGCGCCTTGTAGAGCGAAAAAAATAGTCTGTTGCTGCAAAAATACATAAAGAACATCAGAAATTGTGTATCATATATAATACAATGTCAAGAAAAGGCTTAAGCAGTAATGCTGCTATCGAAATTATAAATTTCAAATTAAATGAATTGTTTAAAAGGATTCAGACCAGCAACCACAGGCATAAATGGCTCGTCGCTACCCAAAAGTTACATTTGAAAGATTGATGTGTTAGTACCCTTCTTGATGTAGGGTCATTACGCTGGTTACGCGACCACCTGAAGGAGAAGGTTTTTTCTATTGAAGATAACATCAATTCTACAGACCCTATTGAGACAATTAGTTGTACATGCATTTTTGTTGTTGTTTTAGAATAGAAATCTACTAAAAAACCGAGGAAATATCCTTTCAGTTCACCAACTCAGCTAAGTGGTCGCCAACCGGCACATAAAATTAGGTGGTCGCTAACCGGCGAAATGACCCTATTCCTGCCCAACCTGTTTACTATTGTAGTTTAAATGTTTCCTACTACTCAAAGATAGTCTGGAAGAGATTGCTATCCAAATGGTGTATTTCTATAAGAGGTATGGACAAGTGGAGTAAAAGGGTAACCCAGTGGTACCCAAGAGACTGCAAAAAAGAGAGGCAGGCAACTTAAAAGATGGGACAACAACATAAGGCATGTTGCTGGTGTCACTTGGAGCAGGGTTGCCGGAGACAAGCACAAATGTAGAAGGCTGGAGGAGGCCTTTGCCGAGCAGACACCCAAAATGCAATAAAGAGTATCTTACCGCCAGGTAATAACAAGTCAGGCGGCCAGTCCGCCCCTATCAGCATCTCCCTCTTCACCACGTAGTCGGACATGACGGGGTCCCACTCGCTCTCGTACTCGGGCTCCGCCTTCACCTGATCCATCACGGCTGAACCACTTGAACGCTCCTCCTCCAAGAACGACATATTGGCGGTTTGCTGTCGGGGACAGAAAAATAAATTACAAAGGTGGTGTTAATTTGTATAATGTTATATAAATGAGACCATTGTAATGAGTTTATGTAAGTATGTCGAATAAATTGTTAAATACCTCATTAATGCTGACCAAGCAATAACAGACGGCGTTGATGAAGTCGGAAAACAAAAAAACAAGTTTGTAGAGATAACCTATAAATTAAATTTTGACAGCCACAGAAAAAATTGTCAGTCACTATTGCCAACAAACAGAAAGGTGTTAAGATCGAAACGCCGACACTGTTTGTAGAAAAAATATTTTGGGTATCTTATCTTACATAGTCTGTGGCAATATTAGTACAAAAAATATACATAAAATATTTGTACCTATCTCTATCTCGATTCTCGACTGTCAAATTATTTAATAAGGATTATGCGTCCTTTTCTTGATCATTGTTTTGTTTTATAACTAAACGATGTTAGTGTTAAGATAATTTTCAGTCCTGCTT
Source organism: Epinotia bilunana (assembly GCA_947049275.1). NCBI lineage: Eukaryota > Metazoa > Arthropoda > Insecta > Lepidoptera > Tortricidae > Epinotia > Epinotia bilunana. Next base: position 1,341,780 of record OX346276.1, read on the forward strand.
TATTATATTTAATGGACAACCTATGAGAGTACCTGCATATAGGTGCTTGACGTTTTTCATGACTGAATAGTCGAGTCGAACGGAATTGCGTAAATAGTTACGTTTTGATCGCAATCATGGAAGGTGGTGATGAGATGGTGCGGGTCAAACAGGAGCCAGTTTGGGAGCCCGACGCAGAGGAGGGGGCGCCGTGCGAGGCGCAGAATATCGTACTGTTACCGATATACTGTGAGTTTTTCTATATAAAAAGCGTATAGGTAGAGAAGTAAACATTACTTTACCCATAATCAATACAAATTCTCTGTATTGCACACCTTACACAGATAAAGCAGTTACAAAAGAAAACACAGGGAGACAGTAGAAGGGGTTATATTATCACATAATCTGTTTGTTATTAATCATTTATTTTACTTAAAAACATGGTGTACAAAAAGGTTAATGCTAATCTAACACCACAACAACCATACTAATCTATCCACATTAGTTTCACATGTTTTGGTGCTAGTGCAAAATGTCAAATATAAGGAAATATTAACCTGAGGTGTCCCCCATACCAGGGAAATTGGCAATAAAATTTGAATCCACTCAAAATACGAATTAGAGCAGACTGTTCTGTTTTTTTTTTTGTCGAACAATGCAAAACATGTTGGAATTATCTTGGATCACCTGACAGAGTTACTTAGCAGGGATGACTGGCGTGGGAGGCTAACAAGAACAGCGGTGCGGTGGCAAATTAAACTCACATACAATGTTCCATACGAAGTGTATTTACTTACAAATACTGAGGCTTCATGGTTGTTGATACAGGACGATCACATATTAAATAAGTACTAACTATTAGATAGTTTTAACAATTAACAAAGCAAGCAAGCGGGCGGCAGCCATCACGAGGAACAGAGAACAGGACAAGAGTTACCGGAAGAAATACGTCATTAGACAGTCCGGTGTTGCCATGGTTGAGAATATAATTTCCAACACTTCCCCTTATTCTCAACAATAGCAACATTCATATATACAAACATCTCAAAATAGTATATATGTAGTTACATGCCAACAAGACTAATGTAAACTGTACACACAATATTATGCTGGCATTCATAATAACATTCCAAATAGCAAATACACAATAGTGCACAACATGTCAATAATATAAAATTCAATTAAAATATTATCTCAGGCAAAATTAACCATATCACATAACTTATTTTCATAATATCACAACTCGTTTCAATAAAATATCACAACCAACAATTATTTATCCTTTAAATTTAAATCCTTCATAAATGTGTGATGTTTTGTTGAACATAATGGTTTGGTAAATATGTCGGCTGTCATATTGTTAGTAGGCAGATATTTTACAGTTATACATAGCTTTTGAATCAGGTCTTTGACAAAATGATATCTGATATCAATATGCTTGGTACGTTTATGTGAATACTCTTTGGCCAACAACAATTTTTGAGCGCTTTGGTTATCATTGAAGATAACTGTATTATAGCGTTTATCAATAATTTCATACAAGAAATTCTTAATAAAACACAACTCTTTAGCGACATCACTAATGGCTAAATACTCAGCTTCCGTGCTGGACAAGGCCACACAACGTTGCTTTCTGGATTCCCAGCTTACAACATTCATGCCTAACTTTACTACAAAGCCTGTATAAGATTTCCTATCACACAAGTCATTAGACCAGTCAGCATCAGTAAAGGCTGTTATATCTAAGCTCTTACTCTTGTAGAAACATAGACCTAAATCTATGGTTCCAGCCAAATATCTTAGAACACGTTTTGCAGCCACCCAGTGACTTTTATGAAAGTTACATAAAAATTGGCTTAGCTGACTACAGCTGAAAGTGATATCAGGCCTGTATTGATCAGGCCATTGTACATACTGATAAATACATAAGACAGCCAACTAATTGCCTGTATTGATAAACATTATCTTCTAATGGTATAGAGTCTGATTTTAACAATTTACTGTTAGCTACCAAAGGTGTGGATACAGTTTTACATTCCAACATGTTGAATTTCTCAAGTAATCTACGTATATATTCTTTTTGATCTAATTTTAATACATTTTTGTTTCTTGTGACTCGCATTCCCAAACAACTTGTTAATGAACCCAAATGCTTCACATTAAAGTTTTTCTGTAGCAAATTATATAATTCTTTTGTATCACATGTAAAAAAAATGTAAAAATCATCCACATAGAGAGCTATAATAGTAAGGTCCTTATCACACTTACGCACATAAACACAAGGTTCATTTTTGCTCTGAGTATAACCATTTTTCGAGAGCAAATCGTGAACTTTCAGGTTCCACATGCGACTGGCTTGTTTAAGCCCATAAATGCTCTTCCTCAACAAACAAACCTTACTTTCATCAGACATGAAACCCTTAGGTTGCTCCATATAAATCCTCTCATTCAAGTTGCCATTCAGAAATGCCGTGGTGACATCGAAATGCTCCATTGACATATTGTATTCATGAGCCAATGAGAATAGAATACGCATCGTTGAATGACGCACGACAGGAGAGAAAGTGTCTAAATAATCAATACCTTCTTTTTGAGTAAAGCCGCGAGCAACTAAGCGGGCTTTATACCTTTCTAAATTTCCTGACGTGTCGTGCTTCAGTTTGTACACCCACTTACATTTAATAACATTTACATTAGTAGGCCTATCAACTAATTCCCACACATTGTTCTCTAATAATGAATTATATTCTATTTCCATAGCCTTTTGCCATTCGTGACAGTTACATGATGCTACAGCCTCATCATAAGTTTGAGGTTCATTAAAAATAGAGCTGGCAAACATACCTATCTCGTAGTCACCAAACCTAGCCGGTGGTAAACCACGAGTGGTTCGTACGGGGCGGCCACTGACAGTTACAGGATCCCCTGAACTAGTCGCAACGCCTTCCCCTCCAACTGCAGCGTTCCCAGCGGGTGACGATTCCGCGTCAAGTGCCGCATCGGGTGTCCACTGCTCGGCAGAGGACTCCTCGCCGTCACTGCCCTTGCCAGACTCAGCATCTGTAAATTCATACGAAAAATTATAAGTATGGTTCTGTTCACTATCGGATAATTCATTTATTTCTTGACTAGAATTTTCTTTTGACTGACTAGAATCTGAATCATTACTTGAACTTTGTTCAACAATTTTTTCCTTATTACAATCCTCGTTAGTGGGTCCATTCAATTCATTAAAATATTGCACATAAGGAATTAATAAATTATCATTTAAATTAATATTATTTGAGTCAATTTTAAAATCTCTGTAAAATCTGTTCTCTAAAAAGTTAATGTTCCTTGATAAAATAACCTTAGTAGGATTTGATGGCTCAATAAGTCGGTACCCCTTTGTTGTCTCTGAATAACCGACAAAAATACACATCTTTGACTTCGCAGACAATTTACTAGTACGCGTAGGTTCTGGCAGAAGAGAAAATGCTATGCAGCCAAAAACACGAAGGTGTCCGAGACAAACAGTGTGTCGGGACCAAACCTCCTCAGGCAAATGTCCTGACAATGCCCTAGTTGGACAGCGATTCTTGAGGTAAATAGCAGTCATAACCGCCTCGCCCCAAAATCGATTGCAGAGACCTGCCTGCAAAAGCATGCACCTAGCTTTCTCCAAAATAACTTTATTCTGCCGTTCAGCCACACCGTTCTGCGGTGCCGACTATGGTACTGTCAGCTGGTGAAGAATGCCCTCCTTCGCTAAAAAATCTTTAAAAGGCGCATTGCAATACTCACCACCATTGTCTGAACGTATGCATTTAATCTGCAAACCAGTCTGCTTCTCGACTACATTTTTAAAATGAACAAAACAGGACATTACCTCAGACTTCTTCTTCATTAAGTATCCAAAAGTTTTCCTGGAGTAGTCATCAGTAAGGGTTAAGAGGTAACGCGCACCATTCCAGCTGTCGTCACTCATCGGGCCACAAACGTCCGAGTGCACCAGTTCAAGAAGATTGCTTGCACGTGTAGCTTCGCCTTTCGGGTACGCCTTGGCCACAGGCTTCCCCTTCAGGCATGCGACGCACTGTTGTATGTTGTCATCGCCCATCTGAAAACAGACACCACGTGCAGCACACTCTCTCACCGCACGCATTCCATTCAAGCCGAGATGACCTAACCGTTTATGCCACAAAGAAGCATTCTTTACTTCTGACGCAGCCAACTTTGCAGTCTGTGATCCCTGCACTTGATGCAGAGTAGCCATCGACTGCTCCTTTGCACAAATACCTCGCAATCTATAAACACCCTTACATAAATCAGCTGACATAACAGGTTTGCCTTCCAAAGTGCATTTCTCATAAATTAAACAGCCATCACTTTTAAATACCACAACCAAACCCTTCTCACACATTTTACTTACCGACAGCAAATTTTCTGACAAATGAGGTACATACATGACATTCTTAATGAGTCTAATTGAATTGTCAAAGCTTACTTCAACATCTCCAACGCCACAGCTTTCTAATTTTGAAGATCTGTCAGCACAGTTAATATGAATCCTATTTTCCTTTAAATTATCTATAAGATTACAGTTATTTATCATATGAGACGTAGTACCACTATCCACAATAAAGTTCACATTTGTTTCCTCCGCTGAAGCCATGAATGAAGACACAACTAGGGTCTTCTCTTCTTTGTGGTCTTCCTTCTTCTTTCGTTGAAGCTTGAAACAGCGGGACTTCAGGTGTCCAGGTTTGTGGCAATAATGGCAAACAATCTTCTTTTTATTATTAAAAGTCTTACTGACAGCAAAAGCGCTACTTCCATTTGCACTCAATCGTCGAAAATCTTCTTGGAGAAGCCTGGCTCGTACTAACTCTGATGTCAAAGAATGAGATATAGATGCAGTTCCAAGAGCTGAAACTAAGGTGTCATACTCCTGCGGGAGACCACTCAGGAGAATTTCTGCTATCTCACCGTCTTCGATTGTCTTTCCTATGTCAGCTAGCTGGGAAACCAATGTAAAAATTGTATCAATATAAGCTGTCATGCTAGCACATTGTTGCAGTTCGATTCTATGCAATTGACGAAGCAGGCAGACACGCCTATATAAACCTTTGTCTTCAAAAACTGAGCTAAGTTTTTCCCATGCTTCTGCTGCTGTATCAATGCCGTGTAATAGTTGAAATAGGGTTGGTTTAAGGCTCAAGGATATCCTGGCTAATGCTCGCTGCGACTTTAATGGATCGTTGTCAGTTCCCAATACACATGGCCAAAGTCCTTCCAAAATTAGGACGTTTTTACACATAAATTTCCATGCGCTGTAATTACCAATGCCATCCAGTTTTTCAATAATCATGCCGCCGCCAAATCCCGAAGGTGAGGGGTTAGGGTTCTGGTTGCCCTCTACCATCTTGCGCGACGAACACGTTGACAAGTGAGGTTATAATTTTACGTAATTTGCCAACCGCTTATAGCTTAATACTTTCTAGTCTTGTGCCTTAATACTGTGCCCGTAACCTGTTGGAATTATCTTGGATCACCTGACAGAGTTACTTAGCAGGGATGACTGGCGTGGGAGGCTAACAAGAACAGCGGTGCGGTGGCAAATTAAACTCACATACAATGTTCCATACGAAGTGTATTTACTTACAAATACTGAGGCTTCATGGTTGTTGATACAGGACGATCACATATTAAATAAGTACTAACTATTAGATAGTTTTAACAATTAACAAAGCAAGCAAGCGGGCGGCAGCCATCACGAGGAACAGAGAACAGGACAAGAGTTACCGGAAGAAATACGTCATTAGACAGTCCGGTGTTGCCATGGTTGAGAATATAATTTCCAACAAAACAAATGCAACTGCTTTCCAATTTAGGAATGTTATAACCTGGACCTGACCTCCGACATATGTGTCAGCGCAGCGGTACACAACAAATTAATATGATTTATCATATGTCATGCTAATTAATAAATAAAACAATTCTACATTTAATATTACACTAGAAAGTGAGTATCGATGAGAAGAGAATAGAATAGAATAATAATTTATTGCCAAAAACAAGTACAGACATATACAAACCATTTCTATTCTCTTTATATTGACACAAATAGTCATTAAGATATTTTGTGAATAACATTACATTTAATGTAGACAAAAAAGAATGGAAGAAAATTTTGAAAAATTATTGTACTTTTAATAGTTGCAATGGGCTGGAGGTATGAAAAATTGTTATTATGATTTGATACATAATTTTCTTTAGCTTCTCTATTATTAAGATGTATAGCTTGTGAGTGAGTTGCTTTGTCAGTTTGTGTTTGTAGGGATAATCTCCGAAAATAATCATCAGTTTTTTTTTTTTTACCAGTGTATAGAATTTATTTATTTAATTCCTTACATAATTTTAATTTTAATTTGCTTATTTAATTTAAATGACAATGAAATACAAACTTATTGTTTACTAGGCAATTCGGCATAGAAAAAGAATTCGCACTATAACTAGATATTAGAACTTCATCATAGTCATTATAGTCAACCAGATTAGTCCTTAATTTGAACCAAGGTAAGGTTTTTACGCCACGCAGGCGACCACTATTACCTGAGGCTCTAGTATAAGTTTTACCGAAACAAAACGTTACCATCGCGTTTGCGTTTTACCCTCAATTTGTATGGGATTTGACAGCTAAACGCGAACGCGGTCGTAACGTTTTGTTTCGGTAAAACTTATACTAGAGCCTCTGAAGTAAATTTTATTAAACAAAACAAAATTATTATGTAAGCACATGTAATAGTAGAAATAAAGACTATTTTATTTTATTTTTTTTATTTTTTAAGGTGGTCAGCACAATCATTTGAAATGTCCAGCAGTGGAGATCTTTCGGCTGATACGATGATCATTATAATATTAATATGTATTTTCGCCTAGTACCCATAGTACAAGCTTTGCTTAGTTTGGGACTAGGTTGCCCTACGTAAGGTTGCCTCATACGAAAGACGTCCACTGCCGGACATAGGCCTCCCCCAAAGAGTGTCACAACGACCGCTCCTGCGCCACCCGCATCCAGCGGACTCCCGCGACCTTTACCAGGTCATCAGTCCACCTTGTGGGGGGACCACCCGCGCCGTGCCTTCCGGTACGTGGTCGCCACTCGAGAACCTTTCAGCGCAAAGGCCATCGGCAATGTGACCCCGCCCACTGCTATATTTGCCTGCCAATATTTATTTATTTCATTTTTCAGTGAAGGTAGAAGTAGAGATGGAAGCGGCGCCAGTGAAGAAGGAGCCCTGCGAGAGTGGGCTGTACCCTGACCACGGGGTACAAGACAAGCTCATTCTGGGCCCGGAGACGGAGCAACCCAAGGCGCTTTGTAGTGAGAAAGGTCAGTGATAAACTATCTCTATCGCAGAGAAATAAAAAAAAAACAAAAAATATTTGGGGACAATCTTACACAAATCGACCTAGTCACAAACTAAGCAAAGCTTGTACTATGGGTACTAGACAACGATATACATACTTATATAGATAAATAAATACTTAAATACACATCACATCCATGACTCAGAACAAATATTCATGCTCATCACACAAATAAATGCCCTTACCGGGATTCGAACCCGGGACCTCCGGCTTCGTAGGCAGGGTCACTACCAACTAGGCTACAGAGGTCGTCAAAATCTGAAATCTATCGCAAAATAAATAAAGAGGCTTTCTTCTGTAGCAATGTAATTGTATAATAATGTGACTGAAATTATATATTGTAGACTTTATTGAAAAAACGGATATGATTCGGTGAAGGGAAACATCTGAGGAAACCTGTCTAATCCCAATAAGGTTTAGTATTACGTCTGAGTTGGAAGGTCAGATGGCAGTCGCTTTCGAAAAACTAGTGCCTATGCCAAATCTTGGGATTAGGTGTCAAAGCGGTCCCCGGGGTCCTTTAGGGCACAGCCGGGAATAACGCTAGGAAAAATGAAAATTGAAAATTAAAAATTATTTAATTGTAAGAAACAAAAAACATGTATCTATTACATACATACAAAGATGATATTGTGTGCTCATGCCCGTCACCACACCCGTCACGCCTAACGAAATTAAACCTCTAGCTACGCTTAGTTACTACGATGGGTTATACGCGGATTGCCTAGAACGCGAAATGACTAGTGTGTTGTTTTGCCCACATTGCAGTTTGACCACCGAGCATTATGCCTAAAACGCAAAATGACCACTCAGTAGTTGTTGAGCGTGAGTGAGCTCACAACAAGTTAAAGAATAGCTGGGCTACGCTTTACGTTGGCCTCCCCCAGAGAGTGCCACAATTACCGGTCCTGTGCCACCCGCATCCAGCGGACTCCCGCGCACTTTTCCTTTGTTTTCTATGATACTAGCTTCTGCCCGCGACTCCTGCCCCGTGGGACTCGTTTATATCGACGACCGCTTTAGCCTAGTTTGTAGTGACCTACGAAGCATGAGGTCCTAGGTTCGAATCCCGCTAAGGGCATTTATTTGTGTGATGAACACGAATATGTTCCTGAGTCATGAATGTTTTCTATGTATTTATCTATATAAGTATGTTTATTGTCGTCTAGTACACATAGTACAAGCTTTGCTTAGTTTGGGACTAGGGCGATTTGTGTAAGATTGTCCGCAAATATTTATTTATTTATATCGTAGCTTCATACAAATTTTCACCCCCTTAGGGGATGATTTACGGAATAAAAACTATACTATGTCCTTCCCTGGGGCTTTAACTGTCTCTATACCAAATTTCATCTAAATCGGTTCAGTGATTTAAGCGTGAAGAGGTAACAGACAGACAGATAGACACAGTTTCCCATTTATAATGTCAGTACAGATATACCCCCTTATTTATTTATATGTTGTTTCAGCTTCAAACCCGAATTTACCCGCAAAGGAGCCTGTGTCCACAAGCCATGCCCAAGTGACAAGCTCAAAACAGCTCCACACCACCCAAGACACCGCCGGCGAAAACACATACGCCTGCGATACATGCGGAAAAACTTTTATACGAAAACCTTTCCTAATTAAACATGTTAAGAAAAACAGATGCATTCCTAAGAAGGAATGTGAAGTTTGTGGGAAGCGGTACGCGAACAGGTCTGAATTTAGTCAACATAAACTGACGCACACTGGAAGAAAGTCCCACGGTTGCGATGTATGTAAAAAGCTCTTCACGCGTCGAGGCGATTTGAGTAGACATAAACGGCTCCATACCGGCGAAAAACCATTCAGTTGCGATATATGTCAACGACAGTTCTCCGATTCTAGCGTTTTTATTAAACACCGAAAAGCGCATACGGACGATAAGGAGTATTATTGCGAAGTATGTAATAAGCAGTTTGCGCGGCCGGACAACTTGAGGGTGCATCGTCGGATTCATAAAGGTGAAAACCCATTCTCGTGTGAAGTATGTAAGGAATGTTTTTCGGATCGAGAAGCTTTAATTAATCATAGAAACAATCATACGGGAGAAGAAAATAATAAAAAGGAAAAGAAAGATAGAAAGAACAAGCCAGTAATGAAAGTACACTCGTGTGAACTATGTGGGAAATTATTTGTAAGTGGCAGTGTTTTAAAGAAACATAAACGCATCCATACCGGTGTAAAGCCGTTCTCCTGCGAAGTATGCCAAAAGAGTTTTGAAGATTCAAGCAATTATAACAGACATAAGCGAATCCATACTGGAGAAAAGCCATATAGTTGCAATATCTGTGGCAAACAATTCGCGCTTTCGAGTTACCTGTCAACACACAGACGAGTCCATACGGGAGCAATGCCATATCACTGCGAAATATGTAAACAGCAATTTAGTGGTTTAAGTTGGTTTAATAAACATAAACAGATACATTCAGGTGAAAAACCGTTTACGTGTGAATATTGTAATAAGCAGTTTAGCTTAATGACTTATTTGAAGAAGCATAGACGGATTCACACTGGTGAAAAACCCTATGCTTGTAAAATATGCAATAAGCTTTTTGCGCGTTCGGGAGACATAACTAAACATAGACGGATGCATGCTGAGAAAATGCCATATTCCTGCGAAATATGCCATAAGCAATTTGCATTGGAGAGTAATCTAAAGAAACATGAAGTAGTTCATACTGGAGAAACGACTTGAGAGATCATCATCATCGAGACACGTCCACTGCTGGACGTAGGCCTCCCCCAAAGAGTGCCAAAGTGATCGGACCTGCGCGTCCCGCGTCTAGCGGACTCCAGCGACCTTTAATAGGTCATCAGTCCACCATGTTCTGTCATGTTGTGTCTGCCCAGGCTGCGCCTGCCGGGACGTGGTCGCCACTCAGTGTGTTGGTCACTGGTGGAAGATAGGGATGTTAACACCAAATAATAATAATCAATAATGTTGAATTTTATCGGAAAAGGATTAAAAATGTAGTCAAATAGAGAAAAAGTAACAAGTTTAGTGTTCTAAGTTTTAATAGGGATATTCTGTCCCTTTTCCTCAATATGAAACGACTGTCAATTACGATGCATTCTCTCTAACAAGCAACATTTAGAAGCTTCGTAACCATGTGAGATGTTTGAATGGGATTTTGGTTATTATGTATATTTTTGATTTCTTTCTGTTGGAGTAATAATAAAATTTAATTCCACCACTCTATTGTGAACGGCCAGTCTCTGTTTATTTTATCCTTAGTTCGGTGTTTAATGTTTATTTTGTTTGTATAAAAACTTACTGGTAAGATATTTTTTGGATTTCTGGCGGGTTGCACCAAGCCGTCTGTAATCGTACCGTAAGCGGTGTTGGTTAAAATCTGAATGTATGGAAAGTTTGACAAGTTTCTACGGATGACAGATGCCGGCGTTATATCTAAAACTGCGTACGAATTTGAGCGGCTCAGCCTGAGGCATGCTCGCCCCGCGCGGCGCGCTGCTCGCGAGCCAATTTGGTGCACATAAACATGCGCGGGCGAGGCAGCGTGCTCGCGTGCAGCGAGCCGACATTGCGCGTCGTTCAAAATGGCGTCGGACACGATGACACCCGCGGCTGCGTTTATCGTACCTAAATATTACCAAAACAAAAAGAAGAGAAACTCGCCTCGGTGGTGGATGAATCCTAATTCATGTAGTACACATTTACTTCACCAAATTGCATCGTTCTTTCCGCGGCACGCTCGGATACACGTCCAAATTACGCGAGGCACGCACACTGAGCCGTCTTTGAGCGCGGGCACGAGGCCGCCTCCGGCCGGCGCCGCGCGCCGCTCGCGGGCTGTGAGCGCACTGCGCGTGAGCGCGTACGAATTTGAGCAAAATAGGTGAGCCGTGCGTGCCTCAAACCGAGGCTGCTCTAATTCGTACGCACCTTAACGTTGATAGGTCTGTAATTGTAATTTGGTGCAACCCACTCTAAAACGTATGTAAAATTCTCAATTAAGGATTTGCAGAACGTACGAATATTATGACACCCAGCTGGCAGTACTGTTTGTCCACGCCACGCCACGCCACGCCACGTCGCAGCCAGTTGTGCTAGCCCCCGCTGTGGCGAGAGGTGTAGGTATCAAAATCCACCAATCATGTTCAATCGTCATCTATTGATGTGTGAAGTTTAAAAGCTGCTGTCAAATAGACCTCTCGTAGAGTTGCCAGCCGGGGACGTATACCCAGAACCATAATTAAATTCCATCAAATCTACCTGAAACGTCACTATCACAGTGAAACCTACCATTGTCAGTATGACGTTCCAGGTGTAACCAACCTTATTATGATAATACGAAATATAATCTTCAGATTCGATGTTATACTGATCGGAAATACAAATATTTCATTTATCAAATTTTGAATAAATTAATTAAATAATATTTAATTCTAAGGAAAATATTCATCCACTCCAGACGGACGTAAGATACCGAAAATGAAGTGACGACTAAAAACCATACTCACACGACTAGTTGATATATTTTTTAATTGCAATACAAAAGATATATAATATAAACACATCTTGAGAAGATAATATTTTTGTTATAACATAATACTTGCATATACATAAGTATGTTTATTAAGACAATGTTTTTAAACTGTATCTTTTTAATTACTAACATATTAGTTACTTTTGTGCATTTTTTTCGACAAAAGTTAATTTAACACAGTGTTAGATTTGATGGAATTTAATTATGAAAAATGGTTTAATGCATTCTGGAATTCTCATTATTATATAGAGAAACGACAGATTAGAGCAGCTATACTCGACCGACAGCCAGCCATTAGTTACCCATTTAAACCTAGTGACCATAAAGTTCTCTTATTATCTATTAAAGATTGACGATCTTCATGATATCTTTGTTCGGGAATATATAATAGTGTGTATTTATGTATGTATAAGTAAATGTATATTGTATGCATTATATATGTATGTAATATTAATGTAATTAGTTGATTTGTGTTTCCATTCGAGTCTCAGTATTTGGGATCCTGCACCACTAAAGTTTCTGTTTAGCCCAATGGTTGACTGGTAGAGAATGCCTTAAGGCATTAAGTCCGCCAATTGTACCTTTATTTTTATATTTGTGCAATAAAGTATAAATAAATAAATAAAGTTACCTTGCGGCCCTTGTAGAAAAACGGTTGAGTATGCCTGGAATAGAGGGACACACATACACACATGAGTGACGAAGATGTAAGCATAGACAATACCACAAGTGGAAACGAGAGACAATGTCCTCTCCCGTGTCCCTCAGCGCGTATAGGATTTTACAAAAATCGACCTAGTCCCAACCTAAGCTAAGCTACATTTTTATATAGATAAATAAATGGGTAAGGACCAAATTCTTAGCCAACTCACTCAATTAAATTCTCTATGAAAGTTTTCCGTTGTGACGCGAAAATTAACCATACAATTCTATGGTTAATTTTTGTGTCACAACGGAACTTTGTCCACTTCTTCAGTTTGTATGGCTAACTACCGACTAACCTGGCCAAGATTTTGGTCCTCACCCAGCTGACAATGCATCTAAGGGTGGTATTCCACTCGTCCAAGATCTTTGTCCAATGTGCATTGAATCTCACTAACTCTTTAAGCAAAATGTGAGACGCAAATACACATTGGACAAAGATCTTGCACAAGTGGAATGCCACCCGCAAACTGACATCACGCATGTAACACGACCAAAGGACACGAGATGCCAAAGTATTCTGATCTTTCTCAGTTTCATCATCCTAGCGTTATTCCCGGTTTTGGCCCTAAAGGAGCCCAGGGTCCGCTTTGACACCTAATCCCAAGATTTGGCATAGGCACTAGTTTTACGAAAGCGACTGCCATCTGACCTTCCAACCCAGAGGGAAAACTAGACCTTATTGGGATCAGACCGGTTTGCTCACGATATTTTCCTTCACCGAAAGCTAACGGTAAATATTCCGTACATAAGTTCCGAAAAACTCATTGGTACGAGCCGGGATTCGAACCCACGACCGCCGCTTGACAGCCGCATGCCTGAACCACTAGGCTACCGTAGCTCTGATATTTCTCAGTTTAGTCAGGTTAATTTACCTCCGTCACTTTCGGGGATTAGCTAGGACTCAATCTATGAAATTCCTCTATCAACGTTATAAAGCCAAAGGAAAGAAGGGAAATGGTTCAAATTAAAAACTGAAAAATTCATTGGTTCAAGATATGAACCAGCGCTAGTGGCTTGATACGTTTTATTGTTGTTTTACGTGAACTTTAAGTACATTTGGGCCCGTGGACTACTCCGGACAAGATAATAATACCACGTCCGAGCGAGATTAGGTATTGGTAGCATACGAATCTCATTTGCTCAAAGGTTAGAATAGAAATGTTTATTGCGTGTCACTTTACAGGTCACAAATGGGGAAAACAATAAAGGTATACATGTGACGCCCTGCAAGGGCACTGCAAACATATGAGAGGGCTAAAATTAATACTACCTATTATCCTTATTCATTAACGTCCATCAAACGTAATCCAGTTGAAATGCCGTAATAATACGTATCTTTTACTTAGATTTCCTATCGTGCGAAGGTTGATTAGTAGAAAATGCTTACGGCATTCAGTCCGCCGTTTGTACGATAAGTTAAAAAGAAAGTGAAATATCATTCGTTGTCTTTGTCATAGCTCCATTTTTTTATTTGTCGCTACTGATTTAGTATGAGGTTGCGGCTAATAACACATTACCCGCCCAACTTAAGTGGGTTTGTTTATGGTAAGCCATCCGCCATTTTAAGATCAGTTCTCGATTTATCTGCTAGGAGCCTTTCCGTCCCTCGTGGCGACACGTTTAGCTTGTCCAGAGTATTACAGGTCCATGGGCTCGTGTCATGATTAGTTACAATTTAACAAGTCTACACAGCGACGGCGAAGTACCATGAACTCCTATAAACGAGAACCTCATTTTACAGAACGACTAATTAGACGACGTAATTAGACACTACCTACGTCTACTGTAAAATTAGGTTTTGGTAAGTTCATGATACTTCGCCATCGACAGGCAGAACCGATCATCGCTATGTATTCGTATGTTGGTGCAATAGGGGTGTAGACACTAAATAAAATAATCAATAATGTCATATTTACTCGAAAAAGGATTAAAAATGTAGTCAAATGGAAAAATAATCAACGCAAAAGGTTAAATAATCACGAAGTTATAAGTGTCCAAAGTTTTAAGAAGTGGTATGTTCTGTCCCTGTTTTGCAAAATGCAACTTCTTATGAAACGATGACGCTTGTAGATTGTGACGTCACTATAGACGGCGACGTGCCGCGCCCCGTCGTGTGCGGCGCCGCCGTCGACGCGGCCCCCGGCAGCATCCTCTAATGTGACGTCACACACTGTTTGCGTTTTCTCTCTCTAACAAGCAATATTAAAACGGTTGTAGCTTCGTAATTCTTTAAGATATCTGAATGGGATTTTCGTCACTAGGCATATTTTTTTGCATTCTTTCTTTTGGAGTAATAATAATTTTTGAGTCTACACCCGTATTCGCCCTAAAAAAGAAAGAAAGAAACTTGCATGAAACATGGTTATTTATTACAACAAATGTCAGCTACACAGGATGTCCCAAAAGTCAACGTTGAGCCGACGGGTGACAGTCGTAGTAAACAAATAATTACGTCAATTTCAAGCACACATTTCAGGATGTTGAGCCTTGTTGTGCTTCCTTAAATTACCAGACTGCGTAAACTGCTTTTTACATACATCACACGAGAACCCGCCGCGCGTGTGCTGCTGTCTGTGAGTAATCAAACTACTATTACGCGTAAATTTCTTATGACATACTTCGCAGGAGAATGGCTTTTCTCCTGTATGCACCCGTTTATGGACAGTTAAAGAAGCCACATCGGCAAACTGTTTTTTACACGTGTCACAGGAATGCGGCTTGTCGTCCGAATGGACTTTTCTATGCGTGACCAAATGGCTCGCACATCTGAACTGTTTCTTACATACTTCACACGCATATGGTTTCTCTCCAGTGTGAATCCGTTTGTGCTTGGCCAAGTCGCTCAAATGCGCGAATTTCTTTTCGCATTGTTCACAACCGTAGGGCTTTTCGCCAGTATGAATACGTTTATGCGTCATCAAAGCGGATGTCTCCGCAAACTGCTTCTTACAGACATCGCAACTGTAAGGTTTTGTGTGGATGCGCTCATGTTTTTTCAAATAACAATGCATCGTGAACTGTTTGTCACAGTATTTGCACGAAAACCGCGCGCAGTAGTGCTTCTGCTGATGCTGATATAATCCAGATTTGCTCGTGTAGACTTTATCACATGTGTCACAAGGGTACGTAGCCTGTTTGGACACACTTTCTTCAACCATTTCCATGCTGTGCTCGTGCAGTTGCATGTGTGGGATGTAGAAATATATTTCTTTGAATTGTTTCCCGCATTTGTCGCAGGTGTAGGGGTTTGCCTCCGTGTCCCGGGCGTCGGTGGAGCCGGTCGCGCCAGCGTCGCCGTCGGGGCAGTCCTGCGCGTGTCGTGTCGCTGGCTCTATCTTCACGACTACTTCTTCTCTTGAAGCTGAAACCAGACAAGTCTTCGTGTAAAAATATATACGTACAGTCAAGTGCAAATATATGTATCGATTTAATCCCCTCATAAATATGTACCCAATCCTTAATCCGCTGACATAAGAGCGATGGAATATATGTAGGTATGAGTAAGTTGTATGCAACCATATTTTTACACTTGACTGTACCGCCGACACGGTTGCCTGATTAAGGGGATGCTTTGATTTGAGTCGAACACGCCCCCTAGACAGAGACATGCTTATGCCTTCCGCGCACGAGAAAAAGAGATGTAACACTCTTCGGAAATGGCTTTTTTGGACAAATTTCGATAAATACCTAACATGGAGAATTCTTATTTAGATTTCATCAAGTGAGATTTTAGATGAGATAAAATACTATAATATTAACTTGATTTTGTCGTAAAATAATGTATTATTTGAGTAGGCTGAGTAAAAAAAGGAAAATACGGACCCAACTTTGGTTTTTTTTCCATCGAGGAAATTTTAAGCAATCATGTATCGATCAAATCAAATAAACAACCATATGGTCAAGAATCATATATCTGAAAATTAGACCTTATTGTTTCTTAATCTAGTCAGAACGGTGTTTCAAAGAACGCGATAATTTCGTGTTATTATGTACCTTTATTTTTAGTTAATTGCGATGAACTATAATTAATATATCTGTAAAAATATTACTATACCATAACATATAGTCTCAATTGCTCAAAGGTTAACTGGAAGAAATATCCTTAAAGGGATAAGTTCGCTTTTGTACCTACTCAACCTATTTTGTCTGTATTTTTACCAATGTCTTGTGTACAATAAATTATTGACATACATACATACATATGATACATACCTTGTCTAGAGTTATAGTATAAATTGATTATTTTGTGAAATGTAATGTAAAAAAAAAAGAGTAGTTACCCTGTTATTTTAACCTTTTTCTAATGCTAGATTACTTGCCGAAGCTTGGCAAGCGTTCATGTTTGTCTTGCGTAAGCTTGCGAGAGCTTGTCCGCGATCTGGTGTCGGTGTTTGAACACAGATCAAAGGAAGCATGTATGTATGTAAATACTTTATTGAACACAAGACACAGGTCAAAATACAGACAAAATAGGTTAAATCGGTACAAAGGCGAACTCATCCCTATGAGGGATCTCTTCCAGTTAACCTTTGAGCAATTGAGTGAGGAAGCTTGCGGTCAAGCCCTCCTTAACGGTGCCAAGCCCCCCCTAAACAAAAGTCCTGGATTCGCCACCGACTAACACTAGTACCTTCAGCTGGCTGCACTCGTTCTGGCTCGGGTTCGTCTTGAGCAGCCTCGGTCTCGCTGCCCGCTCCGCTGTCCTCGCATGAAGGCTCCTGCTTCACACACGCTGGCTGCACCCCCTCGAACTCTACCTCCACTTTAACTGTAAAGATAAAGAGGTATACCTCTTGTTCCTCTATTGTTATAACAATGGATATGGTAGTATTACAATAATTAACAACTTAGAAGAGTTGAGAAACCTTGCGACTTTTTAATTTCAAAGTTTAATATCTCAAAACCGGCTGAACCGATTTTGTTAAGAACCATCTCGATTACGTCAGCGTTCGGACAAAAAACCGCATTAAAATCGGTCCATTCGTTTAAGAGCAGTGTGGCATCGTAGCCACAGACAGACACACAGTCAAACTTATAACACCCCACCCCTCTTTTCGCGTCGGGGGTTAACCAATGCAGTGGGCTCTCCTTCCGTGTGTCACCCAGGGCCAATAAAATAGTTCCTGAAGAGTCCGTAGTAAGCTCGGACGAATTTCATCTTCCCATACAAACGTAGTTACGCTCTCATTTTAAAACTACGTGTTGGATTGTGACGAAACTTTGCATATACATTGACATAAGGTATATCTATGTCTGTAATTAGTTTATATGGTTCCAGTTTATAAAATAAACGAAATACAACAAAAACAAGTTACGTATGAAAAACTTAAATTCGCTGTATTTTTTATCATGGTATCTGAAGCTACATAAACTAATTACAGACATAGATATACCTCATGTCAATGTATATGCAATGTTTCGTTACAATCTAACACGTAGTTTTAAAATGAGAGCGTAACTACGTTTGTATGGAGAATCGAGCTTACTGCGGACTCTTAAGTTCATTTGTAACACTCATACATTCCATATTTTAAATTTTGAACTGTCTGAAATAAATGATGTCCTGCTAATATTATAAATGCGAAAGAGTGTCTGTCTGTCTGTATGTTACCTCTGCACGGACGGAGTCGCAACAGAAGGTAGTTTATTATAAATTTCGTTGTCCACCTTTCCAACATAAGTCAGGTGTTTAATGCAGAAATTATCAACTCGGGGTTTTTTGGCCTTAAGATACGCAAAAATTGTGAATTAATTATCTTCTCTCTCTTATCTATTTTAAATACAAAGGTCGCCTGAGTGATAATTGATTTATTTAGTGTATTCACCATCATCCCCCTAGCGTTGTTCCCGGTTATGCCCCTACAGGAGCCCGGGTCCGCTTTGACACCTAATCCCAAGATTTGCCATAGGCACTAGTTTTACGAAAGCGACTGCCACCTGACCTCCCAACCCATAGGGAAAACTAGACCTCATTGGCATTAGACCGGTTTCCTCACGATGTTTTCCTTCACCGAAAAACTAACGGTAAATATTCCGTACATAAGTTTCGAAAAACTCATTGGGACGAGCCGCGATTCGAACCCACGACCGCCGCTTGACAGCCGCGTGCCTGTTCGCTAGGCTATTTATAAATAAATAAATAGATAAATAAAACTAACCTAACTCTGAGGTCATCACCTAAACTGGGTCACGCAACAGCAACAGATAAATAAGTCTAGGTGGTTACAAAATAAAATAAATGAAATGGATAAAATGGGCTGGATTATATTTGCCACAGCGGATCAGCATTGTCATACAACATGGCAATGCTGCCAGCCTACTGGGCGAATTGAGTGTTTTTTATTTATTTATAGTAAATTTTTGCCTACTTTTTCTACTTAACATTAATAGCCGTGTCCACACCGGCCGAGCGGCTCGCCCGAACGGCTCGCCCGAGCCATCAAAAACGCTCGCCCGAACGGTTCGGGCGAGCCGTCAGAAGGCAATTATTGTATTATTTATTTATGTTCACAATCCGCATACAAATATTATAAATGCGAAAGTATGTCTGTATGTCTTTCTGTCTGTCTGTTACCTTTTCACCCTTAACCGCTGAACCAATCTGGATGAAATTTGGTATGGAAATAGTTTGTGTCCCGGGGACGTAGGATAGACAGCTTATTAAAATGTTCATGCTCATAAGAAAAACTCACTTTGTTCCTTTAACATGATAACATGCTCCGCCTCGGGCTCGTGAGACGCCTCGTCCTCCGAACCGTCCTCTGGCTCCTGCTTGATGAAGACTGCCTCGGACACAGTGGCACTGCCACTGTCCCCCATTACAGCAGCCGTAGCGTTGTGTCAGTACTGTTAGTGAAAGGATATCTTATGATATACTTTATACAATTTAACACTTTCGCAACTGGTCTAAAAATGGAACAATACACCAGAAACCAACACAAGTCTGCCTAGCGAGGCATGTAGGTTCATATTACGGCTGAACCAGCATCTGAGCAAACATTACGAGTGCCTATCACTCTTACCAGGCAGGTTCTTAGCTGCGAACGTGTTAACTTTCTTCTTTTACTGTTTACTTTTTATGTAATTTTTGATTTATTGGTCATTGCCTGTCAATATAGAACTATTATTATTATTATTTGGCGTGCGTGGGGATATGGATCCAACACGTAGAGGCCCTTTGGAGACAAAGTGTAATGTCATTTAATACATCTGCTAGAACTCATTCATGGGTACATCGGTTGATACCGTGAACCGGTCCCAACAGGTGTTGGAGCTATTGTGGGGAAATGGAATAGAGAATTGGGTCTATAGTGATAAATTTGGTTGGACAATAAAATTGGGCCATGCAATGACTTCCGACACCTACCATAACAAAGTTATCGCGGTAGGTGGTGACTGCTCATTAGACTATTATTATACCTATACTACTGCTTTAGCCTAGTTGGTAGTGACCCTGCCTACGAAGCAAGAGGTCCCGGGTTCGAATCCCGGTAAGGGCATTTATTTGTGTGATGAGCACGAATATTTGTTCCTGTGTGTGTGTGTGTCATGTTTTCTATGTATTTAAGTATTTATTTATCTATATAAGTATGTTTATCGTCGTCTAGTACCCATAGTACAAGCTTTGCTTAGTTTGGGACTAGGTCAATTTGTGTCAGATTGTCCACTAATATTTATTTCTTTATTATAATTTTGTATGTCTTTTCCATATCTCAGGATCATCATATTATTTAGTGCAAAAGGCGTATATGTAACGTTAATGGTCTGTTAGGGAAAGGTTATTCTATTTTATAATTTAGTGAAATAGTTGCATAAGATATATTGAATGATCCAAAGCGACATAATCTTTTTGACATTATTATTTAAAGTATATTGTTCTGTTCTGTCATGATAATTTATAATTTTATTAACGTTCAATTTAAAGTGGATATTGTTTTTGACGTTTATAACAACTTCATATAAGTAAATGACAGATTTATAGATAAATATAAGTTTTCTATGTATAGCTGGAGCACCGCATTACAGTATACAAATAATAGTACCTATTCAGTCCGATCCAACGGTGAAATAGAACTTTCAAGTGATGTAGATGGCCCCAAAAACGACTACATATTATATGGACGCGGACGAACCGTTCGAAAAGAAAATGATTTAAGAATGCCCCCAAGTGACCAAAATAAACCAAGGACGACGAAAACTGATGTACTTTATTATGACTATCAATATTTAAGTCACTAAAAATTTAATAGTCAAGAATACAAGCGACGGATACATAATATATAGCATAACCTACCTATTGGGTTTGACAGGTGACAGTGACACTGACAGATTTGACGTTGTCGGCTGCCACAGACTAGTTAAGTTTTCACTTTATTTTACTAGATCGATACGGCGTTTTTTATGATGCTTCGAATGTTCCGATGTTGTTAGAGCCTGTTCACACCAATTCGTACTGTTGGTGTCGAATCCAGTAACGATATCGGAGAGCAAGTAAATGCATGGAAAACCTGCTTACTGTTCCCACAGCCCAGTCTGATATCGGAGCATGCTCCAAACAAAAAGTGTCGTTGTCGGATCCGACATCGACACCGGCAGTAACGGATTGGTGTGACAGTCCTTAAGGGAAAATAATAGTGTGAAATAAACTATATTCATAGTACTCCTTGACTAAACTTTCCTATTCCAATTTTTTAGGACTTCATTAGGGCCGGCGCACATTGAGCCAAAAGCCGCGGACGAGTTCTTTATAAGTTGGGTATAATATCGGCGCATACCGAGCGTTTAGTGACCGCGTCCGAACCTCAAGCTGCCTGAGTGGATTTACCTCGCAGCTAGTGTCCGCATCTAGTAGCGGTCAATTTTTATGTATGTACTAGCAACCCGCCCTGACTTCGCACGGGTACTATATTATACATATAAACCTTCCTCTTGAATCACTCTATCTATTAAAAAAAACCGCATCAGAATCAGTTGCGTAGTTTTAAAGATCTAAAGTGGTTATTACATTGTCCGGAATTTAGGCACTGACGAGAGGGACGCCACAATACGTTAGACGCAAGGTTTTTAACAAACTTAAATTCAGTACTTCGCCTTATCTGAAGAGTTCTCTCGATTCCTCCAGGATGGGGTGACAACGGGACCACCTGGGAGGGATACCCTTTCAAACAAAAAAAAAGAAGTTTCTAAATCGGTCCAGACTTCTTTGGGTAATCGGGGTAAAAAATAAAAGATACCGACGAATTCTGAACCTTCCCGTTTTTGAAGTCGATTACAGCAAGAGCAGCCATTGCTCAACCTTTTTCTACAAGGGCCGCAAAGACATGGTTTTTATACTACCTCCCTGTGCAACCCGAACTGAGCCAACTTGGACTGGGGCGGAAATATAAAAAAAATATGATTTTTATTTTGTTGCGAGGCAGCCGTTTGATACTGCGGCGGTTGCCTAAAAGTGTGCACGCTGTTTATATAATGAAATGCTGGTCTAAATCGAAGACCTGGTGACATTTTTATTAACTAGTGTGATGCAGGCTTAAAGCCGCTCACAGACTGGCGCGGCCGGCGGTGGCGATCAGCAGTAATTTAGACAGCTATTGACACATTTACTAATTACCGCCACCGCAAGCCGCGCCAGCGTGATTCAGGCCTTATTCTTGCCTTAAGGCAAGGCAGGCTACATAATGGGCCATTATTATTTATATCTGCGTCCCTGTCCTGCGCCATGCATGATGGCCCGTAGTGTAGTGGCGCCTTGGTGCTTTCCAATGGCGGCCAATACACCGTGATTAAATACTGATGATCCTGGTTTGCCAGTATTTGCTGCAAATACTGGCAAACCTGGCATACTACTGAGTATGGAAGCATTATTGAATAGCACTTTAAACGATAATTATTTATCACGTCAGTATTAAAGGGCGACCAGACGGTAGTTCTGCTTCTTCCATATCCCCATCTCGCTCTATCTTATCGCTGCGTACCGCTCATGCCATCCACCAAGGAGAATCGTGTGGTATGCCTTTAGTCGCTCATATATTATTTCTTATTTATGGGCGGATTTCAAAATCATCCGGATATTCTGCAATATATTGTCAATCCTGTGATACACGTCAATATGCATGTGATCCGGATTGTGATACGGGTGCATCATCAGTATTTAATCACCGTGTATTGGCCGCCATTGGCTTAATTTCGACATGGGGTGGAATGAGATGGAAGTATGTCTTTCTCCGTCCGTGTTACCACACTGAAATAAGACCAAAGTAATATTCTGAAAACATAATTTAATTAACAAAAATATTTATAAATATATGTATATTGTTAGTTTAGTTATATATAAAAACATGTTTCAGTATGCAATTGGGTTTACCAATGCTCCATGCGAATCAGAAAATGAAAAGCTTCATGAGATCCGATGCCGTAAACTCCGACTATTTGTCGCATTCGCTGCAATCACCGTAGGTATACAACTTGATAATGAATAAGTGCATTACCATGGACCAGTTTAAAAAAAAAACCGTTAATCTTGGTATTCGTGCAAAAAATTGCAATTGTGAGAAAAAAACACTGTTTCGATCTGGTCTATCACAAAAAAGTGGCTAAACTATTCCTATGTTAATTGCCGGATGCAAAAAAAAAAAAAATTTAGTGACGTAAAACGTATTTGGGTGAGGACCAAATTCTTGTGACACAAAAATTAACCATAGAATTCTATGGCTAATTTTTGAGTAACAACGGAACTTTTTAACTACTACCGATTAAACAGGCTAACTACTGGCCAAGAATTTGGTCCTCACCCATTTTCCTGAAGGAAATTTCCTGAATCTGACCACTTTTATTTGTAGAGCACTATTTTATTAGAGTTCTGGATCAATTTTCACAAAATATTTTTTTTCTCAAAAACTATACTTACTTAGAATGTTTTACCTCTTGACTATTTTTGAATATACACTTCAATACGGAAAGCCGATTAATTTCAAGAAGGTAAATCCTAGCTTTTTTCCATACTAGGTGTGCGGTGTCCTTTGAATACAACTTAAATATAATGAAATTAATGAAGCCAAACAAATGCAACTCTTTTACAATTTAGAATGGTATTAACCCCATTGAAAAAGCCTCTTAATAGGCTTTTGGGCTGCTGAGGGTTAAGATAGAACTTGTCGCCAGTGAATGTATTAACTGCCAGTCTTTATTATCATACACAATAATACTCTACCTTAAGGGTTGTCAGGGTGCTCCACTCTCCATACAAACGTAGTTCCCATTTCAAAAGGACATGCTAGAAAACAAGTTTGCATACACAATGGGATCCGCCATTCTAGGTCGGAAACTAGTCTGTTGCTGGATATTAAAATTAAAACTAAACTATGTTTGTATGGAGAGTCCGCTCGAGTCGACCGCGCTGGGAACTCTTAACTTATAATATAGAAATGCATAACCAAGGTGTAACAGTTTAAGAGTCCTTTGGAGCGTATTTTGCAAAATGCTTCCTCTTTCATTCAAGATTATTCATATTCATATTCATTTATTCAGTATTCATTACGACGTAACTATTAGTATTTATTCAAAAACTGATAACGTACTTAAATAATCATTTCTTAAACAAAAATTTCGACGGAGACTGAGCGCGCGGCGTCGGTGCAGCGTGATTTATACGTCTTTAAAAAAATATAAATTAACGACAACTTAGGACCTATAGTTAGTGAAATATAATTTTTAAATTAAAGTACAATTTGCGGTAAAGAAAATAGTGTAATCCTGTTTTCACCAAAAAAATTAAGAATACTGAAGGTCTGATAATTTTTTTTTAAACGAATCTGATTTTCAATCATCTTAGCCCCTCGTACAAGCTATGGTGAATTGAATTTTAATCATTCATGTACCAAATGATTCTTGTTAACTGCAAAATTGAGAACCGAAACGACACTTCTCACTGCAAAATTTGAAAGAGTCTCCTATGAAAACTAATGTATTTTAGGTTTAGAAAGAGAAAATGAAAATGTGAACTTTTTAGCCCCTAGTTTAACAAACGATTATTTAAGTACGTAATCAGGTTTTGAATAAATGCTAATAGTTACGTCGTAAACTTGAATAAAATTAAATTTCCCTGACAATTCCCTGACTTTTCTATGACTTGCGAAATTTCCTGACTTTTCCCGGTTTTCCAGAAAGTGGCCACCCTGCGTAGGGCTTTTCGCCATTATGATATGAACGTATATGCGTCATCAAAGCGAAGGTTTCCGCAAACCGCTTCTTACAGATATCGCAACTGTAAGGTTTTGTGTGGACGCGCTCATGACTCTTCAAATAACAATGGATCGTGAACTGTTTGTCACAGTATTTGCACGAAAATTTGCAGTGCTTCTGCTGATGCTGATATAACTCAGGTTTGCTCGTGCAGACTTTATCACATGTGTCACAAGGGTACTTAGTCTGTTTGGACACACTTTCTTCAACCATTTCCATGCTGTGCTCGTGCAGCTGCATGTGTGGGATGTAGAAATATATTTCTTTGAATTGTTTCCCGCATTTGTCGCAGGTGTAGGGGTTTGTTTCCGTGTCCCGGGCGTCGGTGGAGCCGGTCGCGCCAGCATCGCCCTCGGGGCAGTCCTGCGAGTGTCGTGTCGCTGGCTCTATCTTCACGACTGCTTCTTGGCTTGAAACTGAAACGACACAAGCCATCGTCATACGTACCGCCGACACAGTTGCCTGATTATTAGTGAATCTTATTGCAGGGTCAATCAACTATTTCTTGTTGTCCTTCTATCCCGTTAGCCAGGACACAACGTGCCAGTATAATAGAAAAAAAAATGCAACATGCACTTCTAATATGGTTAGAAGACCACCTATTAATTAGAAAAGTTGAAAAACCTCCGAAATTTTCATTTCAATGTCCAATATCTCAAAAACGGCTAAACAGATTTTCATGAAACATAGCTAAGAACACTCGGGATCACATCAGCTTTCGAATAAAAGATACCGCATTCAAATCGGTCCATCCGTTTGGGAGCTACGATACCACAGACAGATACACAGAAACACAGACACGTTAAACTTATACCACCCCTCTCTTTGCGTCGGGGGTTAAAAAGAGATTGGAAATGTCAACAAAACCCTACATGTTACGGATTTAACTCCATAAAATCGCGGTTTTAATAAGTGACCCAGGGTATGTAAACATGGCAAGTAGTGACAGGAAAGTCGATTCACCCTGCATCAAAATAAGGTCTAACATGATAAAATACTTTTGTCACAGGCTATCTTTATGTCACTTTAAACTTCAAAGTTGCATGCATGGACGGCAGACTTACTTTATTTCTATGACATTTAATTATGTCAGCATTTTAGCAGGTACAATTTTACATGTGTGCCAAGTCTCAGATGTATTTTTGTCAGTTAAAACACTTTAACACTTTTTCATAGTAACACAGAAGGATGTGGCAAAACTATCTATTATATAAAATCGAAAAACCGGTGTCGGTTTTTGAACACAGATCAGAGGAAGCTTGCGGTCAAACCCTCCCGAACAGTCTCTCCCAATTCAAATATTTCAGACAAGCTGCCCGGCCCGTCTTCGCACGGTTAGTGCGTAGGAATGAAGCATTTTCCCGCGGTAAAAAGTAGCCTATGTTCATCAGCACGGCAGCACGCGACGGCGCGCGAGCTCTCTCGATTTTTCTCGCACTATCCGTCTCTCTCCTATTAGAACACTTAGAAGAAGAGGTAAAGTGCGATAAAAATCGAGAGTATGTCGCGGCCGTCGTGTGCTAGACGTGCAGGGATAATGGCGGCTTCTAATGGTATTTTTTTTTTCGAATCGGGTCAGTAGTTTCGGAGTCTATTCAATAAAAACAAACAAACAATTAAATCTTTCCTCTTTATAATATTATAGTGTAGAAGTGTAGATAAATATCCATATCAGGTTAGTTACAGTAGAGACTTATGTCTAAGTTCGTTAGAATTTATTTATTACATACTTAATAAAAGAAAACGCACACACACACATTCAAAACGAAAAACGTTCGATACCGGTGTGTGTGACACAGATCACGGTTGTTTAATATACCTTACTATACTGTCCTGATCTGAGCCACCCAGTGACGAAGTCGGGGACAGTTGTACCATTTCGCTATAACCTTCAAAATGCAAAAGAACACAAAAAACCCAAATCTTGGAATTGCCACAGTTTTTTAATTTTATTTTATACAACGACGATGGCAAACCAGCGTACGGCCCGCCTGATGGTAAGCGGACACCGCAGCCTATAGACGCATGCAACTCAGTAAGTAACATAGGCGTTGCCTACCCTTGATATGTTTGAGGATTCGCCGTGTCGACAGCTGAAGGAACAAATTCCCTCGCTCTCAACACAACGCATCCTCGGGAGCTCTGGCGACCTCGCTCACCTCCAGGAACACAACACTACTACAGAGCAAGTATAATAGTATAGTGTTATTATGGCTGTGGTCTTCTGCAAGGCGGAGGTACTTCCCCAGTTGGGCTGCTCCAAATTCGAGCGGGATGACATTTCGCTGTGCCCTACCTCACCAAAAAGGACACTAGTACCTTCAGCTGGCTGCACTTGTCCCGGCTCAGGCTCGCCTTGATCAGCCTCGGCCTCGCTGCTCCTCGCTGCTGCCCTCGGCTCCTGCTTCACACACGCTGGCTGCACCCCCTCGAACTCTACCTCCACTTTAACTGTAAAGATAAAGAGGTATAACAATGGATGTTAATATTAGAATAATTAACAACTTAGAAAAATCGAAAAACTACTTTTTCACACCTTTCATTCGGAAAAGTAAGTTTTGCTCCACGACGAGAGGATCAAAATGCTACTTTTCTGTTCAAGCTACTTTTTTTATTTATTCATTGGCATGTAGCATTTACGCAATGTGCCAATAGGTAGAACACAGATCTTAATAAAATATTCGACTGTAATTTTATGTAATCGGTTAAAAACGACCATGTTTCAATTCAAGTTTTAACTTTAACAACGTTATTTGAAATTTAATGTAATTTTCGTAATATTTAAAAATTTCTAATAAAAATTAAGAAAGTTAGTTAAAACTTGTTAAGTAATTTTAACAGCATCTTTTTTTAATTTCTTCATAGTTGGTGTGAAAAATAGTATGTGTGCTACCGAGTGAGCAAAATTATCTTCGTCTCGGGCGTTAACACTTTTATCCCTCACTACGCTCAGGATCCTACGTTAGAATCCCTCGTTACGCTCAGGATTCAATTGTAGTATCCCACGCTACGTTCAGGATTCAATACACCGCCCTCGCCGTAAATGTACTATTTTGCTCCCTTGTGACATAAATAACTATTCCATTTCAACGTTCAATATCTCAAAACCGGTGAACCGTAGCTAAGAACCATCTCGATTACGTCAGCCTTCGGACAAAAAACCGCATTAAAATAGATCCATTCGTTTAGGAGCTACGGTGCCACAGACAGACAGTCAAACTTATAACACCCCTGTTTTCGCGTCGGGGGTTAACCAATGCAGTGGGGGGTGACGTGGGTTTTTGCCGCCCGGGGCCGAACAGAAACTCACCCCCCTTATAAGATTCTGTGATTTAAAAAAATCGCGGCGCTTGCGGTCTCTCCTTCCGTGTGCCGCCCAGGGTCAATAAAACTGTTCCTTAAGTTCATTTGTAACACTCATACTTTCTATATTTTTAATTGGAACTGTCTGAAATAAATGATGTCCTGCTAATATTATAAATGCGAAAGTGTCTGTCTGTCTGTGAGTTACCTCTGCACGGACGGAGTCGGAACAGAAGGTAGTTTATTATATCATCATCAATCATCATCCTCCTAGCGTTAATCCCGGTTGTGCCCTGAAGGAGGGATTAAATAAATAAATAAATATTAGGGGTCAATCTTACACAAATCGACCTAGTCCAAACTAAGCTACCATGGGTACTAAACGACGATAAACATACGTATATAGATAAAAAAATACTTATTAAAATGCCCGTTCATGCTTATAAGAAAAACTCACTTTGTTCCTTTAACATGATAACATGCTCCACCTCGGGCTGGTGAGACGCCTCGTCCTGCGAACCATCCTTTGGCTCCTGCTTGATGAAGACTGCCTCGGACACAGTGCCACTGCCACTGTCCCCCATTACGGCAGCCGTAGCGTTGTGTCAGTACTGTCAGTGAAAGGATATTTTATTGTACACTTTATACAATTTAACTTTGTGCTTTTACTGTTTAGTTATTATATAATTTTTGAATCATTGATTATTGCCGGTCAATATAGAACTATTATTACCTCTGATTTAAATCCCGATCCCGAACCCCGCCCCGGTCATTTGGCGTGCGTGGGGATATGGATCCAACACATAGAGGCCCTTTGGAGACAAAGTTTAATGTCATTTAGTACAACTGCTAGATCCCGTGAACCGGTCCTAACAGGCATTGAAGCTATTGTGGGGAAATGGAATAGAGAATTGGGTCTATGGTGATGAAATTTGGTTGGACAATAAAATTGGGCTATGCAAAGAGTTCCGACACCTACCATTACAAAATTATTGAGGCAGGCAGTGACTAGCCGCTCATTAGACTCGCTCATTTTGTATGTCTTTTCCATACAAAACAACTACAAAATAAACAACAAATATTAAAAGATCCCAACCCGGCTGGTTGGCTGGTCCCCGTGGGACATTCGATATAATAGACAGAGACATTCGATATAATAGACAGAGACATTCGATATAATAGACAGAGACATTCGATATAATAGACAGAGACATTCGATATAATAGATTCAACCAAAACCCTCCAAGCCCTCCAATAACAAAATGGAGAAGATTAGAGGATGCCTTTGCCACTTGGCAAGCGGACACACAGAAATGGAAGAAGAGTGAAATCTAGGATTTAGCTCCATAGCAGAAGACTTATATGTCCGAATAAAAGGCTATTACTATCATTATATGTCTTTTCCATACCTCAGGACCATAGGGTCTCGGACCTTTGGAAGGCATGCATAGGGATTAGGGACGAAGCGAGCCGCAGAGGCCCTTCAAGACAACAAAATAATCTAAAGCAAGGGATAAACTCCTTGTGCACAACATCGTACAACCGGTGATGGTCCCCGGCAGGTGCAAAGACCATTGTGGTGCAACATTGTGCTGCGGTGGAAACTTGTTATTATTTATTTTATGTCCCTTATAAGGATAGCATAATCATCATATTATTTAGTGCAAAAGGCGTATATTATATGTAATGTTAATGGTCTATAGAAACTTGTGTCAGTAGTCTGTTAGTGAAAGGTTATTCTATTCTATAATTTAGTGAAATAGACCCGTCCCATAGGAGATATTGATGATCAACAGCAACATAATATTTATGACATGGATATGGTTTATTCTTGACGTTTATAATATAACTAGCTTCTGCCCGCGACTCCGTCCGCGTGGAACTCGATTATATCGTAGCACCGTACAAACTTTCATCCCCAATTTCACCCCTCCGGGGTTGTTTCCGGGATAAAAACTATCTTATGTCCTTCCTTGGGATCCAAACCATCTTCATACTAAATTTCATCTCAATCGGTTCAGCGGTTTAAGCGTGAAGAGGTAACAGACAGACAGACAGATACATACAGATACACTTTCACATTTATAATATCAGTATGGATAATGTAAAGATTAATAAATAAATAAATATAGGTTTTTATGTATAGCTGGAGCACCGCATTACAGTACTTATACAAATAATAGTACCTATTCAGTTCTCACAAAAAAACAGGTTACATACTTAGGTAACAAAAGGCAAAGTTAGACTTCATAGGTAATGTTGCAGCATATGACGGTAATAAAGAATACAACTAATACAAGCGACGATACATAAGCATAACCTACCTATTGGGTTTGACAGGTGACAGTGACACTGACAGTTTTGACGTTGTCGGCTGCCACAGACTAGTTAAGTTTTCACTTTATTTTCCTAGATGGATACGGCGTTTTTGATGATGTTTCGAGTGATTTGATGTTATGCCTGCAAGGCCGCGCCAGTCCTGCAGTGGCGGACAATAGTAAATTTGACAGCTAATGACAAGTTCACTATTCCGCCGCGGCCAGGCCGCGCCAGTGTGACGTGGGCTTTAAGGGGAAATAATAGCGTCAGCTAAACTCTTTATGCTACATTTACACGCTTGCGGTGGCTTGGCAAGCGTCCGCAAGCTCCAAGCCTTCACAAACGCTTGGATGACATTTACACGCTTGCGAGTGCGTTAGTGTGGTCCGAATAGGCAAGCATGGCAGACGTGGAAGTTGTGTCGGCTATTGCGTTCGGCTCGCTTTGGTATACCTCGAGAAAGGCCAAGGTTTGGTCGTTTTTACCATACAGCACTCATGGTCGATACGCGGTTACATAAAGGCCATATAAATAAGGCGACCAACCGTCGCGAGCTCGCGAGCGACACTAAACACGCGCCAACGTGTAAATACGTCGCAAGCGCTTGCCCAAGCTTCCTTTGATCTGTGTTCAAAAACCGACACTATATAGTCCGGATCGGGCCAAGCTCTCACAAGCTCACGCAAGCCAAGCCAAACACCCCCGTTTACACGCTTGCGCTTGTGGAGGCTTGCCAAGCCACCGCAAGCGTGTAAATGCAGCATAAAATACATATTTTTTAGGGCCAGCGCACATTGGTCCAAAAGCTGTGGACGTGTTATTTCATACATGCTGCACCATCAGTGCACACCGAGTGTTAAGTGGCCGCGTCCAAGCCACAAGCTACCTCCGCCTTACAGAAGACCACAGCCATTATAACACGTCTACTACTTGCTTTGTAGTAATGTTGTGTTCCTGGAGGTGAGCAAGGACGCCAAAGCTTCCGAGGATGCGTTGTGTTGAGAGCGAGGGAATTTGTTCCTTCAGCTGTCGACACGGCGAATCCTCAAACATATCAAGGGTCGGCAACGCCCATGTTATTCCTTTGGAGTTGCATGCGTCTATAGGCTGCGGTGTCCGCTTACCATCAGGCGGGCCGTACGCTTGTTTGTCACCGTCGTTGTATAAAAAAAAAAGCTCCGAGAGTCGCTCGTCCATATGTAGTAGTTTAATGTGCGGCATAGTGGTCGCGTTTAGTTGCGGCCACTCACGGCCTGATTTACCCACAGGCTAGTACCTAAGGCTCAGCCTAGGGTGCCAGGACCAAGCAAGGGAGCGCGGCACTAAGCTGAGACTTACTTACATTTCATAGTTATAACATTTATACATTAAAATACAAATATTACATTTCATAACTAGGGCGGTCAGAATGGATTCTTTATTCCGTGGTCAGAACTCTAAATCAGTTTCTGCTGCCACTTGGCTGCAATGTGCGGGCGCTCTTCACACAGACTTGACTTCACACCGAACTTGCGCAATACCGTATGTAAGGTGGATGTCACACTGCGCCGCATCTCCGGACGGACGGACGTTGTACCTCAGTTTGTATATAAATTCCGTGTGGTACAAACGACAACACTGTTAACTGACCATCCTGTGTTAATATAGAACCTTATTACAATGCACTTAAGGTGCACCGATGGTCTGTTACCTGTGTTGTCGATAGTACGACACACTGCATCGCACCTCCGTCCGGCGAAATTTGTATGCAGCTCCGCACCTCCGTCCGGAGATGCGGCGCAGTGTGACATCCGCCTAAAGGAAAGCGCAGAGTATAATAAGTATGAGTAGTGCGCCCACTGATGCGCACCGCTGATATATGGATAGTGCGAAATAAAACAACGAATGTATGTTTATGTTCTTTATTAATTAGAAATCCTATTTATTGTTTACACTAAGAAAACTATTAACTTTGGCATTATTCGTTTAGTAAATAAATTACCACGATAATTAATTTTCGAAACCAACGGTCAGCGGGCAGACCACCAGCTCGATGGACCGATGATATCTGCCGAACAGGAGGCAAACATTGGATGAGATTAGCACAGGACCGAGGAGAGTGGCGTAATAAAGAAGAGGCCTATACTGAACAGTGTGCGGATACGGGCTGAATAGATAGATATTATAGAAATAAAATAGAAATAAATTACCTACTCGAATTACTATTTTATGATTTTTTGTTAATTTGGTGGAATGAGGTGGCGTGATTTAATTTAATCCTACTAATATTATAAATGCGAAAGTTTGGATATTTAAATCAAATCAAAATAAATGTATTACCAAAAACAAAAAAAAAGAAATATTACACAAACAAGAACTTATAACTAGATACAAATATTTATTTAAGTGTTAGGTAATGGGTACCTACCAATCTCAGCGTTTGCTAGGCATCTAGCCCAGCGCTGGTTTTCAAGTTGGTCCCTATGACGGGGTCGATCGCAACCCCTCGAGCATACAGACTTAAAATAAAAAAATAAAAAAATACAATAAAAAGAAAAACAAATAAAAGTAAGCGCTAACTCCTCGTCAGTAAGTGGTGTTGTTGTGGAATATTACGTGTTTGTGTTTATGTTTATCTATTTATTTAATGGTGTGTAGTAGTAGTAGTAATCGGAGAGTACGTATGTAAGTATGTTGTGGTAAAGAAGTGACTAAAAATAAATAATTATAAGTAAAAATAAAATTAAATATACAAGTATGTATTTACTCAATCACGCTAAAACGGCTCAACCAAATTGGATGAAAATTTGCACGAAGATAGCTTATAGCCTGGATTAAAATATGGGATAGTTTTTATCCCGGGTCCACGCAAACGAAAACGCGGGCGGAAGCTTGTATTAAATAAATTAAGGGACAATCCTTCTACCATAAATGCGAAAGTTTGGATGTATGGATATGTTCCAATTGATCTCAAAAACTACTGGACGAATTTTTATGAAACTTTCCAGTTATGTTCCTTATACTCGTAAGTATATAAGAATAGGACATAGGCTACAATTTGTGTCGAATTTCATCCCTTTTAGGGACAATAAAGGGGATGAAACTTTATATGGAGACCAACAAACAGTGTGAAATGAGCGTTGCCAAATGTAATATATCTATTTCATGGTCTGTGCCGTCGGCTTGACCTGTGAGATTGCGCTATTCAAACTGCTATCGAGAACACGGAGATCTTATGTCCCCGCGCCGTCCAGCCGCGCGCGCGCTCCTCCCCCCGCCGCCCCCGAGCGGTTCCTATCAGTAGTATCAGTACGCTTTCATTACGCTACGCGATTGCACGGTGTCTATAGTTAACAACGGCGAAGTTCGTTCGAGATCATTTAGATCGACAATATTGTGTTATAGGATTGTTTACACCAATATCGATGGTAAGTGAACTTGTTTTCTTATTTTGTAAGTGCTTGTGACTTTTATTTCAGTTATTTTTTTATAACCCTTTAGGATGAAATACCTAGTTGTACTGTGCTGACATACAAGTAACTTTCAAAATCAAGGCTCGATTTACTGTACACCTGTACAGGCGCAAATTTGTGAATCGCGCTTCCTTTTCAGGACCGATTCGAACTATGATTTAATTTGCTGTCTCTGCGGTCTTTCCAATCCAGAGCGGTAAATTTATAATTGCACCTCGAGTTCTAAGCATTGCCGTACCTTGGTGGCTTTATAACGATCCGACCGTTGTGGCGAACCGCGTGGCTATTTTATTTTAAGTCACCTAGACCACTTAAAGTACGGCCCGTATTTATGAGCCGTACGGGTCAGAATGGTCAGCCGTACCGTACGGGTCAATCTGGTGAGCCGTACAGGCTAGCTTAGTGACCCGTACGGACCAGTTTTGTGAGCCGAACGGGCCGGATTGATGAGCCGCACGGGTCAGTCTGAGCCGTCCGGCTCAGACGGTGACCCCCTACGGCTCATTTTTTGAGCCGTACGGGTGACTTTGGCGAGCTGAGCGTCTCACTTTGACACGTCTTACGGGCCAATTTTATTCCGTAATTTTACGTGTAGATCATTAGATGAGCCGTATTAGTCAATGGTTAAAAATGCGGGAGCCCACAGGAACTGACAGAATTCCTTGTTTTGTAGGCAACGGGATCACGAGATATGTGTTCCCTTGGATCACTACTCGACTGGGAGGCGGATGACCCTGGAGACAACGCGATCCTCAGCAGGCTGACACGTCTCATCACAGCGCATCTCCCGGACGGCTGGCAAGAATGAAAAGTACATACCTACTCCAAAGAAGACTTGCTGGGAAGTGAACTAGACCCGATTCTGAACAAAATCAGGTTCGCGATCCCGACGGTAGGTTTGGCACGCGCTTTTTCGCCGAGCTGTTCCTCTCTCTCTGAGAGAGCTTTGTAGTGGGCAGATAAATGTAATCTAGGTTAAGTCAGTCGGAATAACACGCTTGAGTAAAAAGGACGTGTTCTCCCTTCGAACCTGACCCCCACCTATCTCCACATGGCGACCGTGACCGGGAGACGCGGCACGCCGGGTCTATACCGCGGCACCGCGCGCGTCAGCATTTTCAGTATGCAATGGACTTACTAAGTTATTAGCGCTCGGACTCTCGCGAAAACAGTGTTGTGCAATTAAATCTATCAATCAACTAATCAAGAACAATATTCACAAAATCAACAGTGACAAAAAAAGTGCACACGCGAACATTTCCGTGAATATAAATAAAAGTGGACTATATTGTCATCAAGGACATTTCGATTATAAGTTTGTAGTTAAACAGTTGGTTTATTCAGCGCGATGGGAAAATCGTATTCAAAACAAGAAGAAAAGGAAGTAATCATAACGCAAAATGCCGCTGGCTCAAACGAAGGCCAAGGGATAGCCGAACATGCGGAGCACTTGCACGTCAACAATGTGTTACTAACATCTATTCTAGTAATAATCGCAGTTGCTGTACTCATCTTCGCCTTCTACAAATATAAAAAGTGCCATCATAAATGGATTCAGACGGAAATCCGTAGTGATATGGCAAGACGCATTCGAGTGAGACTTTCGGGACGGAGCCGCAAACAGCCGGGCGAGGACGGCACCAGGACGACCGATGTTGGAGTTGACGAGCTGTAAGCCGTGAGTGGAAATGTGATACGTGAAAGTGCGCGGAAATACGTAACGTATAATTATGTACTAATTTTTACTCATTTCTTCTATACGTATGGAACTAGAGCTAAGTAATGTTTTAAGTAAATTGATACAACTTCAAGTAGATTTACGTAAATTAGGCCCAACCAGACGTTCCCAAAATGTCGGGATCGAAAAAATAAATGAGGCAAAGAGTATATATGCTGCCTACTTGCATTATTTAGAGTTACTTAAATCTGGTTTTAGTGCTGCAGAAGTGTCAGAAGAATTCTCAGAATATATTTCCGATGTGTTATGCAATAAAATAGATAAGGTAATAGCGCATAAGGAAGCAAGAGAGCATTTGTTAAAAAGTAAGTTAGCAAATAAGAGCTTATATGACAGAAATGTTCTTCCATTTGTTTATAAGAAAGATGATTTAGTTTTAATTAAAAATGAAACGGGAAAAAAATTGAGCAAATTGTATAACGGCCCATTTAAAGTAGTAGAAGATCAAGGGCCAAATGTAATAATATTAAATAAGGGAAAAAATGAAACTATTCATAAAAATCGTGTAAAATTGTTTATTGAATAAGTGTAGATCATACTGGATACGCATCCAATTCTTATTTTCCAGACATGTCTGAATAATGTAATTAAGTACTATTTCTTTTGATGTGTTTAAAAAAATATATATGTAAGAATACATTCTTTTTTCTTCTTTTTAGC
This sequence comes from Epinotia bilunana, assembly GCA_947049275.1. Taxonomy (NCBI): domain Eukaryota; kingdom Metazoa; phylum Arthropoda; class Insecta; order Lepidoptera; family Tortricidae; genus Epinotia; species Epinotia bilunana. The sequence continues at coordinate 1,378,121 of OX346276.1, forward strand.
CCCGGTGGTGTAGTGGGCAGATAAATGTAATCTAGGTTAAGTCAGTCGGAATAAAACGCTTGAGTAAAAAGGACGTGTTCTCCCTTCGAACCTGACCCCCACCTATCTCCACAGCTTATAGAGATATTAAACTCAAGTTACTAGAGTGGCCTTTGTGTGTCGGTTTAATTACCGGCCCTGCCTCTCTAGCAGCGCGAATACGGGGTTTCGCAGTACAGAATGAACTGGTTGTCGCTGCTCTGGCAGACATGAAACCCCTATTGATCGGCAGAGAGGACCACGAGTTATCCAGCGACCTTGAAGACAACGGCTCTGTCTCGCATGTTTCTCGGCGCAGCAACAGCTCTGCTCGTATAACTAAACGTCAAGACAGATTGAGTAAGTTAGAGGAAAATCAGGTGGCGCTAAAGGAAATGCTGAAGTTCTTCATGAAAAAATTTGATACACCATTTGACTCTCAGGAGAACTCTGCTGACGAAACCTCCGATGACGACTGCGTTTCAGCTCACTGCTCAGATATCGACGACCCAATCGCTCCTGAACAGCCTCCGAACGAAGCTACCCCTACGTGGGAGCCCATTGGGGCTCCGTTAGGCTCCGAAGAAGATCTTGACTGGCTGCCCTGCACTAAGCCACAGGACCCTGTTATACCCAACCCAAAACCACATATTGCAGAACAGGGGGTTAGATTACTAAGACTAGGCGACACCACGTATAACCAGATCAGGTATGTCGAAGTACAGAAGAAATTACACGCCGCGCCAGTTTTTGGTGCTTTAAAGGCCAACCCAGTCCTAGTCAAGCATATGACACCTAACCCTGTGCAGGAACAGCTAGGTAAAATGGACTATGTTCTTGGTCCACGGGCTTTTGATGCAAAGAGATGCACTGCATGGAGCTCTCAAAGAGCTTTCAAATAAGCATCCTGCCCTCAAAGAAGATCTCAAGAGCCACCTATCTGCTGGATCTGCCACGAAGACTATATCAGACGATCTTCTTCAATTTGCATGCGGGCGTAGGAACGAGGCTATAGAGCAAAGAAGGAACTTTTTTATCCCCAAGGATGAATATCAGGCGTCACTTTTAAATTCTGTCCCTCCATCAACAACTCATCTTTTCTGTGAATCAAAGCTGACAGAGGTTCTTAAGCAACCACCAACCACTTTCTTTCGCAGCCACTATAAAAACCGGCACAACCGAAACGCTACAATAACCCATACGGCTTTTCCCAGGGAAAGACCTCCACACAGAAGACGTTTGTCAAGCCCAGAAGTCGCCCGTCCGAGAAAACGGGTTCGAATTCTAGACGTGCTGACAAAAAAAAACACTCCAATCCCCCCTCAGCCCGAGGACGCTCGTCCAAGGGACACTCTTCGAAGAAACATAGAAGGGCCTGAAATACGGCTCTTCAGAGGAGGCAGGCTTCGTTCATACCTAGAAGTCTGGAAAAAGGAGGGAGCTCCCAAAAGCATCCTAAACATCGTAAAGGGGTACACAATCCCGTTTGTAACAAAAACTCCTCTGATTCCATGTCATGCTCAAATGTTAAAAAATTTCGAAGCCAAAGAAATGACGCAAGAGATAAACTCCCTCATAAATCAAGACATTCTGGAACACACATCAGCTCATTCAGGTTTTCTTTTAACAATGTTCCCGGTCCCAAAATCCGACGGCAAGAATCGACCCATAATCAACCTACGAGGTCTAAACAGATACCTTCTGCCAAAGAAATATCGCCTGTTAAACCATTTCAAAGTACCTCATTTTCTGCAACCTGGAGATTTCCTTGTAAAAATAGATATCTCCCAGGCATACTTTCACGTGCCCATAAAAAATTAGCACAGAAGATTTCTAGCAATTGTCAATCAGGGTCAGATCCTACAATTCACTTGCGTAGGCACGTGAATTGTAGGATCTGACCGTAACTTCGTAATCCCGCTAGGAAGGTTACTCCAGAGATCTACAAAGAGTAGCCAACCGCTTACCAGAACATCAGAAAAAGAAAATGTTCCCTATAACATCACAGACTCTTCAAGAATGTGTCTGGTGGCTAGAGAACTTGAAACAAAACGGAACTCTCGTAAAGTATCGAAAGACAACTTTTATAACATCAGACGCATCAGACCAAGGTTGGGGAGCTCAGATAGAGGACAAAATGTTCAGCGGTCTATGGACCCCAGCTCAAAAACGATGGCATATAAACAGGAAGGAACTATATGCGGTATTACAAGCTTTTCGATCGGAAATGACCTATCTAAGGGAGAAAAGGGTCATAGTCCAGTCGGACAATCGGACAGTTGTGGCGTACATCAGGAAGCAAGGAGGAACTCGTTCTCGTCAGCTGACAATGCTTGTGTCACAACTACTCCACACAGCACACGCCCTGAGGCCGTCCTCAATATATCCCGGGCATCTACAACGACATAGCAGACAGTCTATCTCGTCAGAAACCCCTGGCGGCCTGGCATCTTTCCCAGCAGGTGACGAACCTGATATTTTGCAAATGGGGAACACCCGAAATAGATTTATTTGCAACGAAAGAATCCAGGGTAGTTCCAGCCTATGTCTCTCGAGACGCAAAGGACAAAGAATCCCAGTTCGTCGATGCTTTCAGCAAGGTATGGCAGTTCAAGCTGGCCTGGATTTTCCCCCTCCGTCAATAATTCCTCGAGTATTAGCCCACCTAAACCATGCGAAAGGTACATATATCATCATAGTGCCAAGGTGGGAAAAAGTATTTTGGAGGTCGGATCTGAAAATGAGAGCAGTGGATCCCCCGTTCCAGATTCGCAACCTCAATCATCACTTGATAGACTTGACATCCCAAGCGGGTCTTCCGAACGCCCAAAACTTACGCTTGGAGGCATGGAGGATACGGGGTGGTCGACCATAACTGCAGACTGGCATGGTGAGGATTTGGAACTCCTCAGAAAGTCTTGGAGATCGTCTACGCTAAAAACTTACTCAGCTCCTTGGAGAACGTGGTTAGACCGGTGCAGAGCTCTGGGACTTGACCCATACAACCCCGATGGCAACTCTGTAGCTCAACATCTAGGCTACTTATTTAGAATAAAGAAGCCGTCTGCCAGTACCGTGAAATTACACAAGTCAGTCATCGTAAATTTCGCTAACCCAACCAAGAGGGACTCCATCTCTAACAATATTTTAGTAAAACAGATGGTTAAAGCTATCGACTCAGCAGAACCCACTTCGGTTAAAAAACGTATTTGGGATATAAAGCAACTAATTGATTGGATGGAGAGAAATCCCGTACAAGAAGACAGCATCTTTCAGGTCTCCCGTCATCTTGCACTATTACTGTTAGTGGAATCTGGTAGACGAGTTCATGATCTTACACTACTAAACATAAAAGAGACAAGCATGCTACTCTCTGATGCAGCTGTTACATGCTGGCCGGATTATGGCTCCAAAACTGATAGTACAACCCATAGACAGTCTGCCTGGCAGCTTTCTATGATACCTAATGAGAAATTGGATCCGGTTCGGTGGACAAAACTACACCTGTCGCTCTCAGAGACCAGAAGATCAACAGGAAATACTTAGATTGATTCTCTTTTTGTCACCTCAAGGGGGCCGGTTAAGGCAGCTTCAAGAGCAATTATTGCAGGCTGGATCAAGACAGCCTTTGTGGAGCTAAGTCTTCCTTTTCCCCCTGGAAGTATTCGCTCGGCAGTCGCCTCTTCCAGAAGGGATAACAACATGCCTATAGATAACATTCTTAGAAATGGAAATTGGCGAATCGAACGCAATGTGCTTAGGCATTACTTTAAGGAAGTTATAAGAGCATCTGACTTAGTACGTAATTCTAATGACAATTTAATTGATTCTAGTTTTAATACGTTGTGATCGACTTCAAAAGTCCAGTTCTGTTATCCTAATAATTAGCCATTTGTTTATAAGTAGATTGCCTATTTTCTATTGATCTCAATCAGAAATGCTAAGACTGAAATTTCATTATTTTTAGTTATAAGATAAACAACCAGTTATGGTGTTGTTAATCTTAGATCTCAGTTATATACTGTGTTTTTATTTAATCTTACAATTCCTCGTATACTGTACGGGAGTTACTCTTCATCCGAGTTGGATGCATAATTGTTTAAGTTTGTTTTGTTTTCTTTTAACAAAAATGTTGATTATTTTTATTACAATTCTTAATGTGCATTACATTAAGTCATCAATACGACATACCCGTTTATTGTTTTAAACTTGTGTTATATGATTATTGCTATAATAATTCTTAGTGTATCACATGCGCTAACTATTCATTGAAATCTGTTAATTACAAACCTGTTGATTTCTCATTCTTTTGTTTAATTACAAGCACTTACTTAACTTACCTACTTCATGTATTACATGTAGGCATAATATAACACATGTATATTCACAGTAAGCTTCCCCGCGTCGTCAGAACTTAAATATATCTCACAGGTCAAGCCGACGGCACAGACCATGAAATAGCAAACGTTTTTCCCCCGAACGATATATTTCATGTCTTGCCTAATAGGCTTGACCAAGTAATGCCTTGACGACTTTACAATCTCAAGGTACTGATAGGAACCGCGCTCGCGCACCACCGCTGGGCCCGCCCCGCGGGGCGCGGGCGGCGGGGGGAGGAGCGCGCGCGCGGGACATAAGATCTCCGTGTTCTCGATAGCAGTTTGAATAGCGTAATCTCACAGGTCAAGCCGACGGCACAGACATGAAATATATAGTTTTTATACTTTCTGGGGAAAAACGTTTGCTTTTAGTCACTAGATGGCGCTAGATGTACTTTCTAATTCGTTCTTTATACGTATTGCCTTTGAGATACAATTCTTGTAGATGTAGTTTTTCGAAGACAATGATTTAGTTACATATTGCTGCAATAGATGGCGCTTTTCACAGTCCTACTTCGCGCCGTTAAGATTTTTCTTGGTTTAATAGGGTCACGTATGCTAATGCCTTATAGGGCCTAGTCAGACCAGTTATAACATATGCTTATCTTATCTAGGATTCAGACCGGAATGGCAGCGGCCGGCAGCGCGGCGGCGAGTACTTTCAGTGTCAAATAATTTTAAACTATCTACATACTAAAAAGTTCAGTACCGCTTGAAAAGCTCGAAAAGGTCGCGCGGCGCCGCGGGCGGCCGCGAGGCACCGCGGGCAGCCGCGCGCTCCCCGCGCTGCTCACCCCCGCAGGAGACTAGGCTAACTCGAGCTCTCTCGATTTTTCTCGCACGATACATCTCTTTCTAAGTTTTCTAATTAGAAAGAGAGAGAAGCCAGTTAATACAGCCATGCTCAACCTTTTTCTACGAGGCCCGCAAAGACGAATGGTTTTTATACTAGGATCGCATGGTGGATGACGGGCCACTCGCAAAAGCTCGGTGGGCCACAGGTTGAGTATAGCTGCCAGAACAGGCGAAATAATCCCCGTAAGGGATCTCTTCCAGAAATGTTCTCAACATTCAAAGCTCTCTACTTTGCTTATGACCACATCTGACTTATTTTTATCAGCAAGCGGTGATGTCAATGAAGTTATGGCTGGCGGTGCTGGCTCACTGACGTTTTGTTCTAAATTCTTCACTTCAGCTTCATAAATGATATCATTAATTGCTTTTTCTACATGTAATCTCTGTTTTACACTGAGATTTTTGATTTTTTCAGACCATACTAGAACAATTGGTTCTACAGTTGGTTGTTCAACTTCAACTTGTGGAATTTGTGGCCTTGGTAATATGCAAGGTTTAGCCATTACTCTGTTTCGATTAGCTAGTCTTGATCTTTTCATTATCTTTCTAGAGCAATCCTCGCTTCGGGTTGGTGTGTTATTGTAGTTACTTAGTTTTTTAGTCTTTGGCGGAAGGGTTTCTTTTTCAAGAGAAAAAACAATAGAACTGCCTATTTGGTCTTCCCCATCCTCATCAGACTCCCCCTGCAATAATAAAATACATTTTGTTACATTTCAGATGCTGAGAACAGCAAAGGATTGGATTGAGATTGCAGAATTTGGTACAGATGTGTAAGGATGGAAAACCTGGAAGTATAATAAAACCTCGGTTAGGGTAAGGTGAGTAGGTTAGGTTTTTATAATGTGTTTATATTTTGTATTTTCATTTTACTTATAATTTAGCAAATTAATTAATACAATAGCCTAGGCCGTGTCACGAAATGGGCCCGGCTCAGCATGATGCTGGCTTTAACAGCCAGTGGTGGTCTTTTATAATTAAACTCATTTTGTAAAAAACGTAACCTGAGAAGCCACATTAATAAAGGTAATTAATACTGAGATGAAGTTTTATTGTTTCTATTTTGACAGTAAAAAGAAGCTTACCTCAAGCAGCAAAGGATTTTCCATATTTGCTAAAAATTTCAGCATGTGGAATGTTGAAGATGTTGGTTTGTATACCTCGCCGCCTGATCTTTTTGAGTTGTCTATCTTCACCAACTCTTTCCTGTAAATATGAAAATATTGATGTGTTAGCATATATATATTGTAAGTATAAAGGCAGATATTAACATCAGCTTTTGTCACCAGTGGGGCTATAGTATGCTACGTTTTATGTCGGACCTAAAGCATTCGTCCCATTCTGGCAAATATGCGAGTACAAGAGGGACGAATGCTTTACGTCGGACATAAAGCCTAGTGTGCTAGGGGGGCAGTACCAATGTAGTGTTGTAAAATTCCCATATATTTAGTCCAGTCTTCTAAAAAAAAAGTTTTTCAATAATGTAATAATGTAGCAGAATTATTCTGTGTAACGAATTTATCTCATCATTGAATAAATTACTTTGAGACAAAACCCAAAAAAATAGCAGTCATCAATAAAATTATAACTTAATCACTTAACTCCTGAAAAGTAGGAAAAAATATGAATGGTGTATAATAACCAATTATAATATGGTCAAATGCAGAAAAAAGTAATGCAGGGGATTCACAAAGTTATAAGTGACCAATGTTTTAAGAGGGGGTATATTCTGTCCCTTTTCCGCAAAATCCCCCAAACTCACATGCTACAAACTTTACCTCTTAATAATATTAGTAATCCACACTAATATTATAAATGCGAAAGTGTGTCTGTCTGTTACCTCTTCACGCTTAAACTGCTGAACCGATTTATATGAAATTTGCTATAGAGATAGTTTGAATCCCAGAGAAGGAAATAGGATTCTCTACAGCTAACTAGAAAAAAAAATTAATCAGGTTTTATAGATATAAAGGCGAACTTATCCCTGTAAGGGATTCCGTCCAGTTAACCTTTTAGCAAAAGCATTAAAGTGTTAACTACTAATATAAAACAAATGTTCTTCAATGTTCACCAAAAAAACTATACTAAGAGAAAAACAACACTTAAATTAAACATAAATAGTGGTAGTCTACAGGCGGTATTATCGCTAAAAAGAGATCTCTTCCCGACAACCTTTCGATACTGGAAACGCTGAATAACAATTTAAATTACTTGAGTAGGTGGAACAGAACAATATTGGAGAAATAAAAGTATAAAGGGAAGTGTGTAGAAGACGAATAGAAATAATATCTATTAATCTGCGTTTAGTTTCAAGCAAATAAAACAATATAAAAGCATACCTAAAGTTACTACGGAGGCTGTTAACTTTCTTCCGCGCGTCGTCTCTCGTTGCACCAGTCTTCAAATATCTTAATATCCTAGTTAACTTGTCTAGGTCTTCATTTCTTTTACGTTTGTTAAGATAATTTTGATTCGTTCGGTCCCACAACGATGGAAGCGATTTGTAAGTCATGATAAACTGCTTGAGGTAGTCGCTCTGTGGGGTTTCTGGTGAAACGGACCTCGAATTCGCTTCTATGTATATATAACTTTCTTCTTCCATGCTTCTTGACCGAGTTGAATTGAGTGTGAAACTTTTTGAACCAGTGGCGACGGCGGGAATCGCCAGAGTCGAAAGACTGATCAATATTATCACGGGTTTAAAATTATTTTGGATTTTGCTTCAGTATTCGCGTGATACTGCTTCAATATGCAAGCCAATATGGAGATATGGAGGATGGAATGACACTGACAGGAATGCCAACACTGCGAATGCCATGCGAATGCCAACTTTCCACAGCCACAGAGTATAACACAATGTTAGCACTTCGGCGGTTAGCTTCATGGGGTATATACATGTCATCATTTGTCAGCCCCAATTTATCAGAAGCTGACTAATTGCTATCGTAGGCATGTTGCGCTGCAAGTCTATCCAGAATGTAGAACGTAGTGGTTATATTCTCTTTGAGTCTATCATGAGACTCGATTTTTCTCGCACTATACCTTTTGTTCTAAGTGTTCTAATAAGAGAGAGACGGATAGTGCGAGAAAAATTGAGAGCTCGCGTCGCGCGCCATCTCGTGATAGCCGTGCTGCTAATCCAACTGTCAAACGAGTTGTACTGAGAAATTGCATGCACATGTGGTCGGATTGTTACATCTGTACGCTACACCCAATTATGACGTCGACATGGTGTACTGACAAATTGGGTTAAAATCACATAATCTGTATCCCCATCAACAAGTAGAGCCGCATCCACACGGTTTTAAGGAGACGCTACACGAGCGAAATCAGCAAGACTGCCAAGCAAGGTCACAGAAAATCTCTATAGGATGAAGTGATTTTCATTTGGCTGGCCGCCATGCTTCTGACACGTGCATGCACGCAGTCCTGCCGATATCGGCTGTGTAGCGTCTCCTTGCAATGCAGGACTGTGTAGAGCGGCTCCAACTCAAGTCATGTTTTTTTACAACAGTGACACACTAAGGCCTTTACTACAGCCACACGAAATGTCACAAACAATATTAGCCCTTTCCGAACTCCAGCTATAATTGCATCGGAAACAAGGAAGAGAAGCTTTTATTATGCAAAAAAATAATAGAAGCCCTATAGAAGATCCTAAACTCGCTTGTACTCATTAATAAACTTAAAAACTTAGAAGTTTCCGAACGTACCCATTAAACATCGAACTGTCAACGTCATTTGTTAATTAATAATTTTGTTATATGCTGTGGTCATAATTTTGTGCAATTTCGTGGTTTTGTTGAACTTTATGCCGCTATTTCAACTAGATATTCAATTATTCAGTCTTTTACCTTCAGTTCAAGGAAAGCACTGAGCCTAATTCTGGCTTTTGAAACACCATGGATTTTTCTGCAGTATGCCGAACTTGCCTAGGAACAAACGCGCTGAATCCCATCTTTCCAAAAAATGTGGATCACAAGCAGCGGTCGACAGCTATATTCGCCGGTACAGGCATAAAAGTAAGTTAATAGCAAATGATTTGTCTGTTTCACCTCATTTTATTTCTTCTCATTCATTCTTCTCATTTACACAAGTTACAACAAGATCAGAAATATACCGAACATTCTGCTCGTTTGTTCGTTCGTGATGTCAACACCTTTAAACTGATATTGGCAAATCTTTCTTGCTAAAGTCAGCAAGGAGTAAGAGCCATATTCAGCTTAAGGTTACTCTCTCGGCAGTGTTCCCACATCACATTCTTCCATTCTTCTCGTGTTCCTGCAGAACAGAAGGACATCTTTAAGGTTGACATCCCTCAGTGCTCTCTCCTCCAACACATCTCTACCGAATACTAACCAGGGATGTTGCAGACATTCGCATCCGCATCCGCAAACGGGGATGTTCCGCATGATTTTCAACATCCGCATCCGCCTCCGCATCTGCTAAAATTGACGCGGAGTTTTTGCGGATGCGGATGTAGTACAGTTCGCATCCGCGGATGTGAGCCTAGAAATAGCTGCATCCGCGGATGTCTAGAAAGTCGCATCCGCGGCATCCCTACTCTAAACCGCGGTGCCCCGTACATGACACATTCCGCTAGTACATGCTTACTGGTTTTTTCCTCCCCACAGTGCAGGCGGGAAGCATCATTACTAACACCTATTGTCTTCAAGTGTCTATTTTGAGTATTATGAGCAGTTATGATACCAGTCAACATTCTCAGATTGCTCTTACCCAGTTTCAGCAGATACTTTGTTCTTTTGTGATCCATACCTCCTATCATCATCTTGGTCTGTCTGCATCCAGATGCTTCCCTACATTCTCTCTCCCCGTCTTGTTCTTTTAGCCTTTCAATCCCCTTTGTGACTTGAGCCGAGAAAGGAAGTACCAGTTCTGGGCTTACAAACTCCCTACCCGCTCCCTCCCTAGCCAGCTTATCTGCCCTCTCATCTCCCACTATCCCCTGATGCCCTGGCACCCACGCCAACGTAACACCTGGATTTTCTCCTATCTTGTTAAGCTCTTCCTTGCATTCTTTCACTTAGGGCCGCTTCAGACCGGAATGGCAGCGGCCGGCAGTGGCGCCGCGAGCACTTTCAGTGTCAAATAATTTTAAACTTTATCCACATACTAAAAAAGTCCAGTACGCCAAGACGCGCGCGGCCGCGAGGCTGCTCGCGTGACCGCGCGACACAGCGCGGCGCCGCGCGACCTTTTCGAGGTTTTCAAGAAAGGTTTTCATAAAGTTTAAAATTATTTGACACTGAAAGTGCTCGTCGCGCCGCTGCCGGCCGCTGCCATTCCGGTCTGAAGCGGCCCTAAGGCGGATGTTACCGTTGCCTTACTTAGTGCCTTCAATGCTGCCTGACTGTCCGTATATATCCACTACCCTTTCAGTCTGTTGCATTCCTTCTCTAATGATCTGTGCGCACTTCGTTATCGCGCACACTTCTGTTTGGAAAACACTAGCATACCTCCTCAGTGGGATGGATACTCTCTCATGTAGTTTAGGTATAGCTATGCCTGCTCCCGCTAACTTTGTCGATTTCCTTCATTGATCCATCTGTGAAGCAGACCGTCATTAGGTGCTCGACGTCTACCTATCAGCGGGCGCAGCATGGTTGCCTTATCGTTGTGGATAAGAGCCGCTTCAGACCGGATTGGCAGCGGCCGGCAGCGGCGCGGCGAGCACTTTCAGTGTCAAATAATTTTAAACTTTATCTACATACTAAAAAGGCCAGTACCGCTTGAGAAGCGCGTCTTGGCGTACTGGACTTTTTAGTATGTAGATAAAGTTTAAAATTATTTGACACGGAAAGTGCTCGCCGCGCCGCTGCCGGCCGCTGCCTTCCGGTCTGAAGCGGCCCTAAGACATCTGTCACTCTCGCACTCGCATACTTGTCAGAACGTGACGGACGTCTTATCCACAGCGATAAGTGATAAAATTGCAACCATGCTACGCCCGCAGTTGTCTCTTTCTCCTATGTGTATCTTGTACTTAGTACCCATTACACAAGCTCCACTGACCTTACTATGGGGCTAGTTCGATTTGTGTAAAATTGTCCCCTAATATGTAGTATTGTTATTATTAACAGACGATAAAGTAACTAGCCTATTTGTTACTTTTTCATGCTTGAATATATCTATCTAATAATCTCCATAGCACTTATTCGATTTCCAAAACTCTTTCACCTGCATGTAGAATAGACATGAGGGTTTGCCTGCGTTCTTTGCAATACGCGGGCAAATCCGCGTGGGCAGCTAGTAGCGGGCAATTTGAAAAGAATCCCCTTTTTCCCAAGATTTACTATTTTTATCCCCACATTTTGGTTTCAGATAAAACTGAATGATGGTTTACCACAACAAATGTGCACTGGTTGCATCCACTCCATATTCAAATGCCTGAGCTTCCATAAACAGTGCAAGGAATCTGAAACGACACTCCGCCAACTGTCCCCGCACCTTCAAAATGACACACTAACTAAAGAAAACATTTATGAAAACAATAAATTGGTGGAAGATTTAAAAGCTGATATTTTGAAAATAGAAGTGAAGTGTGAATATGGACTTGAACAAAATACGGGCAGTATAAAGTCGGAGAATGATTCGGATTTAGAAAATGAAATGCCGCTCAGCTGTTTGACGGGTACGAATAAAGAGAACGAAGAAAAGAGTGAGGCAAACCATCTGGATGAGGGGAGTCCTGATGATACAGCGGAGCAGAAGGAGGAAAAAAATAGGAAGGATAAAGTGCAAAGGTAGGAGTAAGGTCCATGATAACTTACAAACTAACCTAATCTATAATGACGTCGGTGCAGTTTTAGACGTTGTAATAACTTTGCTGTAGATGTCGCTACGAGCTTGCCTAAGGTGTAATTAGGAGAGCGGAAGGGATTGAAAGATTCGTCACCACTAGCGGATCCACGGTAGCTCAATTGGCAAGAGCGATGGACGGATTTCAGAGGTCGCGGGTTCAAATCCCACGAGTCGAATAATTTTTCAATTTTCGACTGATCGAAATTTGGAATTTTAGTTAGCGGTCGTTCCTGCTTATAGTAAACATTAACTGCTAACCTAATGTATACTTCCATAATAATATTATAAAGATAAAACGTCTGTGAGATTGTAGCTTTCTAAGTTTGTAAAATTGTAAAAGGCTATATTGATTTAAACTTACACGATTCTCACACATACGTAACTAAAAAAGTTATTTATACGCGATTAAGTTAAGTTTAATAACGATAATGGGGTAAAGGTTGTCTGGAAGAGATCGCTTATTAGCGATAGCTATTGTATATCGTAAGTTCCTTTATGTTTTAATTTTTTTGGTGAACAATAAAATATTTCACGTCACACCTGGCCATAAAATAAAGTGGCAATTACCACACGCGTGCGGAAAGTCGCACTTTCTGGCCAGGTAGCGACGTAAAATGTTGTACTATAACCCTATAAGCCTCAGTTAGCATATTTATCGCTCTTGCCTTCGGCTCGGGCGTCAAATATCTGCGATCTGAGATATTCTTTGTTATACCGTCCAAGGTAAGTAATGTTACATTACTGTATGATATTTATTTAGATCGTGTGTCGCCAGGGTGTCTTGCCCGGTGTGCCATAAGGACCTGTCGCCGCGCAGCCTCAGCGCGCACGTGAGGGTCAAGCACGGAGGCCTGAAATGCGGGGTAGGTCCGACAATGCCTCACAAAAGTACTACATTCCTGAGAAACTATGTTTCTAAAATATTCAAAATAAACTAAAGTTTAAAAACTTCAGATTGCTGTTCCTAAAATAACACATCCCTGTAAAATCCATCTAACGCCCAAATATATATTCAGAGCAATGACGCGTAGTTGCAGTGACCAAGAGGCAACCGGATGGCTCGCGGTATTTGAGCTCCCGAAGTTTTGTGGAACCGCCCTGTTTAGACAACAGATTCATCACCGCGGTCACGATAACGCTGACGCCGCTGACCACTCCAAAGTTAACTAGTTCATTAGCCTGCACGAATATATTTTACTTACTTGCACTTTACATGTATAGAATACAAAGATAATTTACTAGGTTTTACGTATGTGTGATATAGGTGAATAACTGTATATAAGGTAGAAGCATTTGTAAATAAATCAGATACCAATTGTCCGTTGGCACACCCAACACCTCTGCTTGCTCAGGGCGACACCCTGAGAGTAGAGGATCCCATCCACATTATTTCACAGGTACCCTTGTTGTGGCATGAGACACCCCCAGCCTTAATCGGTCACTTGAGTCTGAGTGATTGGCAACAAGTATCCATCCACTTACCTTATTCCTCACCCGTAGGAATCCATCTGTCACTGATAGGTCTCCCAGTGACAGATATCCTTGTACTAGGATAAGTTAGGGCTAGGGAAGTAGGAACTTAGGCTGGTAGGATCACTTGCTATCATTGCCCACCCTAACTTACAAGGTCTGTACAGGCACATGCAACGCTCGAGTATTATTCCATTCCATATTATTCAGTCCATTAAGAATTCAGGTATTCGGCCTATGCATGTGGCTGTACACGCCCTGTGCAACCCAAACTGAGCCAAATTGTCGCGAGGCAGCCGCATGAAACAGCGGTTGGCCGAAAGTGTGTACGCTTTTTAAGTCCAAGTTAGCTCAGTTTGGATTGCAAAGGCGTTTCCACAACACATCGGGAGCTCAAATACCGTGAGCCATCCGGTTGCCTCTTGGAAACTGAAACTACGCGTCATTGCTACAACTTTACGCTACGGATTTAGTGACCTATGAAGGCTGGCGGTCCAGGTTCGAATCCCGTCACAGACGTTTATTTGTGTGATGAGCACGAATTTGTTCCCGAGTTTTGGAGGTTTTCTATGTTCCTATGTAGTAAGTATTTATATTCTAGTGTTCCCATTGTATAAAACATACTAAAATGCGAGCTATAGAATCATTATCCTCCAAGCGTTATTCCCGGTTGTGCCCTAAAGGAGCCCGGGGTCCGCTTTGACACATCCCAAGATTTGGCATGGGCGCTAGTTTTACGAAATCGACTGCCATCTGACCTTCCAACCCAGAGGGAAAACTAGACCTTATTCGTGGTAGTAGTACATATAATGAATTTAAAAGGAAAACTATCACGAACAAGTAGGCATAAGTAGTTACCGAGTAATAGTCGACCAACTTAATGTGTAATTGAAAAGGCCAAATTTCGTACAAATTCGGCCGACGCAACCGCACCGCACGTCGATGTAACTAAGACAGACAGGCAACTACGGAACCCTACATTGCGCGTGGCCGACACGCACTTGGCCGGTTTTATATTATTTTGTTATTGTATCATGGAGCTATGTATGAATTATCACATGGGGCAATAATGGGCCTGCACGGGTTTCGATCGCATCGAATATTTCCATGACCAATTTTGCATAAAAGTTACTGAATTTCTTTGTATCAGCGTTGAATGTCCTCATAGCCAAAGCGCTTTTGTTACAACTGCCCAAAAAAGAAGTGTAATGTATCGAGGATTCAGGTTAATTTTATCACGTGTGTATGTGAGTTTCTTCACTTCATCTTTTACAAGCATTTATTCAATGTATGTAACTTTGTTTGTTCGGGTGGGATCTTGCTACTCAATGTTGAAGCAGATATTTATTTATTTATTATTATGTAAAGCCATGTAAATTGTAATTAAGGTGTTACATTCAGTATTCAGGTCAGACCATGGCGCCCTGTAAGGGCACACAAAACTTAATACTAGCATGCGTAACATAACAACATTAATAACATTTTTGCATTACATACATATTCATACTATAATTATAAGTTTGACTTTCATTTCATAATATTTTTTAGTAATATAATAATAATAAGAATAGATTAATTTATGTAATAATATTATATAATATAATATATCTTCAACCGACTGAGCTGAAAGTTTGGGTTTAGGTATAGTTTAGATGACAATTCAATATTATGGTACCATCGAGCTGATTTGATGACGGAGACAGAAGGAGGCATGGGAATTCAGGACTTAACCGACGTAACCCTGGGCTCGTTAGAATCGTCTCAATGAGTAGTTGATGACGGCGTACAGAAGAGTACAATAAAAGCTTGTACTATCGACAACACAGCTAACTGACCATCGGTGCGCCTTAAGTGCATTGTAATAAGGTTCAATATAAACACAGGATGGTCAGTCAACAGTGTTGTCGTTTATACCAAAAATGAAATTTTGGCAAAAACTTATTAGAAGATGGATTGTTTGTTGCAGCACTGCAAGACCGAGAGCAATAGTAAAGAGGCGCTAGAGTCGCACGCAGCCACCTGCCCCCAGAAGAGGAAACGCCGAGTCTGCGAGTCGGTATGTTTTAACTATATACCGTGTTAAGGTGGTGCATTGGAAATTATCGCGTGCTTTGAAACACCGTTCTGACTAGATTAAGAAACAAAAACTTCACTAAGTTGGGTATTTATCGAAATTTGTCCAAAAGAGCCATTCCCCAAGAGTGTTGCATCTCTGTTTCTCGTGCGCGGAAGGCATAATCGTGTCTCTGTTAAGGGGGCGTGGTCGACTCGAATCAAAGCAGCTTAACGCAGGCATTGTTTTATTTATTACTAACTGCTTGCGCGGCTTCGCCCGCAGATTGCTAAGAACGCAGGCAAACCTGCGGGATAAAACATTTTTAGTTGTATGTGTGTGCATATAGCCTATGTCCGTCCAGAAAATCCAATCTACAGATGGGTGTAAGATTTTTTTAAAATCCGATGAGTAGTTCCGGAGATTACCCCTTATATTACATACAAACTTATAAACTTACAAAGCTACAATCTCACGGTCTATTTCCCTTTATAATTTATAATGAGACTAGCTTCGCCTGCGTATTACAAAGAACGCATGCGTATATGAGAAAAGAAAGAAAGAAAGAAACATTTATTCACAAACGCACTGGAAATCATATTAAATAATAAAAAAAAGAGAAAAGTACATAAAACATTAAACAATTGTGCACCGTCGATGACTCACGGAAACGTCATACAATTAATCAATGAGAGCATCTTGTTTGTCTCAATGTTTGTGATGATGGCAATTCTAAGTCTAGCTTACTTTGGGACATATTTTTGTACAAATCTCCCAACATATCTCCTATTGCATGTTGCAGAGCAGAGAGTTGGTGACGTGTGAGGAGTGCCACAAGTCGATGCAGCGCGCCAGCCTGCGCGTGCACCAAGCGGTGAAACACAAGGGGCTGGGGCCCGTGTGCGAGGTGAGGCTGGCAACATGTTGCAGAGCAGAGAGTTGGTGACGTGTGAGGAGTGCCACAAGTCGATGCAGCGCGCCAGCCTGCGCGTGCACCAAGCGGTGAAACACAAGGGGCTGGGGCCCGTGTGCGAGGTGAGGCTGGCAACATGTTGTAGAGCAGAGAGTTGGTGACGTGTGAGGAGTGCCACAAGTCGATGCAGCGCGCCAGCCTGCGCGTGCACCAAGCGGTGAAACACAAGGGGCTGGGGCCCGTGTGCGAGGTGAGGCTGGCAACATGTTGTAGAGCAGAGAGTTGGTGACGTGTGAGGAGTGCCACAAGTCGATGCAGCGCGCCAGCCTGCGCACACACCAAGCGGTGAAACACAAGGGGCTGGGGCCCGTGTGCGAGGTGAGGCTGGCAACATGTTGCAGAGCAGAGAGTTGGTGACGTGTGAGGAGTGCCACAAGTCGATGCAGCGCGCCAGCCTGCGCGTGCACCAAGCGGTGAAACACAAGGGGCTGGGGCCCGTGTGCGAGGTGAGGCTGGCAACATGTTGCAGAGCAGAGAGTTGGTGACGTGTGAGGAGTGCCACAAGTCGATGCAGCGCGCCAGCCTGCGCGTGCACCAAGCGGTGAAACACAAGGGGCTGGGGCCCGTGTGCGAGGTGAGGCTGCAACATGTTGCAGAGCAGAGAGTTGGTGACGTGTGAGGGGTGCCACAAGTCGATGCAGCGCGCCAGCCTGCGCACACACCAAGCGGTGAAACACAAGGGGCTGGGGCCCGTGTGCGAGGTGAGGCTGGCAACATGTTGCAGAGCAGAGAGTTGGTGACGTGTGAGGGTTGCCACAAGTCGATGCAGCGCGCCAGCCTGCGCACACACCAAGCGGTGAAACACAAGGGGCTGGGGCCCGTGTGCGAGGTGAGGCTGGCAACATGTTGCAGAGCAGAGAGTTGGTGACGTGTGAGGGGTGCCACAAGTCGATGCAGCGCGCCAGCCTGCGCACACACCAAGCGGTGAAACACAAGGGGCTGGGGCCCGTGTGCGAGGTGAGGCTGGCAACATGTTGCAGAGCAGAGAGTTGGTGACGTGTGAGGGTTGCCACAAGTCGATGCAGCGCGCCAGCCTGCGCACACACCAAGCGGTGAAACACAAGGGGCTGGGGCCCGTGTGCGAGGTGAGGCTGGCAACATCTTGCAGAGCAGAGAGTTGGTGACGTGTGAGGAGTGCCACGAGTCGATGCAGCGCGCCAGCCTGCGCGTGCACCAAGCGGTGAAACACAAGGGGCTGGGGCCCGTGTGCGAGGTGAGGCTGCAACATGTTGCAGAGCAGAGAGTTGGTGACGTGTGAGGAGTGCCACAAGTCGATGCAGCGCGCCAGCCTGCGCGTGCACCAAGCGGTGAAACACAAGGGGCTGGGGCCCGTGTGCGAGGTGAGGCTGGCAACATGTTGCAGAGCAGAGAGTTGGTGACGTGTGAGGAGTGCCACAAGTCGATGCAGCGCGCCAGCCTGCGCGTGCACCAAGCGGTGAAACACAAGGGGCTGGGGCCCGTGTGCGAGGTGAGGCTGCAACATGTTGCAGAGCAGAGAGTTGGTGACGTGTGAGGAGTGCCACAAGTCGATGCAGCGCGCCAGCCTGCGCGTGCACCAAGCGGTGAAACACAAGGGGCTGGGGCCCGTGTGCGAGGTGAGGCTGGCAACATGTTGCAGAGCAGAGAGTTGGTGACGTGTGAGGAGTGCCACAAGTCGATGCAGCGCGCCAGCCTGCGCGTGCACCAAGCGGTGAAACACAAGGGGCTGGGGCCCGTGTGCGAGGTGAGGCTGCAACATGTTGCAGAGCAGAGAGTTGGTGACGTGTGAGGGGTGCCACAAGTCGATGCAGCGCGCCAGCCTGCGCGTGCACCAAGCGGTGAAACACAAGAGGCTGGGGCCCGTGTGCGAGGTGAGGCTGGCAACATGTTGCAGAGCAGAGAGTTGGTGACGTGTGAGGGGTGCCACGAGTCGATGCAGCGCGCCAGCCTGCGCGTGCACCAAGCGGTGAAACACAAGGGGCTGGGGCCCGTGTGCGAGGTGAGGCTGGCAACATGTTGTAGAGCAGAGAGTTGGTGACGTGTGAGGAGTGCCACAAGTCGATGCAGCGCGCCAGCCTGCGCGTGCACCAAGCGGTGAAACACAAGGGGCTGGGGCCCGTGTGCGAGGTGAGGCTGGCAACATGTTGCAGAGCAGAGAGTTGGTGACGTGTGAGGGGTGCCACAAGTCGATGCAGCGCGCCAGCCTGCGCGTGCACCAAGCGGTGAAACACAAGGGGCTGGGGCCCGTGTGCGAGGTGAGGCTGGCAACATGTTGTAGAGCAGAGAGTTGGTGACGTGTGAGGAGTGCCACAAGTCGATGCAGCGCGCCAGCCTGCGCGTGCACCAAGCGGTGAAACACAAGGGGCTGGGGCCCGTGTGCGAGGTGAGGCTGGCAACATGTTGTAGAGCAGAGAGTTGGTGACGTGTGAGGAGTGCCACAAGTCGATGCAGCGCGCCAGCCTGCGCGTGCACCAAGCGGTGAAACACAAGAGGCTGGGGCCCGTGTGCGAGGTGAGGCTGGCAACATGTTGCAGAGCAGAGAGTTGGTGACGTGTGAGGGGTGCCACGAGTCGATGCAGCGCGCCAGCCTGCGCGTGCACCAAGCGGTGAAACACAAGGGGCTGGGGCCCGTGTGCGAGGTGAGGCTGCAACATGTTGTAGAGCAGAGAGTTGGTGACGTGTGAGGGGTGCCACGAGTCGATGCAGCGCGCCAGCCTGCGCGTGCACCAAGCGGTGAAACACAAGGGGCTGGGGCCCGTGTGCGAGGTGAGGCTGGCAACATGTTGTAGAGCAGAGAGTTGGTGACGTGTGAGGAGTGCCACAAGTCGATGCAGCGCGCCAGCCTGCGCGTGCACCAAGCGGTGAAACACAAGGGGCTGGGGCCCGTGTGCGAGGTGAGGCTGGCAACATGTTGCAGAGCAGAGAGTTGGTGACGTGTGAGGGGTGCCACAAGTCGATGCAGCGCGCCAGCCTGCGCGTGCACCAAGCGGTGAAACACAAGGGGCTGGGGCCCGTGTGCGAGGTGAGGCTGGCAACATGTTGTAGAGCAGAGAGTTGGTGACGTGTGAGGAGTGCCACAAGTCGATGCAGCGCGCCAGCCTGCGCGTGCACCAAGCGGTGAAACACAAGGGGCTGGGGCCCGTGTGCGAGGTGAGGCTGGCAACATGTTGTAGAGCAGAGAGTTGGTGACGTGTGAGGAGTGCCACAAGTCGATGCAGCGCGCCAGCCTGCGCGTGCACCAAGCGGTGAAACACAAGGGGCTGGGGCCCGTGTGCGAGGTGAGGCTGGCAACATGTTGTAGAGCAGAGAGTTGGTGACGTGTGAGGAGTGCCACAAGTCGATGCAGCGCGCCAGCCTGCGCGTGCACCAAGCGGTGAAACACAAGGGGCTGGGGCCCGTGTGCGAGGTGAGGCTGGCAACATGTTGTAGAGCAGAGAGTTGGTGACGTGTGAGGAGTGCCACAAGTCGATGCAGCGCGCCAGCCTGCGCGTGCACCAAGCGGTGAAACACAAGGGGCTGGGGCCCGTGTGCGAGGTGAGGCTGGCAACATGTTGTAGAGCAGAGAGTTGGTGACGTGTGAGGAGTGCCACAAGTCGATGCAGCGCGCCAGCCTGCGCGTGCACCAAGCGGTGAAACACAAGAGGCTGGGGCCCGTGTGCGAGGTGAGGCTGGCAACATGTTGCAGAGCAGAGTGTTGGTGACGTGTGAGGAGTGCCGCAAGTCGATGCAGCGCGCCAGCCTGCGCGTGCACCAAGCGGTGAAACACAAGGGGCTGGGGCCCGTGTGCGAGGTGAGGCTGGCAACATGTTGTAGAGCAGAGAGTTGGTGACGTGTGAGGAGTGCCACAAGTCGATGCAGCGCGCCAGCCTGCGCGTGCACCAAGCGGTGAAACACAAGAGGCTGGGGCCCGTGTGCGAGGTGAGGCTGGCAACATGTTGCAGAGCAGAGTGTTGGTGACGTGTGAGGAGTGCCGCAAGTCGATGCAGCGCGCCAGCCTGCGCGTGCACCAAGCGGTGAAACACAAGGGGCTGGGGCCTGTGTGCGAGGTGAGGCTGGCAACATGTTGCAGAGCAGAGAGTTGGTGACGTGTGAGGAGTGCCACAAGTCGATGCAGCGCGCCAGCCTGCGCGTGCACCAAGCGGTGAAACACAAGGGGCTGGGGCCCGTGTGCGAGGTGAGGCTGGCAACATGTTGTAGAGCAGAGAGTTGGTGACGTGTGAGGAGTGCCACAAGTCGATGCAGCGCGCCAGCCTGCGCGTGCACCAAGCGGTGAAACACAAGGGGCTGGGGCCCGTGTGCGAGGTGAGGCTGCAACATGTTGCAGAGCAGAGAGTTGGTGACGTGTGAGGGGTGCCACGAGTCGATGCAGCGCGCCAGCCTGCGCGTGCACCAAGCGGTGAAACACAAGGGGCTGGGGCCTGTGTGCGAGGTGAGGCTGGCAACATGTTGCAGAGCAGAGTGTTGGTGACGTGTGAGGAGTGCCGCAAGTCGATGCAGCGCGCCAGCCTGCGCACACACCAAGCGGTGAAACACAAGAGGCTGGGGCCCGTGTGCGAGGTGAGGCTGGCAACATGTTGCAGAGCAGAGTGTTGGTGACGTGTGAGGAGTGCCGCAAGTCGATGCAGCGCGCCAGCCTGCGCGTGCACCAAGCGGTGAAACACAAGGGGCTGGGGCCTGTGTGCGAGGTGAGGCTGGCAACATGTTGCAGAGCAGAGAGTTGGTGACGTGTGAGGAGTGCCGCAAGTCGATGCAGCGCGCCAGCCTGCGCACACACCAAGCGGTGAAACACAAGGGGCTGGGGCCCGTGTGCGAGGTGAGGCTGGCAACATGTTGTAGAGCAGAGAGTTGGTGACGTGTGAGGAGTGCCACAAGTCGATGCAGCGCGCCAGCCTGCGCGTGCACCAAGCGGTGAAACACAAGGGGCTGGGGCCCGTGTGCGAGGTGAGGCTGGCAACATGTTGTAGAGCAGAGAGTTGGTGACGTGTGAGGAGTGCCACAAGTCGATGCAGCGCGCCAGCCTGCGCGTGCACCAAGCGGTGAAACACAAGAGGCTGGGGCCCGTGTGCGAGGTGAGGCTGGCAACATGTTGCAGAGCAGAGTGTTGGTGACGTGTGAGGAGTGCCGCAAGTCGATGCAGCGCGCCAGCCTGCGCGTGCACCAAGCGGTGAAACACAAGGGGCTGGGGCCCGTGTGCGAGGTGAGGCTGGCAACATGTTGTAGAGCAGAGAGTTGGTGACGTGTGAGGAGTGCCACAAGTCGATGCAGCGCGCCAGCCTGCGCGTGCACCAAGCGGTGAAACACAAGAGGCTGGGGCCCGTGTGCGAGGTGAGGCTGGCAACATGTTGCAGAGCAGAGTGTTGGTGACGTGTGAGGAGTGCCGCAAGTCGATGCAGCGCGCCAGCCTGCGCGTGCACCAAGCGGTGAAACACAAGGGGCTGGGGCCTGTGTGCGAGGTGAGGCTGGCAACATGTTGCAGAGCAGAGAGTTGGTGACGTGTGAGGAGTGCCGCAAGTCGATGCAGCGCGCCAGCCTGCGCGTGCACCAAGCGGTGAAACACAAGAGGCTGGGGCCCGTGTGCGAGGTGAGGCTGGCAACATGTTGCAGAGCAGAGTGTTGGTGACGTGTGAGGAGTGCCGCAAGTCGATGCAGCGCGCCAGCCTGCGCGTGCACCAAGCGGTGAAACACAAGGGGCTGGGGCCCGTGTGCGAGGTGAGGCTGGCAACATGTTGTAGAGCAGAGAGTTGGTGACGTGTGAGGAGTGCCACAAGTCGATGCAGCGCGCCAGCCTGCGCGTGCACCAAGCGGTGAAACACAAGAGGCTGGGGCCCGTGTGCGAGGTGAGGCTGGCAACATGTTGCAGAGCAGAGTGTTGGTGACGTGTGAGGAGTGCCGCAAGTCGATGCAGCGCGCCAGCCTGCGCGTGCACCAAGCGGTGAAACACAAGGGGCTGGGGCCTGTGTGCGAGGTGAGGCTGGCAACATGTTGCAGAGCAGAGAGTTGGTGACGTGTGAGGAGTGCCACAAGTCGATGCAGCGCGCAGCCTGCGCGTGCACCAAGCGGTGAAACACAAGGGGCTGGGGCCCGTGTGCGAGGTGAGGCTGGCAACATGTTGTAGAGCAGAGAGTTGGTGACGTGTGAGGAGTGCCACAAGTCGATGCAGCGCGCCAGCCTGCGCGTGCACCAAGCGGTGAAACACAAGGGGCTGGGGCCCGTGTGCGAGGTGAGGCTGGCAACATGTTGTAGAGCAGAGAGTTGGTGACGTGTGAGGGGTGCCACGAGTCGATGCAGCGCGCCAGCCTGCGCGTGCACCAAGCGGTGAAACACAAGGGGCTGGGGCCCGTGTGCGAGGTGAGGCTGCAACATGTTGTAGAGCAGAGACTTGGTGACGTGTGAGGGGTGCCACGAGTCGATGCAGCGCGCCAGCCTGCGCGTGCACCAAGCGGTGAAACACAAGGGGCTGGGGCCCGTGTGCGAGGTGAGGCTGCAACATGTTGCAGAGCAGAGAGTTGGTGACGTGTGAGGGGTGCCACGAGTCGATGCAGCGCGCCAGCCTGCGCGTGCACCAAGCGGTGAAACACAAGGGGCTGGGGCCCTTGTGCGAGGTGAGGCTGCAACATGTTGTAGAGCAGAGACTTGGTGACGTGTGAGGGGTGCCACGAGTCGATGCAGCGCGCCAGCCTGCGCGTGCACCAAGCGGTGAAACACAAGGGGCTGGGGCCCTTGTGCGAGGTGAGGCTGCAACATGTTGTAGAGCAGAGACTTGGTGACGTGTGAGGGGTGCCACGAGTCGATGCAGCGCGCCAGCCTGCGCGTGCACCAAGCGGTGAAACACAAGGGGCTGGGGCCCGTGTGCGAGGTGAGGCTGCAACATGTTGCAGAGCAGAGAGCTTGGTGACGTGTGAGGGGTGCCACGAGTCGATGCAGCGCGCCAGCCTGCGCGTGCACCAAGCGGTGAAACACAAGGGGCTGGGGCCCTTGTGCGAGGTGAGGCTGCAACATGTTGTAGAGCAGAGACTTGGTGACGTGTGAGGGGTGCCACGAGTCGATGCAGCGCGCCAGCCTGCGCGTGCACCAAGCGGTGAAACACAAGGGGCTGGGGCCCTTGTGCGAGGTGAGGCTGCAACATGTTGTAGAGCAGAGACTTGGTGACGTGTGAGGGGTGCCACGAGTCGATGCAGCGCGCCAGCCTGCGCGTGCACCAAGCGGTGAAACACAAGGGGCTGGGGCCCGTGTGCGAGGTGAGGCTGGCAACATGTTGTAGAGCAGAGACTTGGTGACGTGTGAGGGGTGCCACGAGTCGATGCAGCGCGCCAGCCTGCGCGTGCACCAAGCGGTGAAACACAAGGGGCTGGGGCCCGTGTGCGAGGTGAGGCTGGCAACATGTTGTAGAGCAGAGACTTGGTGACGTGTGAGGGGTGCCACGAGTCGATGCAGCGCGCCAGCCTGCGCGTGCACCAAGCGGTGAAACACAAGGGGCTGGGGCCCGTGTGCGAGGTGAGGCTGGCAACATGTTGTAGAGCAGAGACTTGGTGACGTGTGAGGGGTGCCACGAGTCGATGCAGCGCGCCAGCCTGCGCGTGCACCAAGCGGTGAAACACAAGAGGCTGGGGCCCGTGTGCGAGGTGAGGCTGGCAACATGTTGTAGAGCAGAGACTTGGTGACGTGTGAGGGGTGCCACGAGTCGATGCAGCGCGCCAGCCTGCGCGTGCACCAAGCGGTGAAACACAAGGGGCTGGGGCCCGTGTGCGAGGTGAGGCTGGCAACATGTTGTAGAGCAGAGACTTGGTGACGTGTGAGGGGTGCCACGAGTCGATGCAGCGCGCCAGCCTGCGCGTGCACCAAGCGGTGAAACACAAGGGGCTGGGGCCCGTGTGCGAGGTGAGGCTGGCAACATGTTGTAGAGCAGAGAGTTGGTGACGTGTGAGGGGTGCCACGAGTCGATGCAGCGCGCCAGCCTGCGCGTGCACCAAGCGGTGAAACACAAGGGGCTGGGGCCCGTGTGCGAGGTGAGGCTGGCAACATGTTGTAGAGCAGAGAGTTGGTGACGTGTGAGGGGTGCCACGAGTCGATGCAGCGCGCCAGCCTGCGCGTGCACCAAGCGGTGAAACACAAGGGGCTGGGGCCCGTGTGCGAGGTGAGGCTGCAACATGTTGTAGAGCAGAGAGTTGGTGACGTGTGAGGGGTGCCACGAGTCGATGCAGCGCGCCAGCCTGCGCGTGCACCAAGCGGTGAAACACAAGGGGCTGGGGCCCGTGTGCGAGGTGAGGCTGCAACATGTTGTAGAGCAGAGAGTTGGTGACGTGTGAGGGGTGCCACGAGTCGATGCAGCGCGCCAGCCTGCGCGTGCACCAAGCGGTGAAACACAAGGGGCTGGGGCCCGTGTGCGAGGTGAGGCTGCAACATGTTGTAGAGCAGAGAGTTGGTGACGTGTGAGGGGTGCCACGAGTCGATGCAGCGCGCCAGCCTGCGCGTGCACCAAGCGGTGAAACACAAGGGGCTGGGGCCCGTGTGCGAGGTGAGGCTGCAACATGTTGTAGAGCAGAGAGTTGGTGACGTGTGAGGGGTGCCACGAGTCGATGCAGCGCGCCAGCCTGCGCGTGCACCAAGCGGTGAAACACAAGGGGCTGGGGCCCGTGTGCGAGGTGAGGCTGCAACATGTTGCAGAGCAGAGAGTTGGTGACGTGTGAGGGGTGCCACGAGTCGATGCAGCGCGCCAGCCTGCGCGTGCACCAAGCGGTGAAACACAAGGGGCTGGGGCCCGTGTGCGAGGTGAGGCTGCAACATGTTGCAGAGCAGAGAGTTGGTGACGTGTGAGGGGTGCCACGAGTCGATGCAGCGCGCCAGCCTGCGCGTGCACCAAGCGGTGAAACACAAGGGGCTGGGGCCCGTGTGCGAGGTGAGGCTGCAACATGTTGTAGAGCAGAGAGTTGGTGACGTGTGAGGGTGCCACGAGTCGATGCAGCGCGCCAGCCTGCGCGTGCACCAAGCGGTGAAACACAAGGGGCTGGGGCCCGTGTGCGAGGTGAGGCTGCAACATGTTGCAGAGCAGAGAGTTGGTGACGTGTGAGGGGTGCCACGAGTCGATGCAGCGCGCCAGCCTGCGCGTGCACCAAGCGGTGAAACACAAGGGGCTGGGGCCCGTGTGCGAGGTGAGGCTGCAACATGTTGTAGAGCAGAGAGTTGGTGACGTGTGAGGGGTGCCACGAGTCGATGCAGCGCGCCAGCCTGCGCGTGCACCAAGCGGTGAAACACAAGGGGCTGGGGCCCGTGTGCGAGGTGAGGCTGCAACATGTTGTAGAGCAGAGAGTTGGTGACGTGTGAGGGGTGCCACGAGTCGATGCAGCGCGCCAGCCTGCGCGTGCACCAAGCGGTGAAACACAAGGGGCTGGGGCCCGTGTGCGAGGTGAGGCTGCAACATGTTGTAGAGCAGAGAGTTGGTGACGTGTGAGGGGTGCCACGAGTCGATGCAGCGCGCCAGCCTGCGCGTGCACCAAGCGGTGAAACACAAGGGGCTGGGGCCCGTGTGCGAGGTGAGGCTGCAACATGTTGCAGAGCAGAGAGTTGGTGACGTGTGAGGGGTGCCACGAGTCGATGCAGCGCGCCAGCCTGCGCGTGCACCAAGCGGTGAAACACAAGGGGCTGGGGCCCGTGTGCGAGGTGAGGCTGCAACATGTTGTAGAGCAGAGAGTTGGTGACGTGTGAGGGGTGCCACGAGTCGATGCAGCGCGCCAGCCTGCGCGTGCACCAAGCGGTGAAACACAAGGGGCTGGGGCCCGTGTGCGAGGTGAGGCTGCAACATGTTGTAGAGCAGAGAGTTGGTGACGTGTGAGGGGTGCCACGAGTCGATGCAGCGCGCCAGCCTGCGCGTGCACCAAGCGGTGAAACACAAGGGGCTGGGGCCCGTGTGCGAGGTGAGGGCTGCAACATGTTGTAGAGCAGAGAGTTGGTGACGTGTGAGGGGTGCCACGAGTCGATGCAGCGCGCCAGCCTGCGCGTGCACCAAGCGGTGAAACACAAGGGGCTGGGGCCCGTGTGCGAGGTGAGGCTGGCAACATGTTGCTAGAGCAGAGAGTTGGTGACGTGTGAGGGGTGCCACGAGTCGATGCAGCGCGCCAGCCTGCGCGTGCACCAAGCGGTGAAACACAAGGGGCTGGGGCCCGTGTGCGAGGTGAGGCTGGCAACATGTTGTAGAGCAGAGAGTTGGTGACGTGTGAGGGGTGCCACGAGTCGATGCAGCGCGCCAGCCTGCGCGTGCACCAAGCGGTGAAACACAAGGGGCTGGGGCCCGTGTGCGAGGTGAGGCTGGCAACATGTTGTAGAGCAGAGAGTTGGTGACGTGTGAGGGGTGCCACGAGTCGATGCAGCGCGCCAGCCTGCGCGTGCACCAAGCGGTGAAACACAAGGGGCTGGGGCCCGTGTGCGAGGTGAGGCTGGCAACATGTTGTAGAGCAGAGAGCTTGGTGACGTGTGAGGGGTGCCACGAGTCGATGCAGCGCGCCAGCCTGCGCGTGCACCAAGCGGTGAAACACAAGGGGCTGGGGCCCGTGTGCGAGGTGAGGCTGGCAACATGTTGTAGAGCAGAGAGTTGGTGACGTGTGAGGGGTGCCACGAGTCGATGCAGCGCGCCAGCCTGGCGCGTGCACCAAGCGGTGAAACACAAGGGGCTGGGGCCCGTGTGCGAGGTGAGGCTGGCAACATGTTGTAGAGCAGAGAGTTGGTGACGTGTGAGGGGTGCCACGAGTCGATGCAGCGCGCCAGCCTGCGCGTGCACCAAGCGGTGAAACACAAGGGGCTGGGGCCCGTGTGCGAGGTGAGGCTGCAACATGTTGCAGAGCAGAGAGTTGGTGACGTGTGAGGGGTGCCACGAGTCGATGCAGCGCGCCAGCCTGCGCGTGCACCAAGCGGTGAAACACAAGGGGCTGGGGCCCGTGTGCGAGGTGAGGCTGGCAACATGTTGTAGAGCAGAGAGTTGGTGACGTGTGAGGGGTGCCACGAGTCGATGCAGCGCGCCAGCCTGCGCGTGCACCAAGCGGTGAAACACAAGGGGCTGGGGCCCGTGTGCGAGGTGAGGCTGCAACATGTTGTAGAGCAGAGAGTTGGTGACGTGTGAGGGGTGCCACGAGTCGATGCAGCGCGCCAGCCTGCGCGTGCACCAAGCGGTGAAACACAAGGGGCTGGGGCCCGTGTGCGAGGTGAGGCTGGCAACATGTTGTAGAGCAGAGAGTTGGTGACGTGTGAGGGGTGCCACGAGTCGATGCAGCGCGCCAGCCTGCGTCGTGCACCAAGCGGTGAAACACAAGGGGCTGGGGCCCGTGTGCGAGGTGAGGCTGCAACATGTTGTAGAGCAGAGAGTTGGTGACGTGTGAGGGGTGCCACGAGTCGATGCAGCGCGCCAGCCTGCGCGTGCACCAAGCGGTGAAACACAAGGGGCTGGGGCCCGTGTGCGAGGTGAGGCTGCAACATGTTGTAGAGCAGAGAGTTGGTGACGTGTGAGGGGTGCCACGAGTCGATGCAGCGCGCCAGCCTGCGCGTGCACCAAGCGGTGAAACACAAGGGGCTGGGGCCCGTGTGCGAGGTGAGGCTGCAACATGTTGTAGAGCAGAGAGTTGGTGACGTGTGAGGGGTGCCACGAGTCGATGCAGCGCGCCAGCCTGCGCGTGCACCAAGCGGTGAAACACAAGGGGCTGGGGCCCGTGTGCGAGGTGAGGCTGCAACATGTTGTAGAGCAGAGAGTTGGTGACGTGTGAGGGGTGCCACGAGTCGATGCAGCGCGCCAGCCTGCGCGTGCACCAAGCGGTGAAACACAAGGGGCTGGGGCCCGTGTGCGAGGTGAGGCTGCAACATGTTGTAGAGCAGAGAGTTGGTGACGTGTGAGGGGTGCCACGAGTCGATGCAGCGCGCCAGCCTGCGCGTGCACCAAGCGGTGAAACACAAGGGGCTGGGGCCCGTGTGCGAGGTGAGGCTGCAACATGTTGTAGAGCAGAGAGTTGGTGACGTGTGAGGGGTGCCACGAGTCGATGCAGCGCGCCAGCCTGCGCGTGCACCAAGCGGTGAAACACAAGGGGCTGGGGCCCGTGTGCGAGGTGAGGCTGCAACATGTTGCAGAGCAGAGAGTTGGTGACGTGTGAGGGGTGCCACGAGTCGATGCAGCGCGCCAGCCTGCGCGTGCACCAAGCGGTGAAACACAAGGGGCTGGGGCCCGTGTGCGAGGTGAGGCTGCAACATGTTGTAGAGCAGAGAGTTGGTGACGTGTGAGGGGTGCCACGAGTCGATGCAGCGCGCCAGCCTGCGCGTGCACCAAGCGGTGAAACACAAGGGGCTGGGGCCCGTGTGCGAGGTGAGGCTGCAACATGTTGCTAGAGCAGAGAGTTGGTGACGTGTGAGGGGTGCCACGAGTCGATGCAGCGCGCCAGCCTGCGCGTGCACCAAGCGGTGAAACACAAGGGGCTGGGGCCCGTGTGCGAGGTGAGGCTGCAACATGTTGTAGAGCAGAGAGTTGGTGACGTGTGAGGGGTGCCACGAGTCGATGCAGCGCGCCAGCCTGCGCGTGCACCAAGCGGTGAAACACAAGGGGCTGGGGCCCGTGTGCGAGGTGAGGCTGCAACATGTTGTAGAGCAGAGAGTTGGTGACGTGTGAGGGGTGCCACGAGTCGATGCAGCGCGCCAGCCTGCGCGTGCACCAAGCGGTGAAACACAAGGGGCTGGGGCCCGTGTGCGAGGTGAGGCTGCAACATGTTGCAGAGCAGAGAGTTGGTGACGTGTGAGGGGTGCCACGAGTCGATGCAGCGCGCCAGCCTGCGCGTGCACCAAGCGGTGAAACACAAGGGGCTGGGGCCCGTGTGCGAGGTGAGGCTGCAACATGTTGCAGAGCAGAGAGTTGGTGACGTGTGAGGGGTGCCACGAGTCGATGCAGCGCGCCAGCCTGCGCGTGCACCAAGCGGTGAAACACAAGGGGCTGGGGCCCGTGTGCGAGGTGAGGCTGGCAACATGTTGCAGAGCAGAGAGTTGGTGACGTGTGAGGGGTGCCACGAGTCGATGCAGCGCGCCAGCCTGCGCGTGCACCAAGCGGTGAAACACAAGGGGCTGGGGCCGTGTGCGAGGTGAGGCTGCAACATGTTGCAGAGCAGAGAGTTGGTGACGTGTGAGGGGTGCCACGAGTCGATGCAGCGCGCCAGCCTGCGCGTGCACCAAGCGGGTGAAACACAAGGGGCTGGGGCCCGTGTGCGAGGTGAGGCTGCAACATGTTGTAGAGCAGAGAGTTGGTGACGTGTGAGGGGTGCCACGAGTCGATGCAGCGCGCCAGCCTGCGCGTGCACCAAGCGGTGAAACACAAGGGGCTGGGGCCCGTGTGCGAGGTGAGGCTGCAACATGTTGTAGAGCAGAGAGTGGTGACGTGTGAGGGGTGCCACGAGTCGATGCAGCGCGCCAGCCTGCGCGTGCACCAAGCGGTGAAACACAAGGGGCTGGGGCCCGTGTGCGAGGTGAGGCTGCAACATGTTGTAGAGCAGAGAGTTGGTGACGTGTGAGGGGTGCCACGAGTCGATGCAGCGCGCCAGCCTGCGCGTGCACCAAGCGGTGAAACACAAGGGGCTGGGGCCCGTGTGCGAGGTGAGGCTGCAACATGTTGCAGAGCAGAGAGTTGGTGACGTGTGAGGGGTGCCACGAGTCGATGCAGCGCGCCAGCCTGCGCGTGCACCAAGCGGTGAAACACAAGGGGCTGGGGCCCGTGTGCGAGGTGAGGCTGCAACATGTTGCAGAGCAGAGAGTTGGTGACGTGTGAGGGGTGCCACGAGTCGATGCAGCGCGCCAGCCTGCGCGTGCACCAAGCGGTGAAACACAAGGGGCTGGGGCCCGTGTGCGAGGTGAGGCTGCAACATGTTGCAGAGCAGAGAGTTGGTGACGTGTGAGGGGTGCCACGAGTCGATGCAGCGCGCCAGCCTGCGCGTGCACCAAGCGGTGGAAACACAAGGGGCTGGGGCCCGTGTGCGAGGTGAGGCTGCAACATGTTGCAGAGCAGAGAGTTGGTGACGTGTGAGGGGTGCCACGAGTCGATGCAGCGCGCCAGCCTGCGCGTGCACCAAGCGGTGAAACACAAGGGGCTGGGGCCCGTGTGCGAGGTGAGGCTGCAACATGTTGTAGAGCAGAGAGTTGGTGACGTGTGAGGGGTGCCACGAATCGATGCAGCGCGCCAGCCTGCGCGTGCACCAAGCGGTGAAACACAAGGGGCTGGGGCCCGTGTGCGAGGTGAGGCTGCAACATGTTGTAGAGCAGAGAGTGGTGACGTGTGAGGGGTGCCACGAGTCGATGCAGCGCGCCAGCCTGCGCGTGCACCAAGCGGTGAAACACAAGGGGCTGGGGCCCGTGTGCGAGGTGAGGCTGCAACATGTTGTAGAGCAGAGAGTTGGTGAAGTGTGAGGGGTGCCACGAGTCGATGCAGCGCGCCAGCCTGCGCGTGCACCAAGCGGTGAAACACAAGGGGCTGGGGCCCGTGTGCGAGGTGAGGCTGCAACATGTTGCAGAGCAGAGAGTTGGTGACGTGTGAGGGGTGCCACGAGTCGATGCAGCGCGCCAGCCTGCGCGTGCACCAAGCGGTGAAACACAAGGGGCTGGGGCCCGTGTGCGAGGTGAGGCTGCAACATGTTGCAGAGCAGAGAGTTGGTGACGTGTGAGGGGTGCCACGAGTCGATGCAGCGCGCCAGCCTGCGCGTGCACCAAGCGGTGAAACACAAGGGGCTGGGGCCCGTGTGCGAGGTGAGGCTGCAACATGTTGTAGAGCAGAGAGTTGGTGAAGTGTGAGGGGTGCCACGAGTCGATGCAGCGCGCCAGCCTGCGCGTGCACCAAGCGGTGAAACACAAGGGGCTGGGGCCCGTGTGCGAGGTGAGGCTGCAACATGTTGCAGAGCAGAGAGTTGGTGACGTGTGAGGGGTGCCACGAGTCGATGCAGCGCGCCAGCCTGCGCGTGCACCAAGCGGTGAAACACAAGGGGCTGGGGCCCGTGTGCGAGGTGAGGCTGCAACATGTTGCAGAGCAGAGAGTTGGTGACGTGTGAGGGGTGCCACGAGTCGATGCAGCGCGCCAGCCTGCGCGTGCACCAAGCGGTGAAACACAAGGGGCTGGGGCCCGTGTGCGAGGTGAGGCTGCAACATGTTGTAGAGCAGAGAGTTGGTGAAGTGTGAGGGGTGCCACGAGTCGATGCAGCGCGCCAGCCTGCGCGTGCACCAAGCGGTGAAACACAAGGGGCTGGGGCCCGTGTGCGAGGTGAGGCTGCAACATGTTGCAGAGCAGAGAGTTGGTGACGTGTGAGGGGTGCCACGAGTCGATGCAGCGCGCCAGCCTGCGCGTGCACCAAGCGGTGAAACACAAGGGGCTGGGGCCCGTGTGCGAGGTGAGGCTGCAACATGTTGCAGAGCAGAGAGTTGGTGACGTGTGAGGGGTGCCACGAGTCGATGCAGCGCGCCAGCCTGCGCGTGCACCAAGCGGTGAAACACAAGGGGCTGGGGCCCGTGTGCGAGGTGAGGCTGCAACATGTTGTAGAGCAGAGACTTGGTGACGTGTGAGGGGTGCCACGAGTCGATGCAGCGCGCCAGCCTGCGCGTGCACCAAGCGGTGAAACACAAGGGGCTGGGGCCCGTGTGCGAGGTGAGGCTGCAACATGTTGCAGAGCAGAGAGTTGGTGACGTGTGAGGGGTGCCACGAGTCGATGCAGCGCGCCAGCCTGCGCGTGCACCAAGCGGTGAAACACAAGGGGCTGGGGCCCGTGTGCGAGGTGAGGCTGCAACATGTTGCAGAGCAGAGAGTTGGTGACGTGTGAGGGGTGCCACGAGTCGATGCAGCGCGCCAGCCTGCGCGTGCACCAAGCGGTGAAACACAAGGGGCTGGGGCCCGTGTGCGAGGTGAGGCTGCAACATGTTGTAGAGCAGAGAGTTGGTGACGTGTGAGGGGTGCCACGAGTCGATGCAGCGCGCCAGCCTGCGCGTGCACCAAGCGGTGAAACACAAGGGGCTGGGGCCCGTGTGCGAGGTGAGGCTGCAACATGTTGTAGAGCAGAGAGTTGGTGACGTGTGAGGGGTGCCACGAGTCGATGCAGCGCGCCAGCCTGCGCGTGCACCAAGCGGTGAAACACAAGGGGCTGGGGCCCGTGTGCGAGGTGAGGCTGCAACATGTTGTAGAGCAGAGAGTTGGTGACGTGTGAGGGGTGCCACGAGTCGATGCAGCGCGCCAGCCTGCGCGTGCACCAAGCGGTGAAACACAAGGGGCTGGGGCCCGTGTGCGAGGTGAGGCTGCAACATGTTGTAGAGCAGAGAGTTGGTGACGTGTGAGGGGTGCCACGAGTCGATGCAGCGCGCCAGCCTGCGCGTGCACCAAGCGGTGAAACACAAGGGGCTGGGGCCCGTGTGCGAGGTGAGGCTGCAACATGTTGCAGAGCAGAGAGTTGGTGACGTGTGAGGGGTGCCACGAGTCGATGCAGCGCGCCAGCCTGCGCGTGCACCAAGCGGTGAAACACAAGGGGCTGGGGCCCGTGTGCGAGGTGAGGCTGCAACATGTTGCAGAGCAGAGAGTTGGTGACGTGTGAGGGGTGCCACGAGTCGATGCAGCGCGCCAGCCTGCGCGTGCACCAAGCGGTGAAACACAAGGGCTGGGGCCCGTGTGCGAGGTGAGGCTGGCAACATGTTGCAGAGCAGAGAGTTGGTGACGTGTGAGGGGTGCCACGAGTCGATGCAGCGCGCCAGCCTGCGCGTGCACCAAGCGGTGAAACACAAGGGGCTGGGGCCCGTGTGCGAGGTGAGGCTGCAACATGTTGCAGAGCAGAGAGTTGGTGACGTGTGAGGGGTGCCACGAGTCGATGCAGCGCGCCAGCCTGCGCGTGCACCAAGCGGTGAAACACAAGGGGCTGGGGCCCGTGTGCGAGGTGAGGCTGCAACATGTTGTAGAGCAGAGAGTTGGTGACGTGTGAGGGGTGCCACGAGTCGATGCAGCGCGCCAGCCTGCGCGTGCACCAAGCGGTGAAACACAAGGGGCTGGGGCCCGTGTGCGAGGTGAGGCTGCAACATGTTGTAGAGCAGAGAGTTGGTGACGTGTGAGGGGTGCCACGAGTCGATGCAGCGCGCCAGCCTGCGCGTGCACCAAGCGGTGAAACACAAGGGGCTGGGGCCCGTGTGCGAGGTGAGGCTGCAACATGTTGTAGAGCAGAGAGTTGGTGAAGTGTGAGGGGTGCCACGAGTCGATGCAGCGCGCCAGCCTGCGCGTGCACCAAGCGGTGAAACACAAGGGGCTGGGGCCCGTGTGCGAGGTGAGGCTGCAACATGTTGCAGAGCAGAGAGTTGGTGACGTGTGAGGGGTGCCACGAGTCGATGCAGCGCGCCAGCCTGCGCGTGCACCAAGCGGTGAAACACAAGGGGCTGGGGCCCGTGTGCGAGGTGAGGCTGCAACATGTTGCAGAGCAGAGAGTTGGTGACGTGTGAGGGGTGCCACGAGTCGATGCAGCGCGCCAGCCTGCGCTTGCACCAAGCGGTGAAACACAAGGGGCTGGGGCCCGTGTGCGAAGGTGAGGCTGCAACATGTTGTAGAGCAGAGAGTTGGTGAAGTGTGAGGGGTGCCACGAGTCGATGCAGCGCGCCAGCCTGCGCGTGCACCAAGCGGTGAAACACAAGGGGCTGGGGCCCGTGTGCGAGGTGAGGCTGCAACATGTTGCAGAGCAGAGAGTTGGTGACGTGTGAGGGGTGCCACGAGTCGATGCAGCGCGCCAGCCTGCGCGTGCACCAAGCGGTGAAACACAAGGGGCTGGGGCCCGTGTGCGAGGTGAGGCTGCAACATGTTGCAGAGCAGAGAGTTGGTGACGTGTGAGGGGTGCCACGAGTCGATGCAGCGCGCCAGCCTGCGCGTGCACCAAGCGGTGAAACACAAGGGGCTGGGGCCCGTGTGCGAGGTGAGGCTGCAACATGTTGTAGAGCAGAGAGTTGGTGACGTGTGAGGGGTGCCACGAGTCGATGCAGCGCGCCAGAAAGACGTCCACTGCAGGAGATAGGCCTCCATCGAAGAGTGCCGCAATGACCGGTGCTGCGCCACCTGCATCAGCAAACTCCCGCGACCTTCACCAGGTCATCAGTCCACTTCGTAGAAGTCTACCCCCGCTGCATTCTTTTATCATCTACTCGTTGGTCGAGTTAGAGAAATAGGATAATACTGCAATGTTACTATTTTGAGCAAATTATACCTCGCTGAGTTTCAACGTCGGTTCTTCTTGCGGCAGAGGTTTTTTACCGGACCGGTGGTAGTTTATCGAAAGAAAAGAAGAGGAAAAGAAAGAAAGAAAATATTTATTCGTGACAAGAAACATCAGAACAAATTGTAGACATATACACACATACATATTTGTCATGAAACGGTCACGACTCAGCGTAATGCTGGCAGGGCTAGCCGGTAATATGCCTTAATAGGGGGGTGTAGACTCAAAATGTATTATTACTTCAAAGAAAATAAATAGCATTTAAGATTGATAGGTATTATATGAAAACATTTATTAACAAAATAACTTAAGATATATAAAATACAAAAGTATATTAAAACTAGATTTAAAATTAAAACTAAAACTAACTTAAAAACGACCTAACAAAAACTAAATAATTCCTAAATTTGGACCCTTTGGCAGGGTACCCATCACGCAGGCAGTATTCCCGCGCTGAATTGCGATTGCAAGTCTTTGCGCGAGAAAGCTGCCCGCGCGAGGGTCGCCTGTTGCCTCCTTCAGGCGTTTGCTGAGCGCCCCGTGAAGCCCACGCGCGCCTTTACCCCACGAGCCAAGAGTCTCGACACCAAACGGAACGAACTCGTACAGGGTGCCGAGACAACTGTACTTCACCGCCTTTGCTCGTTCCCGCGTATCTGCCGCCGCGCCAGCACGTCTGCTAGTCGAAAGAAAGTAGGACGCAGCCAAGGTGTCAGCGCAAGTGGCGTCCAAGAGTCTCGACACCAAACGGAACGAACTCGTACAGGGTGCCGAGACAACTGTACTTCACCGCCTTTGCTCGTTCCCGCGTATCTGCCGCCGCGCCAGCACGTCTGCTAGTCGAAAGAAAGTAGGACGCAGCCAAGGTGTCAGCGCAAGTGGCGTCCAAGAGTCTCGACACCAAACGGAACGAACTCGTACAGGGTGCCGAGACAACTGTACTTCACCGCCTTTGCTCGTTCCCGCGTATCTGCCGCCGCGCCAGCACGTCTGCTAGTCGAAAGAAAGTAGGACGCAGCCAAGGTGTCAGCGCAAGTGGCGTCCAAGAGTCTCGACACCAAACGGAACGAACTCGTACAGGGTGCCGAGACAACTGTACTTCACCGCCTTTGCTCGTTCCCGCGTATCTGCCGCCGCGCCAGCACGTCTGCTAGTCGAAAGAAAGTAGGACGCAGCCAAGGTGTCAGCGCAAGTGGCGTCCCAAACATTATATTGTCAATTTGGGGTAATATGATATAAATTATGATGCAATATTTGACATAGAAGTGACATCACAAAACATTTATTTTATTTTATATGTTTCTTTTTTTGACATAGATATCTAATATTATAAACTGTATTTTAATAAAATTTTATAATTGCATGCATTTGACATACTAAAGTAGCTATCTTGGTTTAGGGATGTATTTCATCTCTAACTAAATCATTGTACGTCGTAAGACATATTACAGAGAACTATGTAATTTATTTGTAACATCTGTATAAAAATACCTGTAATACACAATAATTGAATTATGAATTATAAAGAAGGCAAAAAATATGCCTAATGACGAAAATCCCATTCAAATATCTCAAAAAAATACAAAGCTGCATCCGTTTCAATGTTCCTTGTTAGAGAGAAAACGCTAGCAAATCGTGACGTCAAGATTCTCGGGCGTCAAAGTAAATGACAATCGTTTCATATGGGTGCGTATTGCGGAAAAGGGGCAGATCACACCCCCTTTTCAAACTTTGGACACTTATAACATAGTGATTATTTAACCTCTTGGGTTGCCTTTTTCTTAATTTTTTTTTAATTCTTTTCCGACAAAATACAACATTATTGACTGTTTTTAATATAACACGGGGATGGCGGTTGACACTATGTTTAATAATACATATTTATTATTTTTATTTGTCATAGCAATACCAGCTCGATATTGACGATATATTTAGATTATTTATTTATGTATATTAAAACCTGATGGTACCGTATAATAATTACAATATAAATTAAAGCTAGCTTAAACATAAATACAAGATAATCATTAATTTCATATGAATTAACAACAGCTTTATTTAGTGTTCCCCTATCGAAGACCTGTTATATTAAGCCTTTTCTTTTGTTTTTTTTTAATTGTGCAAATTGTGACTTTACATAAGTGTATTATTGAGGTGAGTAATAAAAAGTATTTGTATCGTATTGTGTCGCTAGCACTGCGGGCGTCGCTTCGGCAACAAGCTCCGACTGAGCGAGCATCTCCGCGCCAAACACGATTACGAGAAGCTCCGGTGCGGACACTGCGAGTTCCGGAGCTCCAGCCGGGCTGCGCTCGAGGTAATTTTTAACCCCCGACGCGAAGAGAGGGGTGTTATAAGTTTAGCGTGTCTGTGAATCTGTCTGTGGTATCGTAGCTCGCAAACGGATGGACCGATTTGAATGCGGTTTTTTTTGTGTCATAGATAATTTTATCCCGGGTGTTCTTAGCCATGTTTCATGAAAATCTGTTCAGCCGTTTTTGAGATATTGAACTTTGAAATGAAAATGTCGGCGGTTTTTCAACTTTTCTAAGCTGTAGTTATTTATAGACACGCCTGGCGCGGTGCACGGTTAGTCATATGCACATTTTTTTGATTTTATTCTAAAGGAAAAATACCAAATGCCTAAAGATGAAAATCGAAGTCAAATATCTCGAAAAATTACGCAGCTACAACCGAACAAGCTAATATTGCTTACAAGGCTTTAAATGTTCCAGACTGGGGGAATAAATTATTCGTTAAATTGTCGTGTCAATAATCTGTTTTTATAGATTTTTACAAATATGATTATTTCCTGACAGAACCACGAGCGACGTCACAGAGGAGAGAAACCCTTCGTGTGCGAAACATGCGGCGCCAAGTTCCACGCGGCGTATCTGTTGGCGCAGCACCGGCACAGCCACCGCACCGACAAGAGCGTCAAGGTACTGTAGTATAAGTGTGCTACGTCACCGCGGGGAGAAAACATACGGGCGAGAAACATGCTCCAAGTTACACACGGCGTATATGTTAGCGCAGCACCGCCACAGCCACCGCACCGGCAAGCGCGTCAAGGTACTGTAGTGTGAGTGTGCCACAAGAAACCACACGGGTGAGAAATATGCTCCAAGTTCCACACGGCGTATATGTTAGCGCAGCATCGCCACAGCCACCGCACCGACAAGCGCGTCAAGGTACTGTAGTATGAGTGTGCTACGTCACCGCGGGGAGAAAACATACGGGCGAGAAACATGCTCCAAGTTACACACGGCGTATATGTTAGCGCAGCACCGCCACAGCCACCGCACCGACAAGCGCGTCAAGGTACTGTAGTGTGAGTGTGCCACAAGAAACCACACGGGTGAGAAATATGCTCCAAGTTCCACACGGCGTATATGTTAGCGCAGCATCGCCACAGCCACCGCACCGACAAGCGCGTCAAGGTACTGTAGTATGAGTGTGCTACGTCACCGCGGGGAGAAATCATACAGCTGAGAAACATGCGGAACCAAGTACCACATCTAGTCAAAAGGGAAAATGTTCTCCGCTTTATATTTCCGCCGTTAATGTACTTAATGGCTTTGCCACTGTCACAAAAACTCGTGAATGAATTGAAACCCCTAATATTATAGCTTTGACGACCGCTTTAGCCTAGTTGGTAGTGACCCTGCCTACGAAGCAAGAGGTCCTGGGTTCGAATCCCGGTAAGGGCATTTATTTGTGTGATGAGCACGAATATTTGTTCCTGAGTCATGGATGTTGTGTATGTATTTAAGTATTTATTTATCTATATAAGTATGTTTATCGTCGTCTGGTACCCATAGTACAAGCTTTGCTTAGTTTGGGACTAGGTCGATTTGTGTAAGATTGTCCCCTAATATTTATTTATTTATTTCTAGTCTTCCAGGAGACGAAACCATGGCAACGGGCGACAAAAAAATATATTTACCCACATGTGCAGTCTAATATTGATATACTGTCCGCAGTGTTCGCTGTGCGGCGCGGCGTTCAAGGCGGCCAACAGCCTGCACGCGCACCGCCTGGCGCGGCACGGCGCGCGCCGCCACCGCTGCCCGCTCTGCGCGCGCGCCTACTCCTGCCGGCACTACGCGGTCAAGCACATGCGGGCGGTTCACGGGTTCAAGGTGTGTGTGTGTGCGTGTGTCTGTCTCTGTGCTACGTTCAAGGCGGCCAACAGCCTGCACGCGCACCGCCTGGCGCGGCACGGCGCGCGCCGCCACCGCTGCCCGCTCTGCGCGCGCGCCTACTCCTGCCGGCACTACGCGGTCAAGCACATGCGGGCGGTTCACGGGTTCAAGGTGTGTGTGTGTGCGTGTGTCTGTCTCTGTGCTACGTTCAAGGCGGCCAACAGCCTGCACGCGCACCGCCTGGCGCGGCACGGCGCGCGCCGCCACCGCTGCCCGCTCTGCGCGCGCGCCTACTCCTGCCGGCACTACGCGGTCAAGCACATGCGGGCGGTTCACGGGTTCAAGGTGTGTGTGTGTGCGTGTGTCTGTCTCTGTGCTACGTTCAAGGCGGCCAACAGCCTGCACGCGCACCGCCTGGCGCGGCACGGCGCGCGCCGCCACCGCTGCCCGCTCTGCGCGCGCGCCTACTCCTGCCGGCACTACGCGGTCAAGCACATGCGGGCGGTTCACGGGTTCAAGGTGTGTGTGTGTGCGTGTGTCTGTCTCTGTGCTACGTTCAAGGCGGCCAACAGCCTGCACGCGCACCGCCTGGCGCGGCACGGCGCGCGCCGCCACCGCTGCCCGCTCTGCGCGCGCGCCTACTCCTGCCGGCACTACGCGGTCAAGCACATGCGGGCGGTTCACGGGTTCAAGGTGTGTGTGTGTGCGTGTGTCTGTCTCTGTGCTACGTTCAAGGCGGCCAACAGCCTGCACGCGCACCGCCTGGCGCGGCACGGCGCGCGCCGCCACCGCTGCCCGCTCTGCGCGCGCGCCTACTCCTGCCGGCACTACGCGGTCAAGCACATGCGGGCGGTTCACGGGTTCAAGGTGTGTGTGTGTGCGTGTGTCTGTCTCTGTGCTACGTTCAAGGCGGCCAACAGCCTGCACGCGCACCGCCTGGCGCGGCACGGCGCGCGCCGCCACCGCTGCCCGCTCTGCGCGCGCGCCTACTCCTGCCGGCACTACGCGGTCAAGCACATGCGGGCGGTTCACGGGTTCAAGGTGTGTGTGTGTGCGTGTGTCTGTCTCTGTGCTACTAGCTTCCGCCCGCGTGGACCCGGGATAAAAACTATCCTATATTTTAATCCAGGCTATAAACTATCTTCGTGCAAAATTTCATTCAAATCGGTTCAGCCGTTTAAGCGTGATTGAGTAACAAACATCCAAACATCTAAACTTTCGCATTTATAATATTAGTTCTATGAATTGCAACAATTTTACCAGTCAGTTAAATAAGCTGTTAATCATGAGTATTTTTCTCTTCGTGTTTCCAGCTTGAAATTTTCAAATGTCCTGATTTGCCTTATGACTCGTTATCACACTTTAGCGCAGTTATTTTGAATATGACTTCTAGTCTTGACCTTTTTCACGTTACAGGGAACGGTGCCGCCTCTACGGGTCGACCCGGCGCCATCTCGAAATGTTTAACAGTACAGTGCCAATAAAAATACGGCTATATAAATATTTGTTTTATTTTTGACTAATATTTGGGAACAATCTTACACTAATCGACCTAGTCCCATTCATATCATTTATTGCGACCATAGTAATGAGTACAAGATCTTATAGGTACATTAGTTCCATATGGGCCCTGGTAGGGCGTAGCAATATGTTAACCCACACTAAGGGCCGCTTCAGACCGGAATTGCAGCGGTGCGGCGAGCACTTTCAGTGTCAAATAATTTTAAACTTTATCTACATACTAAAAAGTCCAGTACCGCTTGAAAAGCTCGAAAAGTATGTAGATAAGTTTAAAATTATTTGACATTGAAAGTGCTCGCCGTTCCGTTCTGAAGCGGCCCTAAGCGAAGCTTGCACTATGGGTACTAGACGACGAATATACATACTTATATTGATAAATACTTAAATACATAGAATACATCCAGGACCCCGCGGCTCTGCCCACGATGCCCGGCAAAACGGCAACACAGAAAAAGTCTGGTAAACTTATAGTAAAAATGTATAAGGAAATGTTAATAGATAACTTACACTCTTAAACGAATTCTTATTATGTAATAAAAATACTAAGTATTAAAATTCGATGAGGCAATTCAAAATCTTAAAATTATAAGAATAATAAGCCTTTATCGCTGGAAATGTAACATATTTATTTTTCTCTTAAAAAACAGTTCAAATTTATTAAAAAAAAAAAAAAAAAAACCGAGCAGTAATTTGTCCAAAACGAACATTATTTATTGCCTGATTCGAATAAATCATGGACCTAATATTCAGGCCAAGCTATGGTAAAAATAATACGACCTCCAAGCGAGCTGATAGCATACAAATATCGATAAGTGTGACAGAGAGGGAAATATCATTGGCTGTCCTCGTTCCACTTTTTTTTATTTGGCATTAGTGATTTGGTATGAAGTTGCAAATAAACCATTACCCGCTCAAATGAAGTAGGTTGTCTATGGTAAGCAATCAGCCATTGGAGCCGATTCTACGTGCACATGGCTTAACTAGCCTAAAACTAAATTATCTAATTTTAGACATAATTTAGGCGGCAGAATAAAAACGACATATTTAGAATAGCATTTAGGCAGCTAAGTAAGTTGTACATATAGACCGCCTAAAATTAGAAACGTCAAATTCAAATTAGCGCTGTCATTTGATTATGACAGCTACTCATAGAATACTGGCTCTGGTGTTAGCCAAGGATCAAACCTAGGACCATTTCTTTTCGTATTGCTCATAAACGACCTATCCGACGAGGTGCGCGGTTCCATGGTGTTGCTGTTCGCTGACGATGTGAAGCTGGTGAAGTCGATTCAAAGCCAGAGTGACCGAGTGGAGTTACAGAGGGACATTGATGCGGTGTATCGGTGGAGTCTCCGTAACAAACTTTATTTTAACGCGGAAAAATGCGAAATGCTGACATTTACGCGGTCGAAAACTCCCGACGAATTTCAGTACACAATTGGTGGCGTTCCAATAGCGCGTGCGGAAAGTGTGCGGGATTTAGGTGTCCTTTTCGATCCGGGGCTCACGTTCAATGATCACATTCAAGCTGTGGCCAAAACCGCATCGGGGAGACTCGGTTTCGTCTTGCGCAATTCTGCACCTCTGACCGTCCACGCTGCCCGCGTGTTGTATGCGGCGCTCGTGCGCAGCGTGCTGGAGTCGAATGCTGTGGTCTGGAGTCCACATGAGAGCAAATACACTCTTATATTAGAACAGGTCCAGAAAATGTTCTTAAGGGCGCTGTACAAGAGGGTTCACTTTTATTACCCATACATGTACCCTACCTTATTTTTGCAAGGGCATTTAGGCTATGAGTCACTACAATTGCGTCGCTTACTCTCCTTAGCTAAATTTAGCATCGATCTAGTGCGAGGAAAGGTCGATTGTGTGGGTCTCATAGATGCATTCGTGCGTCTCTTTGTCCCTGACCGGTACGGTCGCGCGCGAAGTCACCCCTTGCTGGCCGTGCCAGGCGCGCGCACGCGGGCGCACGCGCACGATCCCATTGCGCGCGCGTTAGCGTTCCTCAACTCCGTGCTCCAAGCGCACCCACAGTGTGATCTGTTTGCGAGTTCGACCGCGCGACTGATGATTGGATGCAGGAAGGTGGCAGAATGCGAGATGCCTGCGAGTACTATAGTTTAATACACTTAAGAGTCGTTGTTGTTTATGCTTTTCTTTTTCTTTTTCTTAATGTTACATATTCATAAGTTTGTACCGCTTTGGCCTTGCTGTTAAGGTATAAATGTTACTAAATAAATAAATAAATAAATAAATAAATACTCAGCAGTTAGCAAAGTGTTTTTACGAGACAAAATACCACACACAGCGCCTTAAACCTGGCTCGCTGGGAGCGGGTTGTTTTATCTTGTAGTCAATTTTGAATCTATTAAATAAGACGATATTCATTATACAATGAACATTTTATGTGGCGCTAACCTTTTTCTTGCAAAAAATGGCACGCGTCCGACCACACAGTCGTATTGTTAGACTTAAATGCTATTGTTCTGAAAATAAGAAGATCAGTCCAGTTCAGAAAATCCCAACTATACCACCTGAATCGGTTTACTCGGAATATTGGCTTATTAGGTATTATATGCCACAATTATATACAAATGCACACTTTACATTTACTTATAATTAACATATATATTTGGGTCAATCAACTATTTCTTGTTGTTATCCTGTCCTGTTACCCGGGAGACAAAATTAGAGTTTCTTAGAAATATTGTTACAATACGGACTTCTAACGTGCCTAGAAGGTGGTATAATACAAAAAGGGATCGAACTAGACAAGGAATACATTTCGTGAAGTGAAATGTATACATTTGGTGAATTAAAACCCACAAATCACAGTTTTAAAAAGTGACTCGGGTACGTAACCATGGCAACTAGTGACAGAAAATAGTTGATCAACCCAATTACAACTAAACTAAGCTATCATGTTTTATTACTATCATGCATAATAAGCAAATTATTATAATTGGATACGGGCACTTTTTATGCAGTTTAAATTGTATCATTGACAAATCAAAGGTATTTTAACATTTATCATTTAAGCTTATTGTGATGACGCTGTTTTTTTTTACATTGTGACTAATTTTAATTACGAGTATTACTATTTATATTTTGTTGTGTATGATTATTTTAGCCACGCCCTATGGGTAAAATTGTATATTCAATTTAAGGCTGAATAAATATATAAATAAATAATAATACATTTTGGGATTTATTTCAAAATTCCATGTTGACAGTTAGTTGTACGCCATTTTTGATATTGGAATATCAAGATGATCTAGAACTAGAACTTACTATTCTGGTTGACACTTTCGCATATGAGCGGTCAAACCTTTTTTACATGCATACTGTTTTTTACATAGTTTACAAGAATGGCGCTTAACTCCAGTGTGACTATATTTGTGTTCGATCAAAGCACTTTTTACCACGAACCGTTTATTACATATATCACAGGCATGTGTGTTCTCTCCAGTGTGGCCCCTCATATGGCCGGGTAGATTCTTCTTACTTATAAACTGCTTTTTACATATTGTACACGAGAATGGTTTCTCTCCCGTGTGGATCCGTAAATGAATAATTAGAGATGCTTTATAACTAAATTGCTTTTTGCATGTATCGCAAGTAGGTTTGTTATCCGCGTGCGTTTGTCTATGTCTGATTAAGTCATCTTTACCCTTAAATATCTTATTACATATATAGCAAGGATACGACCTTTCTGCTGTGTGAATTTGTCTATGATGAGTATTTAACCACAATTTCTTTCTAAACTGTTTTTTACATATATCACATTCGTGCGGTTTTTCTCCGGTGTGAACAAATTTGTGATCCGTTGCATTTGATTTATTCGTAAATAATTTATTACATATTTCGCATGGGAATTGCTTTACAGTTGAGCTGTGTTTTTGTTTATGATAATGAAAAGTGCTACTGTACTTAAAACTCTCATTACATATCTTGCACGTATATGGTTTCTCTCCCGTGTGCGTCCTCATATGTTTTTTTAGATAGCATTTCATTTTAAACTGCTTCTGACATATTGTGCACGAAAACGGTCCCGGCTTTATCTCTGCGTGTAACTTCAAATGGATAGTGAGATGCGTTTTGGTTTTAAACTGCTTATTACATATTTTGCATCTATATGGTTTTTCGAATGTGTGTTGTATCATATGCTGGTGTCGATAAGTTTTAGTGGTAAAGTTTTTATTACATATGTTACAAGAGAATGGTCTCTCTCCTGTGTGTATGCGGATATGGTTTATTAGTTTATATCTGTGCATGAACCCCTTTTTACATGTATCGCACACAAAGCGAGCCAACTGAATCTGCTTTTGACTCGACAAATCTGATTCCAGTGTAGAATTATCTCCACATGATTCAAATTCGAAGGATTCCTCCTTGATGCAAGTGACTTGCACT
This sequence comes from Epinotia bilunana, assembly GCA_947049275.1. NCBI lineage: Eukaryota > Metazoa > Arthropoda > Insecta > Lepidoptera > Tortricidae > Epinotia > Epinotia bilunana. The sequence goes on from OX346276.1 coordinate 1,422,973, forward strand.
TCGCTCGCCTTCCTTGTATTGCTGAGTTGATGCTCGCGTTTGATGGCGCTGGATATTGATGAAACTGAAAAAACGAAGAATAGCTACTTTCCTATTTTTTATGATGCCATTCGAACCATCTTTTAGAGGATCAAATGTCTGTAAAGGACCAAGTAAAGCACAAAAAAAGAATCAAAATCAGACATTTTGATTATTTTTTGTGCTTTGAGCTTTTGGAATTTTTACCCACGCTGCGCCTTCCTTTTTCAATCTGTATGATGATACACAGCGTGGATAGTGTATACTGACGAAACTTCGAATCCCAACTGATACTAGATTTATCTGAGCTTTTAGCGTTCCAGCAAAGTATATCTTGAGAAAATTTGAATAAATATTATGCGAAGAAATTCGTGTATATGAGGACCCTAACCCGCATTGGGCCAGCGCGATCCCCATCCATGAGCGGAGAGGCCTGTGTCAATACAGCCCATCCTCACGGGCTCTAGCGACCTCACTCCCCACCATCATCACATACAGGGTGTCTAGTGGAAGGTTAATATTTGTGTTTAAAGAGAAATATTTTTATGGGAAAGTTTTTTTACAAGCTTTTATTTAGTTCCACCTGTCCCGTTGTCTGTCTGTCTGCCTGTATTCAAATCTTGCAAGTTAAATTTAATCCACTCCCCGGTTTCCGATTTGAGTTGAAATTTTGCACGAATATGCAAATCGCGTGACAATGCAATATTATGATGACGTGGAGCTGATCTGATGATGGAGCTCGAAGGTGGCCATAGGAACTCCGTAATTAAACCACATAGCCCCATCGCGTGTTGGCTCGTTAGAATCGTCTCAATGAGTAGTTGATGATGGTATACAGAAAAGTACAGTCGGCAATAAAAGCTTGTACCGAAAATGAAATTGTTGACAGAAACTTATTTGCCACTATGAAGTGTGGGTCAACAGGTTACAGTGGGAGTAGCTTGGTTGCCATTTTATCACTTATCGCTGGAGATAAGACATCCGTCTCGTTCTGACAAGTTTGTGAGTGCGAGAGTGACGGATGTGTCATCCACAACGATAAGTGATAAAATGGCAACCATGCAAGATCATGATTTTACGCAATTAATGGTTAAACTGACCGACTGGAATTATGTGAATGGAATATATTGTAGATAGTAGCGGTACCCGGGCAAGGAGGATGATGGGTTTTAGGTTAGTTGCGATGCCCTTGTAAGACTTACTTTACTCTTAAATAATGTAAGAATGTATCACACACATCTGGGGGCACGGTAGTGCCCACGCCAAGTAGAGCAAAACAGCGGCATTTTCGACCCCCCTATAACTTCGTTGTGGATAAAAACAGAAGCCTGAATTTGAACCATTTAAGAATTATAACTAGTCAAAGTTTCGTCAAGACGAGAATTTTTGACCAGTGTGTGTTGCCAGTGATGACGTATAGCACGGAAACGCGGTCGTTACTATGGGCCTGATAAGAAGGCTCAAAGTCACCCAAAGGGCAATGGAGAGGACTATGTTGGGAGTTTCTCTGCGTGGTCGTATCAGAAATGAGGCTATCCGCAGCAGAACCAAGGTAACCGATATAGCCCTCCAAATCGCTAAACTTAAGTGGCAGTGGGCGGGGCACATTGCACGTAGAACCTATGGCCGTTGGGGCGGAAAGGTTCTCGAGTGGCCACCACGTCCCGGAAGGTGCAGCGTGGGTAGACTTTGCCTCTTGTTTACATGGAATGTTTTTTATGGGTTATATTTACTAAACGGGACTTGACTTGACGGGACGGGACTTGTTCGTCCTGCGACCAAGGATGTTGTGACACATCCGGTAAACCTCGAAGAGGTAAATAAATACGTTAATTATACGCGATTAAGTCCCGTTTAGTAAATATTATAAAACTTTATTTAGAATAAGAATAAGAATAATAATTTATTTATTCAGCACACAAAACACGGAAATAAGAAATACAATCAAAAAGGTAACCTTATATACAGTGCTAAACGGGGGCCTCACTCAGCATGTTGTCACGGGGCCGTGACGCTGGTTTTCAGTGAGAGCCCCAAAAATAAATAAAACTAGGACTAAACTAAACAAACAGTTTTATAATTTTTAGGCACTTTATGTCTAAAAATGACAAAAGTGAACTTAAAACTAGGGGGTAACATTAGAATTGTAATTGACAGCGATTTATTTGCATGCAACAGTGAAAGATGTAATTGACTCTGTAGTGCTAAAAAACATCAAATAAAAATGTGGTAATAACCAAGCGTAAAACTACAATTACAATGAACATAATCTAATAAAAAAGAAAGCTATGTGTTATGTAGCAATAAGATCAGTAAGCAGCTTACTGCAACAGTCGGATTGTACTTGGGTAAACGGTAAAAGTAAGTACCTATCTTACCCACAGATTCATTTCTTATTTTATAAGTAACAAGTATTCAACAACCAATTTGTACATTAAAAAGATGTATCCAGAGTTTTAATTTAAAGCTATGAATGGACTTTAAGGCGCGGCGAGGAGGGAGGAATGATGTTGAGGATTTCGTTACAACAGAAGTTATTTGTACAACAAAAGTGTAGTTGAACCTAGTCGCACAGTTATCTAGTTGTAATTTACATTATTGGTGCAGAATGAAGTCCTTTACTTCCCATACTAATTATAAACTGTATCACGGTGAAGTAAGATTCGTCAGCCACCATCAATAGGTATAACTGATATACTTAAGTAATGTTTTTACATAATAGGCGGTAAATTATTTTTCTCAAACATGCAATGAAATACTCCCTAGCTGTCGTCTATTTGTACTCGGCCAGCAACCCATTACTTCCCGGCCTTTGTAGTAATGTACTATTTTTTACTTAGATTACATTCTAGGCTGTGGTCAAAGTTTCGACTTTTTTATGGTAAGCTAGATAGCCAACAATGTAGGTACTTGAGATTATTTCAGTTGGCCGAACCGCATCAAAGCAGTCCTCAAAAAGCAAATCCACAGTCCAAGAAACTAATGGAACAATTGTCACCACTCACTCACCAGTGTAACAAAGTGAATGCTACAATTTACTTAACTGGGATAACTCTAGGATGAGGAGGATACTATAATGTCAAATGTAATTTTATTCGCTTACCAGAAACATTTTTCGAGTGCTGCAGCACCGCAGGGCCAAGCTCCAGCGCGTGCTGTACCTCGTGCTTGACGTTAAAGCCTCGCGCTGCCTCATCCTCTGCCCAATTATCCGCTACATCCTCAGGCTCCTGCTTCACTAATAAAGGTTCCTGTGTCACACATATTGGTGTCTTCTCCACATCATCGCGTTTCTCCTTTGCACATATAGGCTCCTCTTTAACATGTAGTACTTCGATCACTACTATAGGCTTCTCTTTCACACATATAGACATCTCCTGCGCATCCTTCACTGATATTGGCTTCTCCTCGACACATATTGGTTTCTCCTTCACACATAATGGCTTTTCTTTTGCATGTTTAGGCTCCTCTGTCATGCGTGGTTCCTTCGTCACTAATAGAGGCTTCTCTCTCACACATATTGGCTTCTTCAAGTATGTACGCTTCTCTTTCATACATATTCGCTTCTCTTTAGCATGTATCGGCTCCTCTGTCACGCGTAGTTCCTTCATCACTAATATAGGTTTCTCTCTCACACATGTTGGCACCTCGTGTGCATGTATACGCTTTTCCGGCATACATATTGTTTTCTCCTTCACATATATTGGTTCCTTCTTTACAAATAGATTCCTCTCGGTGACACATAAAGGCTCTTCCTTAACAGTAACTAACTTTGTCTTTCACGCAAACGGGCTCGTGTTGCACAATCTCCTCAGCGTCGACGTGTTCGGGCGGCTCAAGTTCTTCGGAGTTTACAAGGACTTCGATTTCCACGTATCCGGACTCCTCTCTTACAAATTTTACCGCTATATTCTCATTCGACATAATGGAATTTTCCTTAGGTAAGATAAATTGATTTATATTGAAGAAGAAAACAATAATCGCACATGCCTAAAAAACACAACCATTGACATTAGCAGTATTGACGTTTGCCGTTGATACATAGTACTCTGTGGTTGAGGTTATCCCGTTCCGTATAGTATAGTAAAAAAATAGGATGCGGACATTCTTAGCTGATGCCATGCCAGGCGTCCGAGCGGTACGTAGTCATAATATAGCCCGAGATTGGCCAAAATTTAGCAGAGCGCCGTGCTTCCAGCCCCCATCAATACGTGGACTGCAATACTGCATGAAGTCTCCCGATATTGTACGTATGGCGGCACCTTATAAAATTGGAAATTGATTAGATAATTTAAAAATGGCAACACCGATTGAGGTGTTTCGTTCGTCAGACGTCAATATTTTCCTACGAGGATTCGTAGTTACGTAGTATCTCTTATTAGTCTGTGGGGGATTCCATGAATTTCATAAACGTAGTGGTTATATTCTCTAATCTCTGTTTGAATACCATGATTCCATCCCCTACAATGCTTCAAATGTTCAATGCCTATATTTCAAGAAACGTATTACAATAATTAATACATTGAACGAGTTGTTACACACCTTAAACTGCTTTTAATGTGTAAATCTCAGCTATGTCGCTCTCGATTGCTAAAATAGAAGTGTTAGTCAAGGAAGAGCCACAATGCGAAGTGAAAGAGGAGGCAGAGTGTTTTGGGCCCGAGTTAGAGGACGTATGGGAGGACCACGACGTGAGGTTGATGAAGATCGAAGTCGAGGATGAGATACTCCAGGGCGCCGGGAGGCCATTTCGGGTCTCGCCCTGTGGTAAGTGGCTAATAAAATATATTATTTATCAGGCAGGCAGTTGAAACAACTGATGATACCTGTATCCATGAATCCCTAGAAGGATTAGTTGAATGGTTGAATAGAAACAACCTCCATGTAAATTTAGAAAAAAGCGTAATTATGAACTTTAAACAGAGAAAAGATACAATTCCTGACTTAAGCGTTACCTATAAGGACCATAGAATTAATGAAACAGACATTACAATTTTTTTAGGATTAAGCTTAGACAGTAAATTGACATAGAAGACCCAAATAGACATTATTTGTAAGAGACTTAACACATACTCCTATGCATTATACCACCTAAAAAATAGTAATAGTAGGGTTGTTTCGCCGGTTACGCGACCACCTTCGGTTGGCAACCACTTGACTGACTAGGCTTCTTTAACTAAAGGTATTATAATTTCTACAAACCAATAAGATAAAGTATCAATTATAAACTATTTTTGAATAGTTCAATTTTAAGTATATTATTACTTTAAAACCGGCACTTCAACCCAAAACGAGAAAAAACAACTTTAGTTTCACATGGCCTTCATAACGTGTTGTCGAGCAGAGAAACTGTAAAAAAATTAAAGCGACATTTGGCGCGCAACGGTAAGTTATGTCACTTAATTTTAGTATTTTTCTCCAATGAGGCGAGGAAATCAATAAATATTTTCACTACAACCTCAAATTATCAAAACAATAGCTCCCTTCCGTCCCTACTTATTTTTTAAAAGTGCACGGCCTGATTAATAATGCCAATTTCTGTCGAAATAATATTTTAATACAAAATACGAGACAACCGCTTTAGCCTAGTTGGTAGTGACCCTGCCTACGAAGCAAGAGGTCCCGGGTTCGAATCCCGGTAAGGGCATTTATTTGTTTGATGAGCACGAATATTTGTTCCTGAGTCATGGATGTTTTCTATGTATTTAAGTATTTATTTATCTATATAAGTATGTTTATCGTCGTCTAGTACCCATAGTACAAGCTTTGCTTAGTTTGGGACTAGATCGATTTGTGTAAGATTGTCCCCTGATATTTATTTATTTATTTAGTTTAGAATTCCTGCTCCGTCTTCGCAATCGAAGGCTTTGATGTGTCTTCTGGTGCCTACTTATACACTATTTTCAACACATTTGCTCGTAACGTACCTCTTATCATGTCGCTTTTAGGTTCATAATCCTGGGTATTAAACACGCGTGTTTTATAACATTACGACACTCGTGTGTTATGGGGTTAACAGATTATGTGATTTTACCCCAATTTGTCAGTACAACATGTCGAAGTCATAATTGGATGTAGCGTACAGATGTAACAATCCGACCACATGTGCATACAATTTCTCAGTACAACCCGTTTGACAGTTGGATCAGCAGCGCAACATGCCTCCAGACGATAGCAATTAGTCAGCTTCTGATAAATTGGGGCTGACAAATCATGACATGTATATACCCCATTTGGCACCTTGCAGCAAGATGTATGCATGAACACGGTGCATTCTTAAATTAACCGGGTTGTACAGAATTTACAGCTTTTTTTTAATTCTCGGCAAATGGATTCTTACTCGACTAAACAAATTAAATCCTTTTTGGTCATTAATTAACTATTTCTTTTTGGATATGATATAGAAACGTTACATTTAGTAAAACTATTCACTTTTGATCATTTTAAAACGAAAATATTAACAATAAAATATAGCACATTCATCTATAGATTAGTCAAAAATATAGAAAAGGTTCCAAAATAGAGAATTCGCTAGATAGCGACCGCTTTTGTCGGTTTGCGACCACCTCTTAACTGGTTTGCGACCAACTTTGAAATAGTACATTGTGATACAAGTGATGCAGCTCGCGGGAATAATTCCGCCTCTAATGTAATTATCAAAGCTCACGCGTTTCATACGACGATTTTGAACACATTTTGCTAGGAAAAATCCTTTTCATAAGATGAAAAATTTATAGGCCTGCCAAGTTATTTTCTTTACTCACATATTGTACATCGCCAAAAATTTCCCGTTCCCCCATTCTGTTTATCACTTTTCTAGTCACCACGAGTAATTTGTTTTTATAATAACCATTGTTTATGCGTGCATAAACAATGTTTACAAATATTTTTTGAAATAACCTATAATGGCGCGCAACAGTTTTTTTCGTGAAGTTTGCGTAGTGCGCGCGCATGTGTTAAGCCAGACTTAGATGAAATCTCTAAACAGCCAATACAAAATAAAATAAATATTTTCGTTTTAAAATGATCAAAAGTGAATAGTTTTACTAAGTGTAACGTTTCCATATCATATCCAAAAAGAAATAGTCAATTAATGACCAAAAAGGATTTAATTTGTTTAGTCGAGTAAGAATCCATTTGCCGAGAATTAAAAAAAAGCTGTAAATTCTGTACAACCCGGTTAATTTAAGAATGCACCGTGTTCATGCATACATCTTGCTGCAAGGTGCCAAATGGGGTATATACATGTCATGATTTGTCAGCCCCAATTTATCAGAAGCTGACTAATTGCTATCGTCTGGAGGCATGTTGCGCTGCTGATCCAACTGTCAAACGAGTTGTACTGAGAAATTGTATGCACATGTGGTCGGATTGTTACATCTGTACGCTACATCCAATTATGACTTCGACATGTTGTACTGACAAATTGGGGTAAAAATCACATAATCTGTTAACCCCATAACACACGAGTGTCGTAATGTTATAAAACACGCGTGTTTAATACCCAGGATTATGAACCTAAAAGCGACATGATAAGAGGTACGTTACGAGCAAATGTGTTGAAAATAGTGTATAAGTAGGCACCAGAAGACACATCAAAGCCTTCGATTGCGAAGACGGAGCAGGAATTCTAAACTAAATAAATAAATAAATATCAGGGGACAATCTTACACAAATCGATCTAGTCCCAAACTAAGCAAAGCTTGTACTATGGGTACTAGACGACGATAAACATACTTATATAGATAAATAAATACTTAAATACATAGAAAACATCCATGACTCAGGAACAAATATTCGTGCTCATCAAACGTCATATGTTATAGAAAATATCAAACAAATAAATGCCCTTACCGGGATTCGAACCCGGGACCTCTTGCTTCGTAGGCAGGGTCACTACCAACTAGGCTAAAGCGGTTGTCTCGTATTTTGTATTAAAACATTATTTCGACAGAAATTGGCATTATGAATCAGGCCGTGCACTTTAAAAAAATAAGTAGGGACGGAAGGGAGCTATTGTTTTGATAATTTGAGGTTGTAGTGAAAATATTTATTGATTTCCTCGCCTCATTGGAGAAAAACACTATCTATACCTTGGCCTTGGCGGGAATGGCAATTCAAGGATTCGTAGAAAACTATGTGGTCGCTATCTAACCTCATACTCATTTATTAATTTGGGTTACTGACCACCCCATTTTACTGAATTCTATTTTTATAATATGCCGAAAATTAACGAAATCCTAACTGTAACTAAATCATTTAAGCAGTGAAACAATAAAATTCAGTTTAATACTAAAATTAAGTGACATAACTTACCGTTGCGCGCCAAATGTCGCTATAATTTTTTACAGTTTCTCTGCTCGACAACACGTTACGAAGGCCATGTGAAACTAAAGTTGTTTTTTCTCGTTTTGGGTTTTAAAGTAATAATATACTTAAAATTGAACTATTCAAAAATAGTTTATAATTGATACTTTATCTTATTGGTTTGTAGAAATTATAATATCTTTAGTTAAAGAAGCCTAGTCAGTCAAGTGGTCGCCAACCGAAGGTGGTCGCGTAACCGGCGAAACAACCCTACTTAGGTACTCTGTCGGCTGCCAACTGCCACCCATACCACCGCAGGGCCTCTCGTGCGTCATAATCATAATCATAATCATTTATTTCGTCATCATAGGTAGGTTATGTACAGGTGATAGGTATTATAAAGGGAACAACCATGATGTACCTTTCGGCGTACGATAAATTACAAATACAATGTCACAAACTTAATCCTAAAAATACTAATGATATTAAATAGTAAGCAAGCAGTTAAAACATTGAATAAATTTGCGAAATGTCAAGTGTAACAGTATAATTATTGTTATGTCTAATAAGATTTAATTAATACTGAGGTAATCACGAATTTGAGCAATTAGGTGAACTGTGGATGCAATACGAAGCGGAAGAGTGCTTCGGCGTACCCGTAACCCGGCAATATGGTGATGAGGGGGAACACCGTGGGGTTTTAGACGGTAGTCCGGGCGGTTCCCGGGAGCCCGTCATACCAAAAAAATAAAAATAAAAAAAAGGTGCGACAGTAGGGTCGGGGCTCAGCGTGTGGTAGCTTGGCGGCTGTACTGCGGTTTTGCAGCCCGCACCTACATCACATAAAAAAAATAGTGTTAACCCTTTAATGGGCGTATTAAAAAGTTTTAAATGAGCGCATAAGCTCACTAAACTGGTTGTGTATTATGTTTTTGCTGTCTAGGACCCAAATGTACACTAGATTAGTATACTACTCTTGTACTTCTTGTTATTAATAAAGGCATTAAAAAACAAAGAAACAAACCTACATCACGGGATACAAAAAATTGCTAGTTGCGAGGGGAACATTCGCATTACTCGTAATGAACTTAAATAATTAAAGCAAATTATGAAATACAAAAAAGGTTAATTTTATTAGGTTTACATGTATGTAAACCTAATAAAATCAAAATGGCAATAAATAATAGTACATTACTTACCAAGGGCTGTAAAAGTAAGAAAGCCCGAAACCGTAGGTATTTGAGACCCGAGCCGCATTTGCTCTTGGTGAGTACACAATTTTACGACTTCACCTGGCCACAAGGTGACGTCAGGTGTGACGTAAAATAAATATGGTACCGGCAGCTGTCATTCTAACTTTCCATGCATTCCGATTATAACGAACACCGCTTACAATTACAGACGGTATGGTGCAACACTCCCTATGGGACCTAAGAATTGCACTGTTTATCTTATCTTATCTAGATGAGGGCCCTTCCAGATGCACTTCAACCCAGCGGGATCTTTTGTGCATTTGCCCTCCTTTATGCCTACTCCCAAGCTCGCTCCATCATTTCCACAAAGCGGATGATGCAGCTCAGCGGGAGCACATTGAATTCTTTTGGTTCCCGATAGCCGTTACCAAAGTCATTCATTCTTTGTCTGGCAAGGGCATGACATTCACACAGTAAGTGTTCCATGGTCTCGTCCTCCTCGCCACACATTCTGCAGTCTAAACTATCCGACAGTCCCAACTTGGCCAAGAGATCACTTGCACTGTTTAGTTCTATTACTTATTCTGCGGGTCTACAACTTGTGTTTCGATGCCTATATGCCTGACATTACTGACCGCATACAAACTGCATGCGAACCTATTAATTGTTTTATATTTTTTGCTTCAGACCCTTCAACATCCAGTGCAAGACTAAGTTATGCAAGTCCTAAAAGCGAGCTCGCCGATACGAGGAAGCCAGACCCTGAACTGACCAAGAAGGTTCTCGAGAGTGACCGCGGAGACAGTTTCACTGAGGCAGATTTGACAAGTCGCACTTTCGAGTCAGATATGAATAGACTTATTCAAGAACGCACAAACGCTCGTTTCGTCTGTGATGTATGTAAAAGAGGATGTGTGTCCAAATTTAAACTTATAAACCATATGCGCATACACACTGGAGAGAAACCATTCTCTTGTAACATATGTAAGAAAAACTTTCGCGACAAAAGTTATCGAAACGTGCACATGAAAGAAATACACTCGTCTGAAAAGCGATATAGTTGCAAAATATGTAATAAGGATTTTAAAGTTAAAAGGACCTTGGGTAACCATTTGCGAATACACGTAGAGAAAGAACAGGGACCGTTGTCCTGCACAATATGTCAAAAACAGTTTAAAATTAAAAGGTACCTAAACAATCATATGAGGATGCACACTGGAATAAAACCATATTCGTGTAATATATGCAATGAGAGTTTTGCGTATACTAGTACTTTGCACAAACATAAGCAAAAACATAGTAGCGTGAACGTTGTAAAACAATTGCCAAAGCAATTTCCGTGTGAAGTATGTAATAAACTGTTTTCGACAAAATCAGTTGCGACGGATCATAAATTCTTTCACACAGGAGAAAAACCATTCGAATGTGAAATATGTAAGAAACAATTTAGGAAGAAATTGTGGGTGACACACCATCATAGACGAGTTCACGCAGAACAACAGTCTCATTCTTGCAAAGTATGTAACAAGACGTTTACGAATAGAGCGAATTTATACAGACATAAACTAATACACGCGGAAAACAAACCTACTTGCGATACGTGCAAAAAGCACTTTACTACTAAAAGGTCTCTAATTACTCATTTGCGGGTGCACACGGGAGAGAAACCGTTCTCGTGCAAAATATGTAAGAAGCAATTTAATTATCAGAAACACATATCCGGTCATATGAGAGTCCACACTGGAGAGAAACCCTATGCCTGTGATGTATGTGATAAACGGTTCGCGCTAAAAACTGGTTTGAACGAGCACAAACGTACTCACACTGAAGTTAAGCGTCTTTCTTGTGAAGTATGTAAAAAAGAGTATGCGAGTAAGAGAAGTTTTAAAGTTCATATGCGTAAGTGTCAACCAAAATAGTTACGATGTTTTTGTAAAGAATACACTCGTTTAAATATTACGATACCTGATTTAATTTGGTCTTTTGACTTAAAAAAATATATTTTACTAACCGATCAGCACGGCTTTCATGAGACGGCCGCGAATAACTCTCGATTATTCTCGAACTATACCTCTTGTTCTAAGTGTTCTAATAAGAGAGAGACGGATAGTGCGAGAAAAATCGAGATAGCTCGCGCGCCAACTCATGATAGCCGTGATGTGAGTGAAGCTGTGGAGGTTTCCACAGCTTCTTGCTTGGACGACATTTTTATAAATTTTGATCATTTCATCGCAAAAAAAATGTTAACATAAGATGTGTGGACTGGACAAGAAAATTTAACCGAGAGAAATCATATTTAAGGATTTAGAGACCGATGTAGAGATCAAAACTCATTCAATGACACATTATTGTCTACAGCAATTTAATAAAAGACTGTAGTTACGCCAGAATGCAGCAGTAGTTAATTGCACGAGTAATGATCCCTGTATAAATAGCAGCTTGTTCCCAAAATTAATAGTGGATTCGATAAGTTTTCCAATCAAAACAATAAATGAATCAATAATGAAGAAGAATAAAGCATAAGTTAAAATTCAGTGATTGGGCCACTTAAGGCATTCGCAACAGTAGGAAGAGATTATTTGAACTTTGGGAACTGAAAAATATGATCAACACAGAACTTTCAGGAATATGTCAGACGTAGACAACTCAAAAATGTGTAAAAAAGTATGTAGGGCAGCGAAAGCTAAATTTATTTTTGACAAAATTAAAACGGCTAGTGGTAAAATCAAGGCTATTTGGAATGGCATTAAAAAAGAAATCGGGAAGATTAAACCTCGTAATAAAGAAATGACATTGATCACTTCCAATGGAGCAATCAGTTCATACTTAGAAGTAGCCCAAGTATTTGAAACATTTTTTACAAACATTCCAATAATGACAACTGAAGGTCTGAATTCATCTTGTAACAAGACCAATGCATTGCTTATTGACCATGTAAAACGATGTCAAACTAAATTTGAATTTGATTACGTCAACGCTGAACCTTCAAGCGGGCTACCATCGTTTTATCATATAAAAAATTCAAAATGTCACTTAAACAATTTGACGCATAATTTAATTTGCCAAATTATTATGTGGCAAATAAACTATTCACAAATAATTATAACACAAACCTAATCTTTGGCAAGTGAACGTTTAAAGGTGCGACCACACCGCTGCTCAAAATACGCTAATGCACCCTAAAACGCAGCAAAATGTATGAAGAATACGTGACGCATACGACACGGCAACGCGTATACGCAGCGTTAAGCACCAGTGTGGTCGCTCCCTGAGGCGGTACATTGGAAATTATCGCGTGCTTTGAAACGCCGTTCTGACTATATGATTCTTGACTATATGATGTTTATCTGATTTGATCGATACATGATTGCTTAAAATTTCCTCGATAGAAAAAAATCCAAAGTTGGGTCTGTATTTTCCTTTTTTTATTCAGCCTACTCAAACGATACATTATTTTACGACAGAATCAAGTTAATACTTTAGTATTTTATCTCATCTAAAATATCACTTGATGAAATATAAATAAAACTTCTCTAAGTTAGGTATTTATTGAAATTTGTCCAAAAAAGCCATTCCCGAAGAGTGTTCCATCTATTTTTCTCGTGCGCGGAAACCATTAACGTGTCTTTGTCTAGGGGGCGTGTTCAACTCGAATCAAGGCATCCCCTTAAGGGCCGGCTTCGGAGTCGCGCTGCGCGAAGTTTAGGTTTTTAGCGCTACTCTCACAACGATCGAGGCTCGCGCACCGCACACGCACACATGTACGTATGCACAGTGGGTCGTCGGACTTTGACTCGCTAACAAAATTGTAACATTATATTTTGTTACCAAATATAAAAATTGTTATATCAAATGTATTTTTCATCTTAATAACAATACCAACGAACTGCTGCCCACGACTTTTTTTTGCGTAGACATGCTTTTCCGTAAGAATCAGGTGGGAATATTTTCCCGCGGTTAAATGTGGTATCTTTTTTTTCACATTTGATATAAGTCAAAGACAAACTCCACAGGGATCGCATCTTTCAAAATAAGATAATTAAAATTGCAAACATAATCATAATGACGCACTTTCCTGACCAGAGTTTCGTGACGAAGGTAGGTATTCAAATGCTAAAAAGACGCACGGAAACCATAGATATAATTACTAATTACTACCCAAGCCTTTTTTATGATCAACCAAACATAAGATACAGAAATACATATACAAAACGAGGACTTAATCCTGAAGCGCCCTAACAGTTTATCAAATCAAATCAAAACATTTATTCGTGACAAACACAACACAGATAATAATAAAAAAAGCACATTTCTTTTTTGTCACGAAATGGACCCAGCTCAGCATGTTGCTAGCTTTGCAGCCAGCGCTGGTCTTCCGCAGGGTCCATTCGGTGAGAGTACGGAGAGTAACAAACAAAAAATTAAAAGGAAATACCTATATACTTAACTAAAATACAAACATAAAAATACACAAAAGAGCAATGAACGGTATTTTTTTTCTTTAATATTAAATAGTAAATGTTTGTTGGCCTATCAATAGTTTCATCTCAACAAACCACTACGTTTATGTTGTGTCAGACAGGTTTGCGAGCCTTTTTACAAGCTTTATATTAACTTGACTTGTTCGTATGTAAGTATAAAAGTATGTATGTAAGTTGTCCGTCAAATCTTGCAAGTTAAATTTGACCCACTTCCCGGTGACCGATTGAGCTGAAATTTTGGTTATAACTATAGTTTGGATGACAATTCAATATTATGGTACCATCGAGCTGATCTGATGATAGAGACAGAAGGTGGCCATAGGAACTCCGTAATAAAACCACATAACCCCATCGAGTTTGGGCTCGTTAGAATCGTCTCAATGAGCAGTTGATGGTGGTATACAGAAAAGTACAGTCGGCAATAAAAGCTTGTACCAAAAATTAAATTTTTGACAGACACTTATTCTGCCGTAGTTCATCATCATACCAGCCGAAAGACGTTCACTGCTGGACATAGGCTCCCCCAAAGAGTGTCACAGTAACCGGTCCTGCGCCACCCGCATCCAGCGGACTCCCGCGATATTAACCAGGCCATTAGTCTACCCACGCTGCGTTTGCCGGTACTATCTGTTGCAGGTGACAGTTCCTACATTATATCAACATCTCATTTCTAGCCCGTACTGTCCCACTGCAGGGCAAAGGCAAGCTTTATTTTTCCTAAACACCTACAATACCTTTATTTTCTGACGACTTAAACTTCAATTTTGACGACCGCTTTAGCCTAGTTGGTAGTGACCCTGCCTACGAAGCAAGAGGTCCTGGGTAAGGGCATTTATTTGTGTGATGAGCACGAATATTTGTTCCTGAGTCATGGATGTTTTCTATGTATTTAAGTATTTATTTATCTATATAAGTATGTTTATCGTCGTCTAGTACCCATGGTACAAGCTTTGCTTAGTTTGGGACTAGGTCGATTTGTGTAAGATTGTCCCCTAATATTTATTTATTTATTTATAATTATTTGGCGGCCGGCCGGCTCGTGGTGGTGGGCGTGGTCTTATCGCTGTCTTCCACACCGTTTAACACAGGCGAATAAAACATATTTATTAAAGGCAGCCATTTATTACATCTAAATATTAACACATAGGAACATAGGTATCGTAACAGATAGGTATAATTACGGCGTATTACGCATATGCATACTCCAGACTACCATATGGACTTGTTCTATGGGGAAATGGTAGCGACAGATACAAATTTTATTCTCAAAAAAAAATGCGTCAGGATACTTGCAAATATTGACCAAATGTTTTTTTTTATTAAACACCGTATTCTTACACACACATGTACATTCTACATTCACATCATTCTACATTCTACATGTACATTTTTGAAGTATGTAAGTTTGTCAGAAAACAGGCACCTATATACATTAATAGATAACAGACGAAATAATCGCAATCTAAATAAGCTTAAATTGCCTTTCACCAAATTAAAATAGTTTCATCTAGCCGTGTGGCTAGATGACATATGACATTTAAAATATATAATCACCTACCGAACTCCCTAAAAAACCTTCAAAAAACAAACTTATTTACTCGGCCGTATTCATAAATGCTCTCACAAGCCTATTTCAACTAAAATGGCGTTATTAAAATTCGTTTATCTTCATCTCTCACTTTGACGTTTGTGTTTGTCAGCGCGGCTATCACAAAACGGCGCGCGAGCTCTCGATTTTTCTCGCACTATCCGTCTCCCCTTATTAGAACACTTAGAACAAGAGGTATAGTGCGAGAAAAATCGAGAGTTTGTCGCGGCCGTCTCATGATAGACGTGCTGAAAGGGACAGAGCACATTTTATTTAGTAGAGGCATTTTAAGTTTTATGAATAAGGGGGTAAACATTTAAAAACAAATCAAGTGTTACTGTAGTTTAGCGGATTATTTTAAAGACGCATTAATATAATTTAATTAGTTCATTAAGTAGAAATTATCTTATTATTTCATTATGAACAAATTAAGTAGTTGGAATAATTAGCACTCCGTTGTTCATGAACCTTGGCAAGCCCGGAAATGTTATTTTGTCTTTTTCCCACGTTAGGAAATCTAAGTGGAAGATAAAGACAAACGTATTCCAACTGCAATAAGTTTGATGGCCGTCCATGAATAAGTAAAATAGGTAGTATTAACTTTAGCCCTTAATTTTTATTAATATTTGTTTGCAGTGCCCTTGTAGGGCGTCACATGTATAAATTTATTGTTTTCACCATCTGTAACCTGTAATGTGACACGCAATAAACATTGCTATTTATATTTCTATCTTGCGTGCAATAAAATTCCACACAAGTGCAGAAGGTTAAAAGAGCAGAGAGCAATCCTGAATGCCATCAGCACTAGAAAGGGGGAAATGATTGGTCTTTTGATACGACAACTTCTTTAAATAACACCATCATGGAAGAAAGATAGAAGGATAGAGAGGCAGGGGAAGACCACGACACAAGGAACAGTCGTTGTATCAGAAAATCAAAGGGCTGGCTTACGACAGAGAGAAATGGAATATACTTACTCCACCGACAAGAGGATAACATAATTTGTGATTATGCAATTTAATGACTATTATAACTATTATAAGTAAACACGCATTGGTTTTTAAATACACAGTAATACTCGACAAAAACGTCAGCAGATTGCCACTCGCCGACTGGATCGCTGCAGTCGGGTTTCAGTTGCCTTCCATCAGATCGAAACGATAAATTGGTGGTCAGATCGTTACGTATACAGGCTACATAACATACGTCCGCCAACAGTTGCAATCATGGATTTAGTACTCGTCATGGAACGGGTAGTGCGGGTGGTCAGTGCTGAAACAAAATATAAAGTGAATTAATAAAACATTTAATTATTTATATTGAACCGCAATAGCCACATTATACCGACTTAAAAAAAAACCGGTCAATTGCGTGTCGGGCCACGCGCAGTGTAGGGTTCCATAGCTGCTTGTCTGGCTTAGTTACATCTACGTGCGGTCCGGTTGCGTCGGCCGAATTTGTACGAAATTTTGCCTTTCCAAGTCCTCCCACCCACTCACTTAAAGGCTTCGACGGAAGACCAGCGCTGGCCAACAGGCCTGCACCATGCTGAGTCGGGGCCTTTTCGTGGCATACCTGTTGTTTTTGTTTCTGTGTTCACTTTTGTTATTATTTTGTATGTGTCACGAATAAACGTTTTCTATTTCTATTTCTATTTCTACATTAAGTTGGTCGACTATTACTCGGTAACTACTTATGGCTACTTGTCCGTGATAGTTTTCCTTTTTTAGTCAAGTAGAATCACAGTTTTCTAGTAGTAATGGTTACTGAGCTAAGCCAAAGACGGGCAGACAGACAGACAGATGGACATGGCGAAACTATAAGGGTTCCTTGTTGACTACGGAACCCTAAAAAGGAGGAGGTTCTCATTTTGACTTTTTTTATAATTTTTTTAATACGTTTGTTACCTCAGAACTCCGTCATTTATAGACCGATTCGTACATTTTTTTTTCATTTAAAAGTACATGCTTCAAGATTGGTCCCATTGTTTTCAAAAAGCTAGTTAGGTGATGGGATCCACGAGGGATTCAGGGAACTCCTCCATTTTATTAGAAACGCGTGTAGTGATTGCTGTATTTGCTATTATAACTCGTGTATCGGAAGCCACAAATTTGGTGATGTGGAACTGATGATGAAGACCACAGATGACTTATGGAACTCCTCCATGATGAAGTACGTCTCAAATTCTGATATGATTCCGTTTAAGTAGCAACTAATGAAGTGCCAAAGGTGATTCTGAGACCCTTGAGGAATCGACGGAACCGACCGTCGTAGTATAGAATAATTTACTTTAAAAATAAAGTTTTATCCGACTTCAATTCAGTACTTTGCCAAGGAAAATACATGAACATTTCCTTTCTTTTCATGTGATAGCCGTGCTGATGGTAGGCTATTAACTCAAGAAGAAACACAAGTGCGTTGCCGACTTTATAAATTCGGGACACGTTGTATTGACAGTTTGAGAGGTGTTTAATTGTTAGCTGGAAGTTGAACACCTGGAAGTTCTGTATGTTGGCAGACTTGCTAAAACTTTACTTACTCGCCCATCTGGCAGACGCGGCCGTTGCACTCAACTCAAGCGCAGCGATGGCCTGCAGGTCTTGAGTTGTCAGCTTGAAGTCGAACTCCTGGAAGTTCTGTATGTTGGCAGACTTAATAAAACTTTACTTACTCGCCCATCTGGCAGACGCGGCCGTTGCACTCAAGCGCAGCGATGGCCTGCAGGTCTTGAGGTGTCAGCTTGAAGTCGAACACCTGGAGGTTCTGTATTTTGGCAGACTTAATAAAACTTTACTTAATCGCCCATCTGTCAGACGCGGCCGTTGCACTCAAGCGCAGCGATGGCCTGCAGGTCTTGAGGTGTCAGCTTGAAGTCGAACACCTGGAAGTTCTGTATGATGCGCGACTCAATAAAACTTTACATACTCGCCCATCTGACAGACACGGCCCTTGCACTCAAGCGCAGCGATGGCCTGCAGGTCTTGAGGTGTCAGCTTGAAGTCGAACACCTGGAAGTTCTGTATGATGCGCGACTTCGTCACAGACTTGGGGATCACTATTAGGCCGCGCTCGATGGCGTATCTGTAAGGAGAAGCAGAAAAGGTCTTAAATATTAAGGACTTCCATGGCGCATGGTGGTGATTGTGGTGAATTAAATACTTAAGTAGTATGCTGAATTTACATTCTGTATCCTACTATTATTATTTGGATGTTTAGATGTATGGGTGTTTGTTACTCGATCACGCTTAAACGGCTCAACCGATTTGGATGAAATTTTGCACGAAGATAGTTTAGAGCCTGGATTAAAATATAGGATATTTATATCCCGGTTCCACGCAGATGAAGTAGAGGGCGGAAGCGCCGGAAGCTAGTCAAGAATAAACTAATCTCAGACCTAGCAATTTGTCACAACAACTTGCTACAGCTGGAATGTGACAGAAATACATGCTGAAATGTCACAGAGAGAGGGATAGAGAGTTAGTGGGGGAAATTAATGACCTTGATCCCTGTCTCGCTCTGTCATTATAGCTTGCATCGCGCTGCAGTCTGTCTCCCCTACTGCCGGATAGGGCCGTCTGAATGCGCTTAAATGAGCACGCAACAACAGTCCCTTACCTGATGAGCACCTGCGCGGTCGTCTTGCCATACTTGTCCGCAACAGCCTTGACCCTGGGGTCCTCGGTCAGCTGCGGGTCTCCGGGCTTGGCCCACGGCCTGTCCGGAGAGCCCAGCGGAGAGTACGCGGTCACGGCGATGCCCTTTGACTTACAGAAGTCGATGAGCTTCTGCTGGTTGAGGTATGGGTGTACCTCCACCTGGAAACAGTTTTGATTAGGCTTGGGAGAGGTAGGCCACATCATTATCATTGATCAGTCTGTAGCTGTAGCCGGAACCCCACTGCTGCGCACGGTCGAGCTAACGCACGTGGGTACAAAAACTGTAGTGTACAAGCACGCTACGCACGCTAGCCCACGTGGCAGGCGAAGCTCCGCTGCGACCCACGCTGTCCACGCTACGAACGACGCTACCCGTGGGTTGCAGTGGAAAGGTGGCCCCAACTGCGTCGCACAAACCCCGTTTCGTGCGTAGCGTGGGCCGCGTGCGCCGCAGTGGGAAATGTGGATACACGCAGCTGACCAATATACCCACGTGGGAGACGTGTTTAGCGTGTGCGTGCATTGGTTGCTGTGGAAATGTTGGCACACGCAGCTAGACCAATAGACCCACGTGGGTGATGTGTATAGCGTGAGCGTGCGTAGCGTGCGCAGCAGTGGGGTTCCGGCTTAATAACCCTTGACGACATTGAGATGTGAAACCTGACGGTGAGGCTAGCCCACCGACTACATCTCACACAAAGGGCTATGGAAAGGTCTGTGCTCGGGATCTCGCTGAGGGACAAAATCCGGCACGAGATTATCCTGCAGAAGACTAAAGTGATTGACATAGTCCAGTGACATAGGGCTGGAGCAGCCCATCCGAGGAAATACCTTCGTCACAGAAGGTCGCACTATTGCTTTGCTCTATGTATATGGTTTTCTATTCCTGGAGATTACCACAGCTGCGTTAAGAGTAGACATGCATTACTCAAGGCATGACTTGCCTCTCTCGTCCCTGCCATGGACGTCTAAAATCTGTTAAAGAGAGACGCACCTATTTGTCAGAAAGGGCGTTACCTGGTTAACCTGGGGCGGGATCTTAGCCACCTCCAACACCCTCTCCACCTGCCGCCTATTGAAGTTGGAGACGCCGACGCTGCGCGCCAAACCGGCGCCCACGAGCGCCTCCATGCCGCGCCATGTGTCTACGTAGTCCACTTTGGAGTAGATAATCTTGTCAGCGCTGTCTTTGGGGAAGAGGACGTCTCCTTCCTGAAATGATACGTAATTCATATATGTCGAATACAAGCTTTACACACGCCAGGGCAGCTAGCTTGATAGTTTTTATGGTCACGTTTTACATGGCGTTTTGAGACGTAAAACGTGACCATAAAACCTAGCGTGCTAGTGCCCGGCACGAGAAGCAACAATACCTAAAACTGCAGCGCTGCCATAAAAATCGAGTCTCGAAGGTCAGTCCATCTCTGTCGCTACATAAGTGCGATAAGAATAGAATATCATCTTTTTATTGTATAACAGTCTAACAGTGTACATAAGCTGGACTTGACAGAATTGGTTTCCCAATATCGGGCATACAACAATTTGCATTATAGTTACTTAAATAGACTAACTTACAGCTAGATGCGAAATATTCACTAAGGTTATAGAATACTCTCTGAAGCAGCCGCAGCAGCTAAGGAAGGAGATATCAGACCTTCTAAATACAATTTTCGTTATTCAAACGAATGTTCATGTCTCCTTTTCTATATCACCTTGTCAAAGCTAGTAGTTACGGATTCTTATGATATCTCCTTGCCCCACAATGATCTAAGTAAGCTTATTATGATGGTGCTAATTACCTTGAAAGCCTCGGGCCAGTGGATGAGGTATAGGTCTAGGTAGTCCAGGCCGAGCTTCTTCAGGGTGGTTTTGATAGCGGGCGCCACCATGTCGGGGCGGTGGAATGTGCACCACAGCTTGGAGGTGATGAACAGGTCCTCGCTAAAAGACAGAATTAGCAATGGAAATTATTGACTACCAGCTTCAGTAGTTTGTATGGAGTTACGATATTAACTAGTTCCACGCGGACGGAGTCGCGGGCAGAAGTCAGTTATTTATAAATGCCTAATATTACACATTTTCCCTGCTTTTGGCATGCTATTGGAACTTATCTTTGGAACAGATAGCTCAAGTAATGAGAGGTAGGGCCCAGCGGAATTTCATCAGGTTAACTCGCTCGTAATTGGAGCATCCCAACTGGGGTAGTATGTCCAACCTTAGAGAAGATCGCAGCCATAATAACGCCACTACTTGCTCTGTAGCTATGTGGCATTGTTCCTAGTTGGGGTAAGGTCACCGGAGCTCCCGAGGATGTGCTGTGTTGAGAGACCCGCGTTCGTCTCTAGCTATCAACACAACGAATCCATGAGGGGTCGGCAACGCGCTTGTGATCCTTCTGGTATCGTCACTTATGGTACTTACTTATACTTCCGTTTCTAGCGCACTTATGGTTTATGGCACGAGCGACAGGGACTGATATACGACCTTAGATAATCGATTTCGTGGTAGCGCTGCAGTTGTTATTGGCCAAGCACCTTTGGTGATTAAATACTGATGATCCTCCCATATCACAATCCGGATCACATGCATATTGACGTTTATCGATATATTGCAGAATATTCGGATGATTTTAAAATCCGCCCACAGATAAGAAATACTCTGTGCGCGACTAAAGGCACACCACACGTTGCTGCTTGGTTGATGGTATGAGCGGTACGCAGCTATAAGATAGAGCGAGATGGGGATATAGAAGAAGCAGAACTACCGTCTGGCCACTCTTAATAATGACGCGATAATTAATTAGCGTTTATAAATAACTAGCTTCTGCCCGCGACTCCGTCCGCGTGGAACTCGTTTATATCGTAGCACCATACAAACTTTCATCCCCAATTTCACCCCGTCCGGGGATGGTTTCCGGGATAAAAACTATCCTATGTCCTTCCCCGGGATCCAAATTATATTCATAGCAAGTTTCATCTCAATCGGTTCAGCGGTTTAAGCGTGAAGAGGTAACAGGCAGACAGACAGACAGACACACTTTTACATTTATAATATTAGTACGGATTGCTGCAATTACTGACAAACCAGGGTAATCAATATTTGATCACCGTGTAATGGCCGCCTTTGTGCTTTGTGCTGTCAGTTTAGCTCATGGATGAATCGGGTCGCTAAAGCCGCGTCCGCTGAGCCGTGTTTTCGATGTTTTTAAATATATATAACATAGTCATCCGTCAGAAAAGCGAAAACACGGCGCAGCCACAGTATAGAAGAATAATACAGTAGGTAATCTGAGGCCGTTTAGGAGCGTTCGTTACCTACTTTCGCTCGATGCGCAGGGCTGTGTCAAGTTTGTGGCTTGGCATACCTATAATACTAATGTTTGCTTTATAGATAGTTGGGTATGTGTTTTTAGTTTCCCACTTCATGGAATATTTTAATACCACTATACTATGCCTAAAATATTTCCTAGCAAGTATAATAGTTGGTAAACTGCACTAGGTTGGTAGGTACTTAGTTACAAGCCTATTCGGCTCCTTTTGATATCGTGGCACTGGCGGCTCGCTGTCTTCATACCTACGAGGCGGGTTCCTTTGACGTAGCGAGTGAGAACGAGCGAACACCGCAACGGCGCGGCCCCGATTGAAGCATTCTCCATCATTCCCGAAGGCTATGTGTGTGTGCGTACCGAACACGCGCGCATGTGTGCAGCCGTGCGATGTTTTTTTGTTCGAAGTTTATCTACTGGTCCTATACTGTGGCGCAGCGGAGCCGGCTTAATGATAGCCAACGTCCCCTGTAGGTACGCTGCCGATCAATATACAACATATGATTTATGTAAAGTTTATCGATTGCTCTATTTTAAGAAAATGATTGATTGGTTTGTATATAGTGACCTCGATGGTGTACCGCGCCTTTTCTTTGCCCGACTTCAAAAAATTAGGTTCTCAATTCATCGGAATCTTTTATTTTTACTAGCTTCTGCCCGCGACTCCGTCCGCGTGGAACTCGTTTATATCGTAGCTCCATACAAACTTTCACCCCCCCCTTCATCCCCTTGTGGGTGATTTCCGGGAAAATAACTATACTATGTCCTTCCCCATGACTCAAACTACCCCTATACCAAATCGGTTCAGCGGTTTAAGCGAGAAGAGGTAACAGACAGACAGACAGACACACTCTCGCATTTATAATACTAGAAGAATGGTTCTAAAAACAATTTATTTGAAATTTAAAATAAAATCCTAAAAATAATTCTTAAATATAATCTATTAGCTTCTGCCCGCGACTCTGTCCGCGTGGAAATCGTTTATATCGTAGCTCGACACAAACTTTCATCCCCCATGTCACCCCCTCGGGGGATGATTTCCGGGATAAAAACTATCCTATTTCCTTCCCCGGAATTTAAACTATCTCCATACCAAATTTCGTCTCAATCGGTTCAGCGGTTTAAGCATGAAGAGGTAACAGACAGACAGACATACAGACAGACAGACAGAGACAGATAGACAGACAGACACACTTTCGTATTTATAATATTAGTATGGATATGGATTAGTATGGATGTATGGTTATGGGATGTATAGTATTACTCGAAGACGCCTGAGGCTCGAACTGGCAAGTGCGACAGAGACGGAGATACACAAACGAAGTTCGTTTTCGTTTCGCGGTAGGCCCTCTGCACGTCTATCATGGGACGGCCGCGACATTCTCTCGATTTTTCTCGCACTATATCTCTTGTTCTAAGTGGTCTAATAAGAGAGATCCGAAGAGCGTCGAAAATAGCCGTGATGGACCGATTTGAAAAAATATTTTTTTATTTGAAAGGGTATCCTTCCCAGGTGATCCCATGGTCATTAGATCAGGGGGCCTAGACAAGGTTACAATCGACAAGCGCTAACGCCATAAGAAAATAATAAAATGTGTGGGAATGACAGATGATAACGAAAAGTGTTTCGTCGGCATCTGTCATTCCCCTACATTTTATTATTTTCTATTGGCGTCAGCGCTTGTCGATTGTAATGTAACCTTGCCTACGGCCCCTGGATCTGATGATGTGATCATCGAGGGAACTCTTCAAATAAGGCAAAGTACTCAATTTAAGTCGGTTAAAACTTTGTTCTACTTCTTCTTCTACCTAGCGTTATTTTAATTTATTTCAATTGATTTATTTGCAACCTTGTACAATTGACACATGCAACTTAAAGCTAGGCAACGCACAGGACCCCGTTAGGGCATAGCAAACGTTACAGTTAATTATTATAATACAACAAATATTTAAAATCCTACTAATATTATAAATGCGAAAGTTTGGATGTTTGTTACTCAATCACGCTTAAACGGCTGAACCATTTTGGATGAAATTTTGCACGAAGATAGTTTATAACCTGGATTCAAATATAGGATAGTTTTTATTCCGGGTCCACGCAGACGAAGTCGCGGGCGGAAGCCAGTATAAAATAAGTTAAAATTCATTTGAATTCATTTCATTTTTATTAAATTTTTTTGACTAGTAAAAAAGTTAAAGTATAAAAAATATAATAAAATATAAATCACTTTCTAAAATATTAAAATAATTTGTAAATTTTTAAATGTTAATGAAATGTTGTTATCCCGGCCTTTGCCAGGGTCCGCTTTCCTACTCGCTTTCCTCCACTTTGCACGGTCCTGGGCGTCTTCTTTTGTGAGCCCGTTTTCGCTTATGTGTAAAACTTTATTATTAGAGAAAAATATTTTAATTTATGTTATGGGGCTTCTAGAAGGGCTATACTTTTCCGGAAACGAGTGGCAAGCAACTATAAAGGGTCGAACACACAGCACCGTCGCGGGCGCGCGGCGTGCCCGTCGCGGGCCCGCAGCGCGATATTTCCCTACAAACGGCTAGCGTGGTCAAACAGGCTGCGCCCCGTCGGCAACGCGCCCCGCTTCTGTCGCGCCCCGCCAGCCTCCCGCCCCGCCACGCGACCGCGACAGGTGCGCGGCGCGTCAGTGTGACGCCAGACAGCGGAGCGCGCGGTGCGTACCTGATGTTGGCGGGTCGATGGCGCGAGGCCAGCGCGAGGCGCGCGGGACGCGCGCGCGTTGCTGGCTGGTTGATGGCGCGATGCGCGCGTGCTCTGTGTGACCGGCCGTCCCGCGCGCATCACGCGCTCGTCAAGCCCCGCTACCGTCCTGCTGCACGCTGGCAGTCTGTTCGACCCTTAAGCGTCTTGTTCTAACATGGAAGTAAGAGCAAGACGCCGATAGTTGCCGGCCACACATTTCCGGCAAAGTATAGGCCGTCTAGAAGCCCCATTAAATATCAAGTGGACGGTCCCTCCGGTTTCTGGGCCGAAAATCTTTCCGGCCCACGGTTCGGTCCGGGTTGCACTTCTCAATCGTTTTTTGTACATTTTTAAATCGAGTCTTTTTCAAAAATAAAAAAATATATTTTTTAGTAAAAAGACAGTCTCGCAAGTTCTACAGCTCACAGAGGCACTAGTATATTTGTTAGAGTATCGCAGCAGGAACCCTAAGTCAGACAAATAAGAGCGAAAACTTAAAAACAAAACAAACGTCCTCCGTTCGTATCTCTCCTCCATTCTGTCGCTCGAATCAGAGGGTATATATAATAGAATTATAATATTTCAATATATCCCTAGCGTTTTCCTGAGCACTGAGAATGTGAGCGCGGCGCACACCTCCTGTTCGTTCTCTAGCAGTGCGCGCAGTCGATCGGGTCTTTCACCGCCTGCGTCACCTCGCCAGGCTGCGACTGTTGACAGTTTTGTTAGATGCTTACCGTTTGACGACGCCCTCCTGTATCTTGGCGGTGAGCGCGGCGCCCACCTCCTGTTCGTTCTCGCAGCAGTGCGCACAGTCGATCGCGTCCTTCACCGCCTGCGTCACCTCGCCGGGCTTCGACTGTTGACCGTGGCGTTAGATCCTTACCGTTTGACGACGCCCTCCTGTATCTTGGCGGTGAGCGCGGCGCCCACCTCCTGTTCGTTCTCTAGCAGTGCGCGCAGTCGATCGGGTCTTTCACCGCCTGCGTCACCTCGCCAGGCTGCGACTGTTGACAGTTTTGTTAGATGCTTACCGTTTGACGACGCCCTCCTGTATCTTGGCGGTGAGCGCGGCGCCCACCTCCTGTTCGTTCTCGTAGCAGTGCGCGCAGTCGATCGCGTCTTTCACCGCCTGCGTCACCTCGCCAGGCTTCGACTGTTGACCGTGGCGTTAGATCCTTACCGTTTGACGACGCCCTCCTGTATCTTGGCGGTGAGCGCGGCGCCCACCTCCTGTTCCTTCTTTAGCAGTGCGCGCTGTCGATCGGGTCTTTCACCGCCTGCGTCACCTCGCCAGGCTGCGACTGTTGACAGTTTTGTTAGATGCTTACCGTTTGACGACGCCCTCCTGTATCTTGGCGGTGAGCGCGGCGCCCACCTCCTGTTCGTTCTCGCAGCAGTGCGCACAGTCGATCGCGTCCTTCACCGCCTGCATCACCTCGCCGGGCTTCGACTGTTGACCGTGGCGTTAGATCCTTACCGTTTGACGACGCCCTCCCGTATCTTGGCGGTGAGCGCGGCGCCCACCTCCTGTTCGTTCTCTAGCAGTGCGCGCAGTCGATCGGGTCCCTCACCGCCTGCGTCACCTCGCCGGGCTTCGACTGTTGACCGTGGCGTTAGATCCTTACCGTTTCACGACGCCCTCCTGTATCTTGGCGGTGAGCGCGGCGCCCACCTCCTGTTCGTTCTCGTAGCAGTGCGCGCAGTCGATCGGGTCCCTCACCGCCTGCGTCACCTCGCCGGGCTTCGACTGTTGACCGTGGCGTTAGATCCTTACCGTTTCACGACGCCCTCCTGTATCTTGGCGGTGAGCGCGGCGCCCACCTCCTGTTCGTTCTCTAGCAGTGCGCGCAGTCGATCGGGTCCCTCACCGCCTGCGTCACCTCGCCGGGCTTCGACTGTTGACCGTGGCGTTAGATCCTTACCGTTTCACGACGCCCTCCTGTATCTTGGCGGTGAGCGCGGCGCCCACCTCCTGTTCGTTCTCTAGCAGTGCGCGCAGTCGATCGGGTCCCTCACCGCCTGCGTCACCTCGCCGGGCTTCGACTGTTGACCGTGGCGTTAGATCCTTACCGTTTCACGACGCCCTCCTGTATCTTGGCGGTGAGCGCGGCGCCCACCTCCTGTTCGTTCTCGTAGCAGTGCGCGCAGTCGATGTGCCGGTAGCCGGCATCGATCGCGTCCTTCACCGCCTGCGTCACCTCGCCAGGCTTCGACTGTCGAGAAATTATGTTTATTAATGTCAGCTGTACGTGCACACATGGCTGCGAACAGTTGAAAGTGAGCTGAGAGCTCTGAATGCACCTCTGCGACTAGCTGCGAGGTAGAGAAGCCAGGCGGAGCCGCGGGCTAAATTATAGCCATAGTGAAGGTCCATTCTGTGACATTTTTTTGAGCGGTTGGAAGTTTCAAAATCGCGCTTTTGCGCGCTCGCCGCGGGCAAGTAGCACCGTGCCACGAATAAGCAACTCTAACGTCCACGGTAAAAGGTTCAAATTCCAATGACAATGTATTTGCACCCGAAATTAAGTGCATTTCTTACCGCAGTTAACTAGTTATGTCTACTACTCGTTAACTAGTTATGTCTACTTAACTGTGATAGTTTTCCTTTTAAATTCAATTAAAAAAAGGTAGCCAAATATTTCGGTACACGTCTTTATTATTGTAAGAATAAGGGTGTGTTAAGAAATATTTGGCTACTCTGGCTGCTACTAACTATATGACGCTGACTGTACTACTGCCACGAATTTTTTCACGTCCCCAGTGGTAGCCGCATAATTAGGGGCTTTAAATCCCATTATCTCGCAAACGCATAATAACTGAGTTGAAAAATAGTTTAAGAAAACCCATAATATTTTTGAATAAGCTATCCAACGATACCCCACACTATAGGTTTAACGAGAAAAAAAAATACATCTGCAATTTACATTTGTTGTGTTTTACCATTCGTTTATTTCCAATTTTTTTTTTCAGGATTTTATTTTACTGTTTTGTCGGCGTCCCACCCACGCCGAATTGCAGTTTTCTAGTTGTAAGGGTTACTGAGCTAAGCCGAAGACGGACAGACAGACGGACGGACGGACATGGCGAAACTATAAGGGTTCCTTGTTGACTACGGAACCCTAAAAACTAGTAGTTAGTTCATATCATAAATTCGACCAAAAAGGATCACGTTAGGTAGGTAGCTGTAAACGTCAAAAGTTTTCATTTCTTATCTATTTGCACAAACAAGCTGCTTTGGATAAAATTAGATGGTGTTCTATAAACGAGGCCATGGTTCCATTAATTTTGCAATGTTAACATCTTTGTAATATACAACATAGTCTCTGCTATACAGTACGGCAGATTACGGCAAATAATCCAGATAAGATGCTGCCGCTTCTTTACTACTGACATGGTTGGCGGTCAAACTATATGGACTCTGTCCACCGAATCGTGTCACAAGAAAAAAGCGGAGGATATGAAAAATCGCAAGCTTGAACTCTCCTCAAAATTGCATATGCTAACTGTCAACGACTATTATAGGAGCATATAAAAAAAACTGCGTAAAATTAATTTCTTGTCTATGTATACATAGCATATGGCAACGACGGGTTTTAATTTATATTTATTTATGACTTTAAGGATACTAGCGTTATTTGTTATTCTATCGTTATTGTGATAATATTTATATACCTGCATATTGAATACATGGGTGGATTGCAATAAAATTAGGCCTTAATTTAATGTGCGCTTTATTTATTTCCATCGTGTAACGACAACTTTCGTCAACTGTACAATTTTCTTGCAATCCACTCATATACCGATTAATACAAGCGCAGCTATCCGTATCCATATATATATATATCCATCATATGGATAGTTTAGTTCGCGCTTTTCTACATAGATGTCGCTATAAGGTGACGACGAGTGAATATTCATATTACAAGCGACGATATATATTTCTCTATGGTCACTGTTGTCAGTGTCAACAAGCTCAAGCCATTTCGGCCATTTCACTGTTTATTTAGTTGTTGTGTTTTAGTATTAGTTTATTTCCTTTATAGCGTGGAGTAAACACGGCTCGTAAGTAGATATAATTATTTATCATATAGCTTTAAGTAACTGGATTCAATATAGAAACTTAACAACAAAAATTGGCCCGATACGATATCTCTTTATCATGCGATTTGTTTTGCCGAAGTTGAATAACAACTATACTGTACAATACACGAATACATTTAATTTTTTTAACCTATGGCCCCAACGATATTATCAACCCGCCAACATCAAGGCTAACAAAAACATGTATTTATTGCAAAAAAATTGACCGGTACCTTCAGATTGCCAAGTTTACTAGATACCTAAATGATAATCTAAAAACAAAGGACAATCTAAAACAAAAGAAGTGTATTAGATTATCATAATTCTGTACTACCTTAGTTCTATTTATAATTGTTCATATCGCATTATACATAGTATATCGAGCGACAAGACTTTCGGTGAAATAGGTGCTTTGGTCCGTTCTGCAGATCGCCATACGATTAAATAAATAAATAAATATCGATGCCGAAACTATCAAACAAGTCTCAATTCTTATTAGGGAATTATATTTTTATTAGTATTCCTTATTAGAAGCGGCTAAAATGAAAACAACTACCTATACTATTTTATACTTTATTTTTTTTTTAATTTTCATTGTGTTTAATAATAATCCTACTAATATTATAAATACGAAAGTTTGGATGCTTAGATGTCTGTTTGTTACTCAATCACGTTTAAACGGCTCAACCGATTTGGATAAAATTGAAGATAATTTTAATCCCGGGTCCACGCCGACTAGGATGCAGGCGGAAGCTAGTAAAACATAAATCATTAACACTTTCGCGACCCGACTAAAAATGGAACAATTCACCAGAAACCGTCAGAACTCGCTAGGCGTGTAAGTTCATACTACTGCCTGAGCAAACATTACGAGTGCCCGCTAGGCTTGGTTGCAAACATGTTAATATCTGGGTCTGTAAAACTAGCAAGCTTGTGTTAAAAAAAATATTATTGCATTGCAATTTCTTACACACATCTAATAATGGGTTTATTGTTTCTTCAGTTTTTTATCTACCAGCTATTCAATTATGCAGGTTACGTGAATGGCCTTAGTTATTGGCATTATCACTTACCTGAAGGACAAGGTTTTTGTGATCACTTGGAGCATGTTTCTAAACATTTAGCCATACTGTAGTTATATAATAAGAATCTACAAAAAAGAACAAGAATTTATCCTTTCAGTTCACTAACTCATTAAGTTGCAAACAAGCACACTAAGGCAGCTAACGAAAAAACTATAGAATGCGAACTCCTTACAAATTTCTACCCAAACACGTATGTGCATGTTCGAACTAAACGGCTGCCTGGCATCGTTTTGACATCCCACCCCATGCCCGCATAATGGCAATGGCACGCATCTGTGGGGCCATTTTGCGGCGCTACTTAGACTTCAATGGTTTTTCCGTTTGCTGCACTAAGGCGGTCGCTACAGCACTGACCCTAATTCTGATTTTCCCTATTTTTAACCGACTTCAAAAAAGGAGGTTTCTCAATTCGACCGTATATATATATTTTTTTTTTTGATGTATGTCCGCGGATAACTTCGTCGTTTATGAACCGATTTTGATTATTCTTTTTTTGTTGGAAAGGGAGTATCCCAAGGGTGGTCCCATGGTAAGGAAACCAGGATCTGATGGTGGAATCCTGAAGAAATTGAGTGAAACTCTCGAAAAAATTGTCTTTCCGACTAGTGTGTTCCTTAATATTATTCAATATAAAGAATTTTAAAGCCCTATTATTTTCCCTAATAATCAACGCATTTGCTCTCGGAAATCAGTTCATGTGGTAAACTGGAAAATAAATGTGGAAATGTTCTCGTGGCTTGGCGGAGTACTAAATTGAAGTCGGTTAAAACTTTGCTTTTAAAGTAAATTATAATATATATATAAGCCTTTTATTCAGGCAGTTTAAAGAGTTTAGATATTATTGTACACAACTTATCGAATTACATTTCCTCTATTTTAGGTAGCAACAAACATGACTGCCTCTCTGGCAGACCTGATGCATCAGCTCAGCATCACCCAGTACTCCGTCGGCACCAGACACTGGGTGAACGTCACACACATCACAGACCCTGGCGACTTTTACGTCCGCCCCACCGCCTACAGAGATTACTTGCCTGGTTTAAAACAATATCAAGGTGCAGTTGATCCCTTAAAGTTACAATTAGGCAGCACTGTTGTGTTCAAATCAAATACCAAGGACTATGTTAGAGGCCAAATCCGGAACATCAGAACTGAGAATGAGACAGCGCTATATGACCTGTTCGCTCTAGACTACGGCTTTACCGAGCTATCTGTGCCTGTAGATAATTTAAAAAGCCCTCACGAAGACAACCCAATGCCGGCTCTAGTGTTGCATTGCCAACTGGGAGACTGCCAGCCGAAAAGCAGTGAGTTTGATCAGGACGCGGTAGAAGCAATGACTTATTACGTAGGGAAAGAGAGAGCGAAAATGGTAATACAAGGGAAGACGGGAGACAAATATATAGTGCAACTCTTCAATACGTGTCCAGAGGACATTGCGACGATGATGGCACTGACCGAATACACATATTATGGCTACGGAAACAATGTCATAAGCCGAATGCCATCCTACAACCAACCAAAGCTATACTACTCATATAAACAAGTGAAAGTCGGTGATACACTCAACGTTAGAGTACAATCCGGAGACTCGCTTAAAAGTTTCTATGTATGCGAAATAGAAGATCACAAACAGCATATCAACGAGCAGGCTAATTTGAAGGAATATTATTATAGAGAAAAGGATTTCTGTCCGGAGAATTTGAAATGTGGGAACGCTGTTGCTGTCTTCTCCGACTGGTACTCGAGGTATGAGCGGGCCCTCATAACAGATGTTGTTATACCGGAAAAGAAAGCGATAGTCCAGTTGGTGGACTTGGGCACAAAGACTGATGTTTACATGGACGCAACTAGGCTGAAGACATTGTCCAGGGAATATTACTTCCTGAGGCCAGCAATGGCTATCTATTGCCAGGCGGACGAAAAACAGGTATGGGACAATGATCTACACAGATTCCTGTATCCGGGACATGAATTCGTGATAACTGTCGAAAAGGTTGGATACCAATTTGATTCTCCTAACATAGTTACTATTTCTAAGGCAGCTCAGAAATGATTTGATTCTCCTAACGTAACTGTGTTCCTGAGGCCAGCAATGACTGTCTATTGCCAGGCGGACGAAAAACAGGTCTGGGACAATGAGCTACACCGATTCCTGTATCGGGGACATGAATTCGTGATAAGATAACTGTTCAAAAGTTTGGAAACCAATTTGATTCTCCTAACATAGTTACTATTTCTAAAGGCTGGTTTCCACTTTGATTAGTGCGAGTGCAGGTGCGTAGTGCAGGTGATTAGTGACTAGGTGTGGACAGCGACTGATTAGTGCAAGTGATTAGTTGGCTGTGTAGTAAAGTGAATAGAAGCGCGTTCTACTTTTTTGCGAGTGGACTGCGAGTAGCCACGCCCCGCGCGCTCTCCCTCCCCCTCACTCGCAGCGTGCCTGCCACTAAACACGTGTGGACACTACTCGCACTACATACCTGCACTCGCACTAATCACCAGCACTCGCAGTGAATTAGACACTACTCGCACTACACACCTGCACTCGCACTAATCACCAGCACTCGCAGTGAATTGGACACTACTCGCACTACACACCTGCACTCGCACTAATCACCAGCACCCGCAGTGAATTGGACACTACTCGCACTACACACCTGCACTCGCACTAATCACCAGCACTCGCAGTGAATTGGACACTACTCGCACTACACACCTGCACTCGCACTAATCACCAGCACCCGCAGTGAATTGGACACTACTCGCACTACACACCTGCACTCGCACTAATCACCAGCACCCGCAGTGAATTGGACACTACTCGCACTACACACCTGCACTCGCACTAATCACCAGCACTCGCAGTGAATTGGACACTACTCGCACTACACACCTGCACTCGCACTAATCACCAGCACCCGCAGTGAATTGGACACTACTCGCACTACACACCTGCACTCGCACTAATCACCAGCACTCGCAGTGAATTGGACACTACTCGCACTACACACCTGCACTCGCACTAATCACCAGCACCCGCAGTGAATTGGACACTACTCGCACTACACACCTGCACTCGCACTAATCACCAGCACCCGCAGTGAATTGGACACTACTCGCACTACACACCTGCACTCGCACTAATCACCAGCACTCGCAGTGAATTGGACACTACTCGCACTACACACCTGCACTCGCACTAATCAAAGTGGAAACCAGCCTCAAGGCACGCTGGCTGACACTAGTGCTATAGTTTGTTCCAATTTAGATGACGAAAAGTACTTAAAACCAACCATTACCGTTACCTATTGATTAATAATTGTCTTCAAGATTGTAAAATAATTATGCATAAACAACAGTGTCTACTCCAGTACACGTGCCACACCGGTCGGATTTGTGACCTCCCTTTGTTATCTTTTCCTTTCATATTTAGCAACAAAAGAAGTTGTATAATACCACGTTAAATGCGTGGTCATTTTAACTGGAACAAACTATACTATGGTCACACTATATTCCAAAATTCATTGAAATCGTTAGAGCCGTTTCCGAGAATGTAATGCAAATATATATATACAAATATTGCTCGTTTCATAGTGTAGGAGGTGTCACCTAATTCTAAGCAATGCAATGTATTTATCACACGTCTGTCTCAATTATTATCAATGTTTGTAACACATTTCACAAATTAACTAACTAATAAATGGGAGAAAGAAAAAAATCGTTAGTTATATAGACCTATAGGAGGCCAGTCATCTATCATTAAAATACTCTTCCACGGTATAATATGCCTTTTTCAGTAAAAAGTCTTTAAATATGATTTTATTCTAGGAAAGGGTACCATAAAAAAACTATTGCTTCCTTGGGTAGTTTAAAGTTCTAATTAGAAAAAGACGGCTAGTTTATCTCGCTACGAAAACAGCACGGCTATAACGCGACGGCGCTCTCTCTTATTAGAACACTTAGAACAAGAGGTGTAGTGCGAGAAAAATGGAGAGTTTGTCGCGGCCGTCCCATGATAGACGTGCAGTTCGCGGGCCGTTCTGTGATAGTCTCGCTGGAAAGATGATTATTGGTTTTATTGACTATGTGACCCACATGAGTTATTCAATAGCATCAGCTCGTAAAACTGTTAGGTAGCTTAACAGTGTTCCGACGCGAAATGTTAATTATTTATTTTTGACGTTTGGAGACCTTTTACAACTCCAATGCTGCTATATTTTCGATTTAAATACAAATGTTTTGTCTGTGTGTGAGATCTTTTATGTCTTCATATAATATCATCTGAATATTCAATCTAAAGATTGATTTTATAGTAACCTAATGCAAAATGTTTAGGTACTGGGTTAAGTAATGTTGTGTGTTTAATGTAATTTTTCATACGTGTAAAAGAGCCCTGGTGGCCTACTTGCAGAATAAATATTTGATTTCATTTTAATCAAGGTTAAAGGTGGTTTTCCACCGGCGAGGCGAGGCGGGGCGTGGATGGGCGAGAATTGAAATGAGTATGGGACTTACTACCTATTCCACCGCGCGCGCGCGCGCTCAGTAAGTCCCATACTAATTTCAATTCTCGCCCATCCACGCCCCACCTCGCCTCGCCGGTGGAAAACCACCTTAAACCACAGTTGAATTTTGCAGTGTTATGTTATGAATCTATGACCCATCGTAGATTATCTAAGCTTATACTATAGTGAGTGCATTCCTATTTGCGTTGTGACAGAGCTGTCATCCCAGTACAATAAACGTCAATATTGACGTTTATTGTACTGGGATAACAGCTGTCACAACGCAAATAGGAATGCACTCGCTATAAGTTATTTACTATACATTTTAATTTGCCGTAAAACCGCACAGGTATAGTCCGCTACCCCGACTATGGTCCATTCGTTTCCATCAGTACTGATTTTGTAACGTTTTTATTTAAAGCAGGAAAAAAGATACATTTATTGCCTTAAATAAAAAGTATCTATTAACACAAATTAAAAAGTATAAATATAAATGAAACATTTGGAACAGAAAAAACTACGAAATAAATATGAAAAAGCAGCACATTCAGAAACTGCTATACGCTGATTTTCAATGTAGCGTAAGAGAAGAAAATTTAAATTTGTTTTATTATATTGCCTGTCTTTAAGTTCACCCATGAAAATGGTCGCCTGAGCAAGTAATATGAGAATTAATTTGGAACACAGATGGGTGGGGTCTGGGCTACAGTTGTGTGGATTTATGTATCTATTATTTTCAGAATGTGTGATAAAAAATCATTTTTTCTACCTAGAGGCATAAGCGATTGTCATCCTTATAAAGACTGTACACGATAAAATCCGGCCATGTATGTTATGGTAAATCTTTTGAATCTTGTAAATCTTTGGAGCAGCTCTTCATTAAAATAGTTTTGTGGTTATCAAACTACATAATAAACATCCAAACATTATATAAAGTTAGGTCATCTATGACTTAGAGAATTTTATATTCCACGGTACCTATATTTTCTTGCACACGGTATTCTGACAAGCTTTACCAATTTTCCTGGTATTTATTTTCTCGTGCTTTGAATTTTATAAGCTTAAATATACCTCATTACATTTTATTTTTACAATAGTTAACATTTTTACAATTGCATTTAGATCAAGATAGATCTGAGGTGTTTTAACTTTGGTCAATTTGGCTTTTTGACAAATTATTGCCTCCCATACAAAAACAACTTTCAGTGCTTGGACTAGAAAGCCTCTCCAACTACCTAAGATGGAAAATAGTTTCAAAACGTACTTTTTTGGTAAGATAACATTCTTCGAGCATATTAATGATTATGAAAATATAATTACCTTTGTGGCATTGTAGTAGGAAGTGAGTATAGATTATCAAAAAACGATGCTCAAACATTTAAAGGTATAGTGGAGTATTTTCGACGAAAACTCACAGAAGCTAATACATTGTAATTTGAATTTATTTTAATTTTATTTGCCAGTAGTTACAGATTATTAAAATAAAATAAGTGCTTGAATATGTGCATTCGGTGAAAGTGTATACCATATCATGCATGGCCGGATTTTATCGTGTACAGTCTTTATGTATGAAATGATTATTTTCCGAAATAGAGTTATATGTATAAGTCCAAGTGTGTAATTTCCGCTTTGAAGGCGAGATAAACCTAGACTAGCAAGGTGGTTATTTGCGGTTCGATTTTCTATAGAGAAACTTTATTTTTTGGAGTTTAAAAAATGGCAGGCTAATGTTAACTAAAGTGACCCATCTAACCTGTAGGTTTTGTGACGAAAAGTATGCGATTGACATTGACTGTCGGTTTTGTTACTATACGTAATAATCCGTATAAAGGTCATAAATAAATAAAAATGCCCATAATTTTGTAGTTTTACTCGTTGACAATCCGAATTAGGAAAACTACTAAATTGTTACACGAATTTTACCCACATTTATGCTAAAAGTGGTACTGGAACACAAGTTTCATGTGCTCTGCCTACCCCTTTAGGGATAAAGGCGTGAATGTTTGCATGTATGTATGTTACACGAATACAGAAGTTGGCTCAATACCTACAAAATATAATTGCCATCACCACAAATCAGCCTGGGCATACGTCGCCTTAAACCATTCACGGCTACAGAAAAAAAATGTTAGGCTAAAAGTAAGAAGATGGAACCCGACCGCAGACAGCCGGCGACGTGTCGCTAGCGACGAAAGGTGTTTCATAGAAATACATAGAAACCAGCCGTGTCGCCGCGACACGTCGTCTTGTGCTGTCTGCGCTCGGGTTCCAAGTTTAACCTTTAGACTTGCGTGGCTCGGGGGTGCCACCTCGTTTTTTTTGTCTGTACCGGCGAATGGGTCAAGTCGGGCTCCAACTTTAAGTCTCTAATACTGGATTTGGACTTCATATGAAGTCAGTGCAGCGGCAGGTCGGTGGTAACAGTGACGGACAGGAGTTCAAGTCGGTGGCGGCGACGGTACACAATCACCCAAATAATTATTTACCTTTTCGTTACAATTATATCAAATTTCAATCTCAGTTAAGGGGCTCCACGCGCTTTTTGACTAGTTTTGACGAGTTGTGAGTTGATATTCCTCCGTCATAACTATAGATATTTTCATGGTACAAACCCCTATCGTTTTTCAATCCTGTATCTACATTTGCACGAGAGCTTTTTTGAAAAAAAAAGGAATATTTCTTTTTTATGATTGATTAAAAAAAAGGGTTGAAGTGTGTTGTGGGCGATGGGCTAGCAACCTATCACTGCAATTTCACATTTTGTCGATCGTTTATACCCACAGTTATGCTAAAAGTGGCGCTGGAACATAAGTTTAATGTGCTCTGCCTACCCCTTTTGGGAATAAAGGCGTGAATGTTTGCATGTATGTATGTATGTATGTTACACGAATACAGAAGTTGGCTCAATACCTACAAAATATAATTGCCATCACCACAAATCAGCCTGGGCATACGTCGCCTTAAACCATTCACGGCTACAGAAAAAAAATGTTAGGCTAAAAGTAAGAAGATGGAACCCGACCGCAGACAGCCGGCGACGTGTCGCTAGCGACGAAAGGTGTTTCATAGAAATACATAGAAACCAGCCGTGTCGCCGCGACACGTCGTCTTGTGCTGTCTGCGCTCGGGTTCCAAGTTTAACCTTTAGACTTGCGTGGCTCGGGGGTGCCACCTCGTTTTTTTTGTCTGTACCGGCGAATGGGTCAAGTCGGGCTCCAACTTTAAGTCTCTAATACTGGATTTGGACTTCATATGAAGTCAGTGCAGCGGCAGGTCGGTGGTAACAGTGACGGACAGGAGTTCAAGTCGGTGGCGGCGACGGTACACAATCACCCAAATAATTATTTACCTTTTCGTTACAATTATATCAAATTTCAATCTCAGTTAAGGGGCTCCACGCGCTTTTTGACTAGTTTTGACGAGTTGTGAGTTGATATTCCTCCGTCATAACTATAGATATTTTTATGGTACAAACCCCTATCGTTTTTCAATCCTGTATCTACATTTGCACGAGAGCTTTTTTGAAAAAAAAAGGAATATTTCTTTTTTATGATTGATTAAAAAAAAGGGTTGAAGTGTGTTGTGGGCGATGGGCTAGCAACCTATCACTGCAATTTCACATTTTGTCGATCGTTTATACCCACAGTTATGCTAAAAGTGGCGCTGGAACATAAGTTTAATGTGCTCTGCCTACCCCTTTTTGGGAATAAAGGCGTGAATGTATGTTAAAAAAAAGCTCTGTTTTCGATATTAGTATGTTTTGTGTACCTATGCACTTTTATATATGAAATCTACACACAACTGTTCCATATTGACGACTTACAAACCAGGAGACATTTTTATTTTTAA
Organism: Epinotia bilunana; assembly: GCA_947049275.1. Classification (NCBI taxonomy): domain Eukaryota; kingdom Metazoa; phylum Arthropoda; class Insecta; order Lepidoptera; family Tortricidae; genus Epinotia; species Epinotia bilunana. The sequence goes on from OX346276.1 coordinate 1,461,782, forward strand.
CTCATTTCCACAAAAGAATTCGCTACAATTCTCTTTAGGTACATACCTACATACATACTATCACGCCTATTTTTTAAATTATATATTCCCTGAGGGGTAGGTAGATATCACGGATTTCCACTTGCTACGATCACGCATGACAAACCTTTCTTGCTCCATTCACTTCCATTGCATTCTGCATACATGCTCGTCGGTTTAGGGTACTCTTGAGCTGACCTTTCTTCAGGATTTCTCCGATTTGGTCGGGAAAAGTTCGACGAGGTGCTCACTGTTCCCCTCCCAACTGTAAGTACCATCAACTTTTCCTTCATACACTCTCGATGCCTTGATTTGATTCGAACACGCCCCCTAAACAGACACGTTGTCGAAAAATAATGTATCGTTTGAGTAGGCTGAGTAAAAAAAGGAAAATACAGACCCAACTTTGGATTTTTTTCTATCGAGGAAATTTTAAGCAATCATGTATCGATAAAATCTGATAAAAAATCATATAGTCAAGTATCATATATCTGAAAATCAGACCTTATTGTTTCTTAATCTAGTCAGAACGGCGTTTCCAAGCACGCGACAATTTCCAATGCACAGCCTTAATCTTCTTTCATCCATCCTCTCTACACGCCTAAAATCTTAGCATTGCCTTTCTCAATTTTCGTCACTTCATCAGTCACTCCACATCTCTCTCTTATCACACTATTTCTTATTCTATCCCTCAAACTCATACTTCGCAACGCTCTAATTTCTGCTGCTCACTACAGAGGGGCTACCGCGAAGTGAAAACGAACTTCGTTCGAGTATCTCCCTCTTTGTCGCTCGAACTAGCAAGTGCGACAGAGACGGAGATACACGAACGAAGTTCGTTTTCGTTTCGCGGTAGGCCCTCTGTACTTACCTAATAAAATCGATAGAGCGACCTCGCATTTCCTGTTCGTCCTATAAGTTTATTCTGAATACACGTTATGAGAGCGGAGACCGTATATATTGACAGCTATTCTGTGCTCACTTAATTAATCCATACTAATATTATAAAAGCAAAAGTGTGTCTGTCTGTCTGTTACCTCTTCACGCTTAAACCGCTGAATCGATTTGGATGAAATTTGGTATAGAGATAGTTTGAGTCCTGGGGAAGGACATAGGATAGTTTTTATCCCGAAAATCATCCCCCAAGGGGATGAAGTGGGGGGTGAAAGTTTGTGTGGAGCTACGATATAAACGAGTTCCACGCGGACGGAGTCGCGGGCAGAAGCTAGTAGTTGTATAAGTAGTTATTTCCTTTTGTAGTCATATAAGAAGTTTATTCTAATTTGTCTTTAAGAGTCAGCATGGTCGACTCAAGTTGACTAATAACATATTTTTTTTATACACCATGGGATCCATCATATCGAGGTCGGAATATTAGTTTCTGTTGCCATAAATGAAATACAATAAAATGAAGCGATTAAAAACTTTGTATGAAAAACTTGAATTTTTTTCTATTTTAATTTTTAGCAACAGAAACTATCATCTAGATATGGGGGACCCCAGTAGGCTACATATAATGAATTTAAAAGGAAAACTATCATGGGTAAGGGTATCGAGGCATAACTAGTTACCGAGTAATATAGTCGACGAACTGGACACGTTTCCTTTCTACGGATTGCTATTAAGTATGGAGCAAATCTGTTGACATAGAGAGAGCTTTCAAACTGCAAAAAAAATGCCTTCGTGCCTTAAATAAAGCATGCTTTCTTGACAGCTGTAAGCCTTTATTTAATAAGTTTAATATATTTCCTCTTCCATGTCAGTACATTAGGGCCGCGTGCTGTATGGTCAAGGAAAACCAGCAATATTTCACCCAACGCAGCGAAACCAGTAAAAGACATGTACTTAAAAGCTCAATTTTAGATCAGCCTTCCTGCAGATCTGCCATATACGAAAATAATTGTTATAATATGTATTTCTGTACAAAAAGTAAGTTACCTGACTTTATTAAATTAGAAAACATGACTTCTTTCAAAATTAAGTTGACCAAATGGCTGCATGTTTTTTTTTAAATAATATTAAGGAGTATTTGACGAGAAAATAATAGGTATGTAACAAATAGCTGTAAGTATTAGTATTTAAGTTTTGACATCATGGAAGCAAAAAAATTAAAAAATTAACTTATGTTTAACTCATAAAAATTTGTACACCTGTATCCAGGTTGATTACTTTTTTTATTTTTTTATTTATTCACATGAAAACTTACATACTATACAATTATATTCTCGCCAAACTGTTACGTTTGATGGCGAGACGCGCTACATTTTAATACAACTTAACTTAACCTATTAAACTCATCTTATAAGATAAATTAGTTAACAATTTCGTGGGCCCCATACCAAAGAAATTATATATATATATATATATGCATACATACACACACACCCACACAATCATGAAAAGTCGAGAAGACATTCCTTTAGTCTAGTTTTTATCATAGATTTACTTAATTTAGGACTTTCTCTTAGTAAACTAATTTTATTGAATATTTTTGGTACTAGGTACTTTGAACTTCTATTGCCATAATAGTTTTTCATTTTCGGCTGTACTATCTTTTTTCTCTTACACTCTTAGTATTATATTTATTGTTAATTAATAATTTGTACTTTTCACTGTAATAATGCTCTAAACCTAAGAGGTATGTGACTTTCTTATCTATCGGTAAAATTACGCTGGTTTATTAATTATTTTTAAGATCCTGTAACCGTAATCTTGCAAATAAACTACTTATTTAATTTAATTTTATTTAACTAAAATGTACTTAGAAAGGCCAACACGTAAAGTGGGGATGTAACTTTCTTCTCGATAAACCCACATTGTGGGGTACGTTGGATAGCTTGTTCTTTACTATTATTAAAGATAAGGGGTCTTAAAACCATTTTTTTACTGTCTGATTCGTTTGCGAGATATTGGGCTTTAAAGCCCTATTTTCTGTTCATGTGTCCCCCCCCCCCTGCCAGCTAAACGGCTACTACTGGGGATGTGAAAAAAATCGTGGCAGTAGTACATATAATGAATTCAAAAGGAGAACTATCAGGAGTAAGTAGGCATAACTACTAGTTACCGAGTAATAGTCGACTCGAGACCCTATTGAGACAATTAGTTTTACATGCATTTTTTGTTGTTTTAGAATAGAAATCTACTAAAAAACCGAGGAAATATCCTTTCAGTTCACCAACTCAGCTAAGTGGTCGCCAACCGGCACATAAAATAAGGTGGTCGCTAACCAGCGAAATGACCCTACATGGTAGAAATTCTTGTAATCTTGACATTTATGCAAAATTATATTGTAATTTTTTATCGTGTAATAAATAAATCTAATCTAATCTTTTTTTTAATTACTTATTCCATTGAATTATCCACTAACTTGTAATATAATTTAAAGCTAGCTTAAACAGAAATACAAGATAATCATAAAGAATAAAAAAAACAAAATTCGCTAAATCTGAAGCATATAAAAAGGAAGTTATAAAAAGAACACTGCCTCTAGGAGGTCACACTGCATCTAATCTATCATTGTCTTATTGAACGTTTGAGTACCTAATAGGTTCCCATGAATGCCTCATAAGTCTCATAACAATAGCCATTATGTGACTAGCTGTTTAAATATTGAATGAACACGCAGCTACCCTCTACTCTATCGGAGATCAATAACAAATCGCTTTCCTACTTGGCAGTACTTACCGTGAATTATAAAATCAGAGCTATCCAAGAACCTTATATAAGGCCTTTGGAGCTATCCATACTATTATTATAATAGCGAAAGTGTGTCTGTATGTCTTTTTTTATTTTAAGAACATTGTGATATCTCCATACTTACCCAAAAAAATATACAACCGAATTGAGAACATCCTCCTTTTTTTGAAGTCGGTTAAAAACAGCCGCAGTCCCGCGTTATCTCTTTATTATATTTTACAATCAATCATTATTCATTACAATAGGTATCCAATCAAAACGACAGCTATCATTTTTATCAGTTGATTGCATTCTAGACTAGATATTCATTTTACGACGCTGTAAAATCGTAAAATATTCAAGATTTATGATAGGGATTTATCAACAAAGTAGTTATTTTTAATTAACTACTTTCAAATAATGGATTTTATGTTGAACATATAGGTAAAATTACATAAGATATAAATAGACTAAAAGTAACCTAAAATTATTAAAATAAAAATTAATTTAAAGAAGGTCCCCAAGGTCGGACCCCTGCGGAAGGGTTCCCATAAGACTGGCTGCGTTCCCCCTTTGGATAGCTATGCCGATCCGTTGGGCAAGAAACGAGCCAGCCCTATGGTCTCCGGATACTCTGACCAATTTTTTTGAGATTTGGCCGAATAATTGGTGTGCGCCTGGGCTCCAAGGTCCGAGCGTTTCAACAGCAAAAGCCGCAAAAACATGCCGGTCTGTGAGGCCCATGTATTTGCGGCACTTTGCTGCCTCGGCCGCTGCAGCTGCCCCGCCCCACCTGCTCTCAAAGATGCAGTGCTAAGGCGGGACGGCGCCAGGGTGTCTTCGCATGTGGCATCCCAAATAAGGGGCCGTCCCAGTTTCTAAGGCACTAGGGTCATACCGTCTGGCCTCTTGCCGTCGTCCCGCGCCAACCCCGGCGGTTCCAGTACGGCCGGCACGTTGGCGCTGACGAAGGCCCGACGGATGATATCATTAAGGCAGGCGTGGCGAGACAGGCGACCAGCACTCTTTGCGCAAGATAGGCCATGGTGCCCCAGGCTTCCCACCAAGGTTCCGCAGGGGCAACGATGTGGAGAAACAATGTCGGCCCCAAGGCGTAGACCGACAGCCAATCTCAAGGTGTTGCAGTCAAGGAGTGTACCGTAGTTTGTAGAGGAAAGAGCATGGAGCCATGAGCCGGCCTCCCTTTCCGACACAGCCATCAGTCTTGCTTGTTCCTGGCTGGTGGAGCAGGAGTCCAACAGATGGGAGTGGATTTGCTTACAAATAGGTTGGTCCCAGATCTTTTGAATATGTTTGTTATTTGGCAAGTCGACACCCGGGCAAGCCATCTTCCACGCATCCTCTGCCTCGGACAAGTACGTCACCTCGAAATCACGTAGTGATGGTCTTAGGATTTTACCTACGAGGGTGAGCGTACTATGTGCCGAGGAGAGGAACGCGGGCAGGGCAACGCTGGAAATTTGACGGATACCAAGACCTCCGAATCTGATTGGTAGAGTGGCGTGTAGGAATTGCCTATCGTTGATTTTGACGTTAATGATATTTTGGAGCTGAAGATGAAGCATGGAGTCTATGGATTCGGAATATTTTTTAAATTTCCAAAGGGGGCTGCAGCGCATAGCATAGGTAAATTTCGGAACAAACATGCAGAATCGGAGGATGCAAATGGCCATATGGGCATTAATTTCAAGTAAACGGTCTGAAAATTCGAGGAAAGGATTAATTTTGGAGTTAATGAAATCAGGAATTGATTCCTCGAATACAGGTGCACCTAGGAGGTGAAGTGAGTTCTTTTGCAGAACTTTGATGCCGGGGCAGATATTCTCGAAATTTTGTTGAATTTGTGATTGGTTTGGTGTGTCAGCGTTGATGAAAAGTTCACACTTGTTTGTATTTAATTCCAAACCAATTAATTTAAATTTACTTACTATTGTCGAAAGGTCGTTCATGACTGAACTAGCATCACCACCCAAACTTCCGTCGTCGAGGTACCAAACGTTAAATTTTGAATTTAGTGTCGAAATAATTGGATGGATAGCGAGGCTAAACTACTTTCTACGTACATTGGTAAGCTTCCCGAACGCTGCCCAGCCGAGTCGGATTCGACGATGACCTCTTTCTCAAAAGTTGGACCTGATCGCTTTTTAGACGACCCCTGCCCTGTTGTTTATCATTGTTTATGTTTAATTCAGAGTTAAATTAAATAAACAATGATATTTTCTATTAAAAATTTACTATTTCTACTCGCCATATCCTACTAACTTCATACATACATACATTTACGCCTTTATCCCCAAAAGGGATAGGTAGAGCTCATGAAACTTGTTCCAGCGCCACTTTTAGCATAAATGTGGGTATAAAAGACCGACAAAATGTGATGTCGCAGTGATAGGTTGCCAACCCGTCGCCCACAACACACTTCAATCCTGCTCCCTTAGTCGACTTTTACGATACCCAAGGGAAAAAAGGGGTGGTGAAATTCAAAACCGCTACTAATATTATAAATGCGAAAATTTAGATGTTTGGAAGTTTAGATGTTTGGATGAAAAATTGCACGAAGATAGTTTATAGCCGGGATTAAAATATAAGATAGTTTTTATCCTGGATCCACGCCAAAGGGGTGGTGAAATTCAAACCCGCTACTAATATTATAAATGCGAAAGTTTGGATGTTTGGAAGTTTAGATCTTTGGATGAAAAATTGCACGAAGATAGTTTATAGCCTGGGTCCACGCCGACGAAGTCGCGGGTTGAAGCTAGTATAGAGTATTTGTATTGTATTCTAGATGTAGCTGGTTATCTCCTAGTGTTCTCCCGGTAGACTTTGTTGAGAGTAAACACTGTTCAGCCCTATTTCCCCTCCTTATCGTTCTGAGGGGCTACCGCGAAACGCAAACGAACTTCGTTCGTGTCACTCCCTCTCTGTCGCTCGAACTAGCAAGTGGGACAGAGACGGAGATCCGAAGTTCGTCTTCGTTTCGCGGTAGGCCCTCTGAGCGGTTTGATTGTATGGCAATGGCATAAATAAACTGCAGTGCCAAAATCTATCTCTTAGTATAAGTTTGACTATAGTACAAAATACATACAAACATATACCTAAAATATTTTTGAATAACGATAGAAAACAGATTTTTAAAAAGTTCAAAGTGGTTTTGCAAAAAATGCCGGATATGAAGTTATGAAATACATTTTAAAACTGATATAGGAGAAGAAGATAGAACTAGATTCAACGATATATCGTTCTACATTTGATTACTTCCGTCGTTTTAAATATGCACCCATTACAACAGTGGCAGTCGAAAGATCATTTAGCCAGTTAAAATGGATATTTACTGCACGACGCCGCAGATTAAAACATAGAGATTTTTTTTGTCGGATATAACGAAAATTACTTAAGATCAACAAAAAGGAAATAAAGTTGTATTAAATTAAAACATGGACATTTATTTTTGATACGTCGATTCCAGGTTCTTATTTACTAACAGAGTGCAAGATTAATTAACCTTATGCAGCAAAAACTTCGTGCTAGTTATGATGAACTTCTGGAGGCTTATAATGTGTAGGCAGAAAAGTCTGTTTTTACTAAATGGACAGTCTGTTTTACTACTTCTTTAACAAATTTATATTTGCTCCCGCGATAACGATATATGAAATGAAGAACATTTAATCGAGTAAACAGCCAGATGGAATATTAATATATTTACTGCCACAGTTCACCCACAAGGAATAATAATGATTTCGGAAAAAAACCTATTTGATAAAAGTCGTCCCCCGAATCAAAGTAACCCCATTCCATCGTAAATTAAAGTGCTTACAACATAGATACATTAAACCGGTTTCCTCACGATGTTTTCCGTTATCAGAGCTATAAAGGCCGGTTTATATCTACAGAGACTGAGCGTGCCAGACGCGTGAGACGCGTGGCAGACACGTTCCGGGGCCGGGAGGGGGGTTGGTGTCTGCGCGGCCAGATATAAATACGTTAATAGACACTGTATAAGAGAATATTATTTTGTCTGCCACGGCACGTGTCTGGCACGCTCAATGTCTGTGGATATAAATATTAATAATAATAAATAAATATTAGGGGACAATCTTACACAAATCGACCTAGTCCCAAACTAAGCAAAGCTTGTACTATGGGTACTAGACGACGATACACATACTTATATAGATAAATAAATACTTAAATACATAGAAAACATCCATGACTCAGGAACAAATATTCGTGCTCATCACACAAATAAATGCCCTTACCGGGATTCGAACCCGGGACCTCTGGCTTCGTAGGCAGGGTCACTACCAACTAGGCTAAAGCGGTCGTCAAAATATAGACCGGCCTTAATGGACCCGATTCTACAGTGGCCTCTAAACTTCCTAATTTTATTTAGGTGTCGCTAAAAACACTGATAATGGACCCGATTCTACAGTGGCCTCTAAACTTCCTAATTTTATTTAGGTGTCCCTACAACACTGCTATTCTATGAGCAGCTGTCATAATCAAATGACAGCGCTAATTTTAATTTTACGTTTCTCATTTTCGGCGGTCTATTTAACTTAGCTTAGCTGCCTAAATGCTATTCTAAATATGTCGTTTTTAATCTGCCGCCTAAATTATGTCTAAAAATTAGACAATTTAGTTTTAGGCTATTTAAGCCATGTGCACGTAGGGTCCAATATCAAATGATATATCGTGCCTACCTCACTTTCACTGCTGGGAACCCTAGCGGGCACCTACGCCGTAGATGTGTTCCGCTACATACGGGGAACGCTACAGACTCCTAGCTCTTCCCGGATGTACCATCTTGCTACTTTACTGAGGCTAGAACGCATAAGGGGATGCCTTGATTCGAGTCGACCAAGCCCCCTTGACAGAGACACGCTCATGCCTTCCGCATTGTTACATCTGTACGCTACACCCAATTATGACTTCGACATGTTGTACTGACAAATTGGGGTAAAATCACATAATCTGTATACCCCAATAAAAAGCCAGGTTCGAGCCGGGGTTCGACCCCACGACCTCCAAATTGGAAGGCGCGTGCTTTCCCGCTCAGCTTCAGGGGGAAGTCCCTACTTATAATTAAAGTGTCATAGACGTATTTGTAATATACTGTATATAGTTTAATAATTTGTGTTTGAAATAAATGATTTGTGTGTCAATTAAAGTTCTATTCCGTTCAGTAATAAAACGTAGTGGCTCTGTGATGGCTCCTCTACACTGTCGGCGATTACAGACGATTACGGGCGAGCACGATCGTGTAGAGGGCATACTCGGCTGTAGTCGCAGACATACATTGCCATACACATCGCCGTACATTGTGGAATGCAGTAAATGATTTAGTATGATGATACTCTGCGATTTGTCGGTTTTTGTGCACGCATTATTATTAAAGGGAATCGCCTACTACAGGCGATCGTGTGGATGCTAGCTAGCACGATGATCGGGAAGTTTATATATAGACTATCATATTATATATTATAGCATTTATAGCCGATGGTGTAAAGCGTGCAAACCTACGCGCAATCATGTTAGCCCTCACCGACAGGGCCCTCCGTTCGTGCTCGATATCCATGTTGTCTTTTAGATCCGAGGTGACAACATGGCCTAAATGTTTGAAAGATCCCACCCTTTCCAGCGGACTAGCATACAAATTGATGGGAAGTACCTCGGGTATCCGATAACCAGTGGGCTCAAACACCATGTACTGCGGTTGACCTACATTGTACTTTAGCCAATATGTTGAATCGAATGGCGTATGTCTCACAAAATGTTCAAAATGTTTTTTTTTTAATTTCGAGAAACTGACTCGACAAAAAATCCATGAAAAGATTATAAAAGCGAAATTGTGTCTCTTTCAGTCTGTCTGTTACCTCTTCACGCTTAAACCGCTGAAACGATATGGATGGAATTGGTATAAAGATAGTTCGAGTCCCGGGAAAGGACATAGGATAGTTTTTATCCCAGTAATCATCCCTAAAGGATTATAGTAGTTAAATGCGAAATTTTGGGTAAGTACCTACTAGTATAGTTTGGATGAGAATTCAATATTATGGTACCATCGAGCTGAGCTGATGATGCAGACAGAAGTCGGCCATGGGAATTCAGTATTTAACCGACGTAACCCCGTTGAGTTTGGGCTCGTTAGAATCGTCTCAATGAGTACCTGATGACGGTATACAGAAAAGTGCAGTCGGCAATAAAAACTTGTACCGAACATGTTGTTTTTTTGACAGAAACTTATTAGCTAACATGTTGTTCTCTCTTTTGTATTTGTGATCTATGTGTATGAATGTGTTGTTGTCATGAATAAATGATATTCTATTCTATTCTAACAATTAAACTTACCTTCCATGTCCCAAGTCCAAGGATGGGGCAGGTCTTGCCATTATTGAAGGTCACTGCGGGCACGGCCATGGTCAGGAATTGAAGGTATAGTCTATTTTATTAGTAGATGGTTTCGTGTCGAACACAACACGCGACATGAACTGACCGGCGCGCGGGTGTATTTATAAAGAGGTTATGGTTAGGCTGGGGTTTACTTAGGTCGATTTTACCATTTTTACCGAGCGCCGAGCGAGCACGCATTTTAATACCGTTTTAACTTGTGAAGTGTTAGGGCTTCTCGGTAGGTTGACAAGTCAAGATTCGGGTAATAGCTCTGTTTATAAAGAGAAAATGCATGCCTTTAATAGTAATCCATTTCCTTGTGTTCCCGTGACTCCCGTGAGTGGAAACAGCTATCAAGGTTGTCAGTATAGTCCAGGCATGTGCAGGTGGAAAAATGTGTTAAACCAGTGGCTCTGCACGGCTATCACAAGCCGCCGTGCGATTTTTCTCTCACTATCCGTCTCTCTCTCTCTCTCTTATTAGAACACTTAGAACAAAAGGTATAGTGCAAGAAAAATCGAGAGTATGTCGCGGCCCTCTCATGATAGACGTGCTGAGAGCTGTACTGAACTACAAGAGAACTTAAAGATAGACAAACTAACACGTGTAAAGAGAGGTAGCTATTTATCTCTATGCTACAGTAAATTAATCTCAATACATACTAAGCTAGCTACATAATACAAGCTAGTACATATAAAATAAAATATTATACACGTAGTATAAATAAATATTTATCTATTTATGTATAAATAAAAGTAATCACTACATAGTGAAGTAGTGGCACAGGAACAAAAGTTTCATGTGCTCTGCCTACCCCTTTTAGGGTTAAAGGCGTGAATGTATGTATGTACTATCTGATGCCCGCGGCTTCGCCCACGTGGTTATAGGAAAATGTAACATATTGAATTTTCCCGTGGGAATTAGATGTTTTCCCGCTGGAAAAAGTAGCCTATGTCACTCTCCAGCTTCTAAACTATCTCCATACAAAAAATCACATACGACGCTCCGTTGCGACGTGAAAGAAGGACAAACATAGGTACACACCTTCGCATTTATAATATTAGTAAGGATGTATGTATAGTATAAAACAAAGTCGCTTCCCGCTGACTGTCCCTATGTATGCTTAGATCTTTAAAACTACGCAACGGATTTTGATGCCGTTTTTTTTAATAGATAGAGTGATTCAAGAGGAAGGTTTATATGTATAATATAGTAGGTCCGTGCGAAGCCGGGGCGGGTCGCTAGTATTTACATAATTTACAAATAGTATCCAATTAAATCACAAGTCATTGGAGAGCTACACCTTTTTTAGCTTATCCTTGAGCGATGCCACAGACCGGAACTGATTAAAAAAATGTATATTAATAAGTATATACTAGAATTGATAAGTCGGTTACTAGGAGAGTAGGCATTAGTATAGGTTAGGTTAGAATAGGATACTCAGCCAAAATATTGGTCTACCAATTTCGACTATAATTTGTACATGAATGTTATAATTCATTTAATTCATCTATTATTTGCAAACCATGGTATTACAATACATGTAAAAAAAAACTTTATTTCAGACCGGTTGATCCATAGTATGTTAGTAACAGGCGACTTAAATCTAAATTAGGTTAGTGACAGTAGGCAAAAAAAAACACCATTTTTGAATGATAAATTGGGCAAGGCCCTTAATCACAAGTATAACAAGGGAAGGGTATAGAGTACATCATGTACCCCGTTTTGGGGCAAAGCAAAAGCGTATAGTTAACTTAACCTATAAGTAGAATAAAAATATCAAACACTAACATTTCCTATAAACAATGTCCATTGACTACTTAACATTCAAAAGTAGTAGAGCACGTTCTTGGCTTATAGGGTCGAACACACAGCACCGTCGCGGGCGCGCGGCGCGATATTTCCCTACAAACCGCTTGAGTGGTCAAACAGGCTGCGCCCCGTCGGCAACGCGCCCCGCTTCTGTCGCGCCCCGCCAGCCTCCCGCCGCGCGACCGCGACGGGTGAGCGCCGCGTCAGTGTGACGCCCGACAGCGGAGCGCGCGGTGCGTACGTGATGCTGGCGGGTCGATGGCGCGAAGCCAGCGCGAGGCGCGCGGGACGCGCGCGCGTTGCTGGCTGGTTGATGGCGTGCTCTGTGTGGCGGCCGTCCCGCGCGCATCACGCGCTCGTCAAGCACCGCTACCGTCCCACTGGCAGTCTGTTCGACCCTTAACTGTATATTATAATTATAACCAACAAACTCAGAAAACAGTTATTTTAAGTTTTTTGCATTTTAATACTTAAGTGGTTTATACCAAAATAAAGTCTGTCGCAGCAGTGAAACCGTATCCTAACCTCGCACGTAACTGACGTAGACTATGGAATTATCAGTTCCAGCTCAAGGTGACGGCGGCGTCAAGGGAAAACAGCTCTTATAGCGCCTATATAAGGACTTCAGCAGATGAGCTACTTGTTTACAATGAATTTATGGTTACTAGGGATATCATCTAAAATTGAGCTTTATATCCTTGTTTATAAGATTAAATTTCAAATGACTGTCTATATCGAAATTCTAAATACGAACTCAATTCTCGATCATCCGAGTTACTCTCCCAGGCTCGTACTTTATAGATTTAGTGTTGTTTGAAAGTAACCTTATTTTGTATGGTTTAAAGCTCTATTTGGAATATTTCCGAGGAGTGATAAAACTGATAAAGCAAGGAATGTTAGATTTTTATTGTTGTTCTAGTGTGGAAACATTTTGAGCCTCGGTTTTCCATGAGTTTATAACAGCAAGAACGATAACAGCGAGTCAAGAGGTGTTTTGCCACATTGCATACAAAATTCACCAAATTTAAAATTACGACTTCAGTACAGTATTAATTGTAATAAATCGTAATTTCAAATTGTATACGTTAAAAACTTGAAAATGTCGTTATTAATTGGTAAATAAGTAAAAACAGAATTAATAATTTAATTTAAAAACAAAGTTTTAACCGAAAAAAAGCCACGAAAACATTTCAACATTTATTTTCCAATTTACCACATGAACTGATTTCCGCGAGCAAATGCGTTGATTATTAGAGAAAAAAACCGAATCGCTGTAGGTACTTATGTGGGCTGATAATATTTGAGGCCTTCCGTCGATTCCACAAGGATCACCTTATTGCACTTCTAATAGTTGCTATTTCAACGGAATATCTTATCAGAATCTGTGATATGCTTTTGTACTTTTAAGTACATACTTAATTGAGGAATTCCATAAGTCATCTGTGGTCTTCATCATCAATTCCACTCCACCAAATTTATGATTTCCGGGTAAATACACGAGTTACTTATACTTAATAGAAAATACCAACATCACTACACGCGTGCCTAATATAATTGAGGAGTTCCCTCAATTCCTCACGGATCCCATCATCCAACTGAATTTTTGAAAAGAATGGGACTCCCCTTTAAGCATATAGGTACTTACAAAAATACAAATCGGCTCATTAATGACGGAGTTCTGAGGTAACACACATTGAAAAAAAAATTACAACCGAACTGAGAAACTCCTCCTTTTTTTTGAAGTCTGTTAAAAATAGAGCATTCATTCCTATTATATGTCTAAAGGTGTTATCATGCATGTCAACTAAATACTCTTATATCGAATAGTACAGTCAAGTGCAAAAATATGTAATCGATAATATCCTCTCATAAATAAGTACCAAAACCAGGGATTGTGACCGGGTTTTTTTTGTATGGGAACGTAACCGTTACTTTTTTGTTCTTTGTTAATTAATCTAACAATACGCAAGTACCTCAAAACACAACTGAGTCCTACATATGAAGTATAAAATAGTTCGAGATATGTGGTTTTTTCGAGGTTTTTGCAAAAAACCGGTCACAATCCCTGACCAAAACCTTAACCCGCTGACATAAGAGTCATGGGACATATTTATGAGTAAGTTGTATGTGAAGGTGCAAGAGTTGGTGAAGCGGAGTGGGGTGCTGATGAAAACACTTAAAAGATCTTCAGGATTTATTTCACACATTAATATATTAGTGTAGTACATACGTGTACAGCGTTCCGAGGCTTGGCAGGAAGAGAAGGGCATAGAGATCGTGATTTGGGTTTTTAAAGCTGTGACCATAGACTGTGTAAGGGTGGACATTCATTGAAACTGATACCCATTCACTATCACTTCCCCTCACACTTCACATTTATGAAGACAAAGTACATGACACACATACATATGCATTAACATTAAGGCTCTACTATTTTCAAATTCAAATCATGTACAAAATTAGAGTGCTTAAGACCAGACAAAGCTTTAGTTAGAATATCCGCTATCATCTTATCAGTAGGCAAATACTTAGTTAATATATCATATTTCTTAACTATTTCTTTTACATAGTGATATCTCAAATCGATATGCTTTGTCCTCTTGTGACAATATTCACGTATCTCTAGGAGTCTCAACGCACTTTGGTTGTCGCTATAGAGTGTACAACACATTTGTTTATCAAAAATTTCATTCATGAAATTCCTGACAAAGCAAAGTTCACGACAGGCATCGCCAAGAGCTAAGTATTCTGCTTCAGTACTGCTGAGTGCAGTGCATCGCTGCTTACGAGATTCCCAGTTAACGGTTGAGTCACCTATTTTTATTACAAAGCCACTGTATGACTTCCTATCACAGTCATTAGCGAAATCCGCATCTGCGAATACTGAAACGTTAAAATTACCACTTTTAACGAATATGAGACAATAATTAATTGTCCCTGACAAATATCGCAGGACTCTTTTCGCTGCTATCCAGTGATCTTTTGTAAAACAATTACAAAATTGGCTAAGTTGTGACAAAGCAAAGCTAATATCAGGCCGACTGCAAACGGATAAATACATGAGGCACCCAATCAATTCTCTGAATGGATAAACATTTTCTGATAAACAATCTGTATCTTGCTTGGGTCTCTCAAGTTTACAATTACTTGCCATTGGACTAGAAACACTTTTACAATTGGACATGTTAAACTTTAACAGTAATTTTCTTATATAGTCTGACTGAGACAAAGCTAATGTACCACGCTTCCTGTCCCTTGATATCTCAATGCCCAAACAATTTTTCAAAGTTCCTAACTGTTTGGAGTTAAATTCAGACTGTAACAGTTTACATAATGTTTCTTTTTCATCCTTATTATTCCAAAAAATATAAAAGTCATCCACATAAAGGGCAATCATTATTAAGCTCCGATCTGACCTTTTAATGTATATACAAGGCTCACATTTACTTTGCATGTAACCGTTTTTAATTAACACACTATTTACTTTATGATTCCAAACTCTGCTGGCCTGTTTCAGACCATATATACTCTTGTTTAATAAGCAGACTTTATTTTCATTACAGATATACCCTAATGGCTGTTCCATGTATATTTTCTCAGTTAAGTCTCCATGTAAGAATGCTGTTGTTATATCTACATGTTCAATTTCCATATCTAATTCATTAGCAATACAAAACAATAAACGCATCGTCGAGTGACGAACTACTGGAGCAAAGGTTTCATCATAATCAATGCCTTGTTTCTGAGAGAAACCACGAGCTACTAATCGCGCCTTATACTTTGCATTACTACTACTTGAACCTGAAGATCCATTCTTTAACTTAAAGACCCATTTGCATTTTACTACATTACTATTTAAGGGCCTATCTACAAGGGTCCATACATTATTGGACATTAATGAGTTAAACTCAGATTGCATGGCTGTTTGCCATTCTTGCCTTTGGGGGCTATTCATAGCCTCTTCGTAAGTAAGAGGTTCATTGACAACTAGACATTTATTGGTGACTAGCAATGACGAGTCTGACAAATTATAATCATTGTACCTGACAGGTTTATTGCAACGCGTGCTGCGCGCGGGATGTTCGCGTCGCTCGCAGCCAGCTGCTGGCTCCGGTTCGAGCATAACTTCCCCTCGAACATTCCGCTCGTTGCAGGACGATGATGACGCTGAGGGCACATAGGACTCACTGTCAGACACAGGCTCCGGCTCAAGCTCTGTATCTTCCCCTCGAACAGACTGTTCCTCGGGTGATGATGGCAGCGAAGTATGACCTGGCTCATTGTCATCTGCGGCACTGCTCCATGATATATCGTTATCTGAAACCACATCATTGTTTGCATTAGAATTATTTGTGATATCATTATTTTTACTGTCATCAGACTCATTATTAATTGAAATATCATCAAAAATTAAAATGTCATTATTCATTAAAATATTATTTTCATCTGATCGTGTTTGACACAAGTCACCATTCAATAAAATATTAATATTACTAGATTGTGTTTTACGCAAATCATGTTGCACAAAATTAGTGGGGCTCTGTAAAATATTTTTCATGGTCATAT
This sequence comes from Epinotia bilunana, assembly GCA_947049275.1. Lineage (NCBI taxonomy): Eukaryota > Metazoa > Arthropoda > Insecta > Lepidoptera > Tortricidae > Epinotia > Epinotia bilunana. The sequence continues at coordinate 1,478,264 of OX346276.1, forward strand.
TATAAAATTCATTTTCTAAAAATATTACATTTCTGGAAATAATAACATTTTTAAGATTCAAAGGGTCTAATAATTTATAGCCTTTAGAGTGTTCTGCATAACCAACAAAAATGCAATGTTTTGATCTGGCATCTAATTTGTCACGTTTGCTGGCATCTATAAGAGACAATGCTTTACAACCAAACACTCGCAAATGACTAAGATCAACTTTGTTACCAGACCACACTTCTTCAGGAGTCTTGCCAGGTACACTAGCAGTGGGCGACCTGTTTTTTAAATAAATTGCAGTTGAGACTGCTTCAGCCCAAAAATGCTTACCTAGGCCAGATTCCCGAAGCATGCTCCGAGCTTTCTCGAGAAGCGTCCTATTTTCACGTTCGCTTACCCCGTTCTGTTGAGGTGAATATGGAACTGTGGTCTCATGAACAATGCCTTCTTTTTGTAAATAATCCCTGAATCTATGACCACAATACTCCCCACCTCTGTCACTTCTCAGCCTCTTTACGACACAACCTGTTTGCTTCTCAGCGGTAGCTTTAAATAAAATAAATTTGGACATTACCTCAGATTTGTGTTTTATGAAGAAACCAAATGTCTTCTTTGAAAAATCATCTATGAAGGTCACCATAAATCTTGATCCACCCAAACTGCTTACAGGAAACGGACCGCACACGTCCGAATGCACAAGTTCCAAAAGCTGCTTGGCCCGTGTGGCCTCCCCTTTGGGAAACGCCACAACTTTCTGCTTCCCCTCAGCACATGACACGCAGTTCTGTAATTGTTCATGCTGAGGCTGCTGAAACATCAGACCTGAAACCAAACTTTTTAGGGTGTGCATACCTCTGTAACCTAAATGGCCCAACCTTTTGTGCCACAAATCCATGGGCACCACCCTGGTTGAAGTATTTGCCACCTGTGAATCATAAGATTGACCTACCCCTTCAATGTCCAAATGATAAACCCCATTAACTTTAGTGCCGGATAAAATGGTAGTGTTTTCTCTAAGTACAAGGCATTTTTCTTTTACAAAATTTACAGATATGGTCTTCTCACATAATTTACTTACACTTATTAAATTGGTTGAGAGATCTGGTACAAACATGACATCTGTTAGAGTAATATTGCCGTACTTGGTTCTAAAAAACACATCTCCTCTACCAACACATGTTAAGTTCTGGCCATTAGCTACCGTGACATTATCAGAAACGCTTTTAAAATTTATAAAATTACCTTTAACACAGCTCATATGGGAACTAGCACCCGAATCAACTAGCCACTGATCATTACAAAAATTGTTACATGTTAGCGCTAAAAGTACATGTTCCTCACTCTTAGTCTTCCTTTTATCATTTCTTAATTTGTAACATTTTGATTTTATGTGTCCAATTTTATTGCAATAGTTGCACTTGATATTGCTTCGGCGAGCAGCGAGGGCTGTATCCATAGATGTGTTCATATGTTGAATCCCGTTGCCATTGCCACGTCGATGTTCTTCTTGCAGGAGCCTGGTGCGCACAAGCTCACTCGTCAGTGACAGGGACACGTTGGCGGATTCCAAACTTGATACTATTACATCATACTCTTCTGGCAGCCCGCTGAGAAGCAATTCTGCGACTTCTGCATCTTCAATAGTCTTGCCAATATCGGCAAGTTGTTGGACTAAATCCGTCACGCCTTCGATATAGGCGCTCATATCAGGGTAATCGATGTACTGGGAGCGATGAAGTTTACGTAGTAAACATACTCTTCTGTAAAATCCTTTGTCTTCAAATACCTTAGACAGGTTATCCCACGCTTCACGTGCTGTCGTGGCATTTCTCACATATTGAAGACATGTAGGTTTAACGGAGAGACAAATACGAGCTAGTGCTTTTTGGATTTTAGTTGCGTCGGTTTCCACGCCCGAAATGCAGTCCCTTAGATTTTCAAGCGTCAGTGCCATCTCTATGTAAAATTTCCATGTGGAATAATTGGAAACTCCTTCCAATTTGGCAAAAGAATAAAGGCGAACTTCATCAGCACTCATTGTGAATTTATATATATTTTTAGGTTATACAACGCGAACTCGCCCGAGCCGGGAGGACGATCCACAAAATGCAACCACCACTTTCTTGACCGCTTCACAATAAAAATTATAAATCGCAGTGTGTATAGCTCTGGGCTACATAACCTGAAGGTGCAAGAGTTGGTGAAGCGGAGTGGGGTGCTGATGAAAACACTTAAAAGATCTTCAGGATTTATTTCACACATTAATATATTAGTGTAGTACATACGTGTACAGCGTTCCGAGGCTTGGCAGGAAGAGAAGGGCATAGAGATCGTGATTTGGGTTTTTAAAGCTGTGACCATAGACTGTGTAAGGGTGGACATTCATTGAAACTGATACCCATTCACTATCAGTATGCACACATATTTTTACACTTGACTGTACGCTTTTTTGTCAAATAACTGTATAGCTCTGCACGGCTAGCACGCGACGGCGCGCGAGCTCTCTCGATTTTTCCTATCCGTCTCTCTCTTATTAGAACACTTAGAAGAAGAGGTATAGTGCGATAAAAATCGAGAGTATGTCGCAGCCGTCGTGTACTAGACGTGCTGTTTTGAATTTAATTACATCCTCTATATGTAGTATGGCTTTGGGCAAATTATTACCTAAAAAATATGGATTTTTCCGAGTAAGTACCTAAGGCGGTAAAAAAAATCATCCCCGCTTTGGGTGCAGGGGACACCCTAAACAATTTTTTTCAAAATTTTGTTGTACTGTTTTGTCAGCGTGATTGATTTATATACCCATGCCGAATTACAGTTTTCCAGTAGTAATGGTTACTGAGCTAAGCCGAAGACGGACGGACGGACGGACGGACATGGCGAAACTATTTTTCTCTTCTACTTCGTCATGTCCATGTAAATTGCGCAAACCATTATTCTCTTATCAACGGACGTCATAAATCGTTTGTAAGAGCTCGAATATGGCCATATTGATAGATTTATTTTTCCGAAAGCCATTTTGTTCTTTTGCAAACAGGTTGTTTTTTTTTCGAAAAATGCGTATATCATTAATGAACCTTTCGCCGATTTTTGCGAAAACCGGTATCAAGGTTACTGGGCGATAATTACCCCCTTATTAGGCCTTTTGTACGATAAGTTATTCTTATGTGCAATAAAGATTAAATAGTTTTTTTTTTTTGTCATTGATATGTATTATTTCATGGTTGACAATTTACTTAATAAAGATACATTTTCTAATAATTATTTATATCACATATCCCTTGTCGCCTTTCTTGCTATTATCACTGCCACTCATGTCCCCGCATTAGTGACGCCGACCGATTGCGCATGATCGCGTAAAAATCGTTTGTACGCGCCTCCGCAAACATGAAAAAGAAAAAGAAAAATGCTTTATTGGTAACAAACAGTGTTTACACAAATTAAGAAAGGGTTGGGACCTTCTAGTAAGTATATGACAATACTTGTGACAGAAGATCCCGCTCTTCCAGCATCTAGTTTAGAGGTATAACCAATAGTAAACAAAGTTAACATGTAGGTAGATAAGTTAAGTATGTTAAGCTAAGTTACGTTAAGTTAAGAACGATTATATTTATTATAATATTTGTGCTAAAAAACTAAAACCTAAGTGTGTGTGTGTGTGTGCGCGTGCGTGCATGCGTAATAGACATGAACTAAATGTCATAGAAGGTGGTATATTTAATTTTCTATTTTTGATGCAATGAATCATATCAATAATTAAAACATAGCGGAAGCACTGCAATATCGTGGCAGCTTCAACGTTGTTGTATTGTATGCGCAGCGCATTGTGCGACCGCCGAGTGTAGCCGGCCTACAGGCTACAGGTGTAAAATGTTTGACAAAAAGCCTTAAAAGGTGTTTTTACGTCATTATTACACCCCGCAAACCTACGGGCCAGCATGTTTCCCCTCACAGCCAACGCCCTGCGCTCTCTCTCAATGTCGAGATCGTCTGATAGCCCCTCGGTGACCCAATGACCAAGGTACTTAAACTTATTCGTGACTAAGCATTTCTCCTCCCAGTCACCGGAGGCACTGTCTGGCACCTCTTTTTCCCCGCCTTAAAGACTTAAGGGCTGAACAAAACCATGTCATCCGCATAACTGATGTTATTCAACGGTCTACCATCAATAGAGCATCCGACATAGGCTTTGTTGAGTTCCTCCATCAAGCGGTTAACATAAAGCCGCGTTCACATTTGTCTGTCGTGTTGTGTTGTGATGCTCTCTGTCGTGATGGCTGCTGTTCACATTTATCGGACGTATTATGACGCATTGTATATCAGTTCGGTCTTGGCTCTCGGAGGAGGATGTTCGTCGTCCATACTTCACGTTTGGCTATGACGCGTCACAATACAACACTGGCGCGTGCACACTAGTCTGATGCGTCGTGTCGTGTCGCTGCACCGCCACCGCACCTCACCCGTTCTGACGCGGACCGGGATCGCTTAAAAGTGATGCGACACAACATAAGCCGTCACAACACACGGCATCGGATAAATGTGAACGCAAACATATTTAATGTAGCAAACCGATACCGTTCTGATGCATCACAACACAACACGACAGACAAATGTGAACGCGGCTTAATACTGGACAGTGCTCTTCAAACAGAAAATCACAGACTAAGTAGTAGGCAGTCCATGTTGAAACCCAAACTGTGCGTCATTTAGATGTATACTGTTTAGATAGATGCTTGTCCAGTCTGTCCAGAACTTTAGCCACTATAGTCGCCAACGAGATAGGTCTGTAATTGCTCACTGAGGAGTCACCTGTATTATTTTTAGTAATAGGCACTACTATGGTTCTCATCAAATCCGATGGTATATAAGAGTGACTCACAAAAAGGTTAAATAGAAGTGCCAATACCCGCGGTAGGTGCACGCCAGCGTTTTGCAGATGCTCGATGCTGAGACCGGCAGGGCCCGGCGACTTTCCCCTCTTCATGCTCTTTATAGCAAGTTGTACATGCTTCGCCGTGAAGCGCACAGTAGGTTTACGGGCTCAGCACCGGGCAAATGCACTGACCTACCCAGTGGCAACGAGACCTCAGAATGCTCTTTAAACGAGTTTGCAATGTCAGCCGGGCCCGCTACGCTCACAGGGACACTCAGGGTTTTGCATTCAAGCGATTTGTTTGCATCCAGAAATTTACAAACTGTTTAGCTGAGTGGTGCCACGCAATCATGTTCATTTTTATTTGCTCCTGGTTGTTTTGACACCACTCGATTTAAACACTGCGAGTTTCACACATACGCGCATGAATGGGCCGTTGAGATTTTTTTGTTTTTTTTGCTGTTACGAAAGTAGAATTGTGAACCCAATCGTGATCTTAGAGTACTTATGATGTGTGTAGATAAAGTAATGTATGCAACTGTACATAATTAGGCCTTAAGACACTCGTGTGATCCTATTATGAAACTCGCTCACGCTCGTTTCATAAAACCACACTCATATATTTTTGATCCCGCTCATTAAGGATCAGTTGCACTACTATTGTTGCTATTCCATCGATACTTACACTATTAGTTTTTTTAATGATTTAATAATTGATGAATGTCATCATAACTAGTCGGAATCATAAATAATGAATTAGATGAATGGAATGTCAGGTGTCATATTTATGTCTAGCATTATGATTATTATTCTCTTTATTTATGTTTTGTCTTAAGGCTATGTTTTTACAGTAATTATATCAGAAATAAAATAAAACATTCATGCATTAAAATCATTATAATAACCTAACCTAAGGTGCCGCCGGCAGCGAGGCGGGGGCTAAGCCACCTGTGGTCAGGACGACAGAGAGAGGAACCTCCTGACTATCCTCGCAATGTACTGGAGTATCTGACCCTTGATCCAGCCATCTACCGATAGTCTCTTGAGATGTTGGTAGAGACTCTTCGCTATTAGTTCGCAGACACGACTATCGGGACAATGATCGTCGGATCAACATCCCACATGGCGGTTACCTTGTGAGCCAGGTCAAGGTGTTTGCTGGATTTGTCCTTTTCAGCCTTCACGAGGTTCTCATCATTGGGGATGGTGACGTCGTCGTGTACTGCCTGGCGTTTCGATCGATCTGTCAGCACGATATCTGGCCTATTATGCCATGTATGTCTAGAATTATGCTTATTACACTCACTGGCAGAAAATTTGGCCCAAAAACTTTTCGTGATTTCAAACTATAAATTGAATAGATTAAATAATGATTTAAATAATTAAATGCATTTTTCTAAGTTTCTCCAATATTCATCAGAGTAATTGTTTCTTTGGGATGTCGTGATTTTTTTTAAGGGCGTTGCGTGGATACCGGACGGTGTCTTAATACAGCTGCGACGACGTTAGCTGCGGACCTCCCTTGGGACCTGACAGCGCTGGTGCTAGCTGGGGTCCACCAATACAAGGCTGGGAAAAGAGTAGCAGGAGAATTCCCTGTCTGGGAAGGGATGAAGCGCGGCTGGGCTTCGGCACTGGCCGAATCGCTACGCCAGTGGGAGGAGGAGCTGGCAACAGCAGAACTTGGCCTTTCGACGGTGGGAGCGATACTGCCTCATCTGGAGCGCTGCGTCGACAGGCGACACGGAACGTTGACGTTCCAAGTGGTGCAGATACTTACTGACCATGGATGCTTTGGTAAGTATCTGCATCACATAGGGAGAGAGGCAACCCCCTGTTGTCACGAGTGTGGCGCGCCTGTCGACACAGCGCTTCACACTTAGAGTTTACCGTGTGATATTGTGTGTACTCGATCGATTTCGATGAAATTTGGAATATAGGGGTTTAAGTGTGGGGGCGAAAAATCGATCTAGCTAGGTGTCATGTCTGAGAGAATTCGTTTTCTTCGTATTTTCCCTGTTTTTACCCGACCCGAGCTCGTTCGCCCAGGGACTCTTCTTTAATCGTGGAGAATATTTAAATATTTCCAAAGAAGTGCTCGTTTTCTCTTGCAACCCAATACCCTTTAGTGATCCATTTCCAGTCCTCGTCAGCCTTAGACGTTCCCGAATACTCTAGTCCTCAAGGCGGTGGTTTTGGCAAGTCCTCATCAGCCTTGGACTAGATCACCCTGGAATCGTCCCCGTGGCGGTGGTTTTGGCAAGCCCTCGTCAGCCTTAGGCTTCCCGAATTAACGCTCCCACTAATATCCCGTAGTTTGTAAGGATAGGTCCGCGACCGCGTTCATCCGTACCGTAGATTCTAGTATTTGATTATCGTTAAATAAATGGGCGCAAGACCCTTATTTGTTATAACCTAGCCTGTGTTCATATTGCATTCGCCCTTAGATCCCCCGTAGTACCCCTGAGTTAGTCTGGAAACAAATCATTTATTTGTCCAACATTGGTTACAGGATTTTGCAGAATTATGGTCAGTTTCACTATGTGGCGCCTTACAAATTGTTGAGCATTCATGTCAAAGTCACTATCATTTATATATTAATTTATGGTATACTTAATAACTTCTATAAGCTAGAACATTTTTAAGGCTTTTTTAAATATATGTAGTTGATCTATTGAAATTAAACACTTTGGTAGATTAAATATCTTCGGTGCCATTCCAATTTTTTTTTTGGAATGTCATTGTTTTGGGTATCATTGGGTATTTTATTTTATGTTGTAAACGAGTGCTCTTAAAGTTTAGGTACAAATGGGGGTTACATTTCACGAAAACACACATTTCATAGATATACAAACTAGGAAGAGTTAGGATCTTATGTCTTTGAAAATGGGGCTTACAAGATTCCAAAGAACTGATACCTACTTACCACATAAAGATCTTAGACACCTTTTCTGCGCTCGAAACGCAATTTCTCGATCTGTCGAGTTCCCCCAGAATATTATACCGTATCTTAAAGTTGAAGTCACAAATGCATGGTAAGCGGGGCTAAAGTAGTACATTTAGCCCCTAGGGAGAATATGTATAGATATTTATGATTTTTAGAACATTTTAAATAGACCAATCAAAACACGGCGAGTACATCACTCACCTTCGGTTTGCTGACGATATAGTAGTCTTGGCTGAGACCATGGAGGACTTAAGCACGATGCTCGATGACCTCAGTAAAGCTTCCGAGCGAGTTGGTCTAAGAATGAACATGGATAAGACGAAGATCATGTCAAATGCCCATGTAGTACCAACTCCCATTACAATCGGACCATTTACGGTCGAAGTGGTAGACGATTCTGTATGTATGTACCTAGGACAGACTATCCAGTTAGGTAGGTCCAACTTCGAGAAAGAGGTCAATCGTCGAATCCGACTCGGCTGGGCAGCGTTCGGGAAGCTACGGCACATCTTTTCGTCCAATATTCCGCAGTGTCTCAAGACGAGAGAGAGAGAGATGACATATGGCACTGAAACGTGGTCGCTTACTATGGGCCTCATAAGAAGGCTCAGTCACCCAAAGGGCAATGGAAAGGGCCATGATGGGAGTTTCTCCGCGTGATCGCATCAGAAATGAGGCTATCTGCGCAGCAGAACCAAGGTAACCGATATATAGCCCTCCGAATCGCTAGTTAAAAAATAAAAAAAATAAATAAAATAAATTAAAATAAAATAAAATGCATTTATTTCGGACCATTAAAAAAAATCCATATCTTGTTAGTAACAATTCGGTACTTAAATAAATATATTAGTTCTATGCCTACAACTTAAATGATGAGAGGACCAGTGCTTAACTAAATTGCTGTCCCATCTATCGGCTACGACTGTCAGGAGACTGTGGCCGCTGCCGCGAACCCTACAGAGCGTCGCGGCGCAAAAGTGGCAGTGGGCGGGGCACATAGCACGTAGAACCGATGGCCGTCGGGGCGGAAAGGTTCTCGAGTGGCGACCACGTGCCGGAAGGCGCGGCGTGGTAGGCCCCCACAAGGTGGACTGATGACCTGGTAAAGGTTGCGGGAGTCCGCTGGATGCGGGTGGCGCAGGACCGGTCACTTTGGCACTCTTTGGGGGAGGGCTATGTCCACTAGTGGACGTCTTTTGGCTGGTATGATGATAATGATGAATGAGGTTTTTTCTCTAATAATCAACGCATTTGCTCTCGGAAATCAGTTCATGCGGTAAATTGGAATATAAATGTGCTGTGTTGTGTTGTTTCGTGGCTTGGCCGAGTACTAAATTGAAGTCGGTTAAAACTTTGTTTTTAAAGTAACTACTACTCACTAGGTACTTATTTAGGTGTCTACCTAGCTTCACCTTACCTAATAACACTAGTTTTTAGCGATGTCGAAAGAAGAAGGAGTGCAGTACACTCATCATCATCATCTCACCCGTCACGAAACTAGACCTCAACCTACGCTTAGTTACTACGCATCGCGGTGTCAAGATATATTTGTGGGTGAGCGTTGAGGTGAGCTTCAAACAAGTTACCAGAATAGGGGGGCTGATTTTACGTCCACTGCGAGACAGGACAGGCATCTGGTTGCCTCTCGGTCACCGCAACTACCGGTCATTGGTCTGAACGAAAATCGAACCTTACCTATCTGTATTTTTAGGGTTCCGTAGTCAACACGGAACCCTTATAGTTTTGTCATGTCCGTCTGTTGTTGATTTGAAAGTTCGCTGTGTCCACAGCTAGTGACAATAATGTCGCAATCCAATCACAAATCCAAAACCGCACAGTAATGGCAGTAAGTAATAGGGACTCCGTACCGCAAAAGGAAAAAACTGAACCCTTATAGGATCATGTTGTTGTCCGTCTATCTGTCAGTTCAAGACCCTTTTCCTTAGGGAACTCTTAAGGGTCGAACAGACTGCCAGTGGGACGGTAGCGGGGCTTGACGAGCGCGTGATGCGCGCGGGACGGTCGGTCACACAGACCACGCGCGCATCGCGCCATCAACCAGCCAGCAACGCGCTCGCGTCCCGCGCGCCTCGCGCTGGCCTCGCGCCATCGACCCGCCAGCATCACGTACGCACCGCGCGCTCCGCTGTCTGGCGTCACACTGACGCGCCGCGCACCCGTCGCGGTCGCGCGGCGCGCCCATCGCGGGCGCGCGGCGGGAGGCTGGCGGGGCGCGACAGAAGCGGGGCGCGTTGCCGACGGGGCGCAGCCTATTTGACCACGCTAGCGGTTTGTAGGGAAATATCGCGTTGCGCGCCCGCGACGGTGCTGTGTGTTCGACCCTTTAGACGTAGATAATTAGTTGAAATTAAAAACCATATACCTACTCAGGACTCCGGTCTACAGTCCCTGGAAGCTGTGAAAAAATCAAACTTCTTAGAAGTTTGATTTTTAAGAGTCCGCAGTAAGCTCCCATTCTCCATACAAACGTAGTTACGCTCTCATTTTAAAACTACGTCTTGGCTTGTAACGAAACTTTGCATGTACAATGACATGAGGTATATCTATGTCTGTAACTAGTTTATGCTTTAGCTTCAGATACCATATTAAAAATAATACAGCGAATTTAAGTTTTTCATACAAAAACTTGTTTTGCTGTATTTCATTTGTTTTATAAACTGGAAGCACATAAACGAATTACAGACATAGATATACTTACCTCATGTCATTGTATATGCAAAGTTTCGTCACAATCCAACACGTAGTTTTAAAATGAGAGCGCAGTGTGTTAAAAACCCCTATTTTGTCTCGCCTAGTTTTTTTTTGAAAATCATATAGATTGCATGATTACAAACAGCAGATTAAAACTCCGACGTCGATACGGCTTATAATTTTTTTATAACAAAATCTCAAAGTTTGCTCAAACCCGGGTCATGAATTTTACAAAATAAATAATTATTGAAAACTAAATTACTTATTTAAGTTTTGTTTATACCGGTTTAACAGGCGTATAATGCCTTAGCTCTCCATAAGTTTTTGTATAGTTCCTATAATTAGATAAGAAAAAATCAATTTGTTTCTCATTTTTCATTTTTATTTTTTTATTCTTGAATAAAGCCGTATTAGCACGAAATTCCAATAGTAAACGGTGCTTATAAAAGCTATTACCAACAGTATTAAAATTACGTGCTAATTCCGTGTTATTCAGAAGTTAGAAGTAATATGAGTTTTATCCGGATTTCTTGTGGTTATGGTTGTCACTTCAGGTTTGCTATACCCGGGTCTGATTGTTTTTAGTTTCGAACGTATAGATCTATTTATGAATGTGTGATCAGTTATTGCATTGTTATCCTTAAGATTTGGAGAAATCTCCACTTACTTATCTTTCAAGCCCAGTGTGACGTAAACTGTTGGAACATAATAACTGTATTATTATACTCGTAAAAAGAAGTCCGCGGTAATTTATGGAAGCAAATAATTGTGCCAACTTAACCAACATAATCGTTTTTGTTTTTCTTTATATGTACAATGTGGAAGTCACTATATAAATTAGCATATAATTATTTTTGACAGACTATTTCATTTACACGTTCATTTAATTAGTACCAACAGTCGTGAATCGATCTACACGTTTCGATGAAGTGATAAATTCAGACATGGGAATGAGTCCACCCTCGTTAAGCGAACGCAAAAACCCCTTGTCGATACATGTAGCATTCAGGGACCGGGGGTGAGGCATCATGGAGCCGTTCCAAACTCATGGTGCCACCTTGCCTCAGCAGGACCTGACCCGCCCTGCTGAGGGATGTCCTTCTGGGCACCGACCAGAGGACTTAGTGCGAGGCGGATATGAGGGCGCCAACCCTCATGTTGGTCAGCGAGTGGCACTTTGTGAAGTTGTGGATAGTGCCACAACCGGCACCCTTCAACCTCCGGGGTTGTTGGCAAATACGTGTGGAGATGACAGCGGAAGCAGTTCTGGCACTAAAATTTTAACCCGGTTAGGTGCTTACGAATTATTGAAGTGCAAGGATTTGTCAGCACCTGAACGAATGCGTATTGTTTTGGGCTATTTTATTTATGTATTTATTTATTTAGGATTACCAACAGATAATAAATCATACATGCACTTATATCTAATTTATAATCGAGACTGATGCTTATCTAATTATAGGTAACCACAACTTACACCAATGCTTTCCTACCTACCTATAGCATGCAGTTAAAATTAAAATTTTATTTGAGTTTATACAGGAAGAAAAATTAAATGGAATGAAAAATTTAAATATTAAAACCAACATAAACTAAGTATTATTTTGCAGTATTTAGGGAACTAAAATATGCCAACACTTTTCGTTTGAAACTATTTATGCTATCATTGAATATATCAATGCCGATGGAATCTGGGAGATGGTTGTACAGTTTGGCCATTCTCGAAAGCGCTGAGTTACGTCCTAAATTTGTTTTAGGTACTCAAGCCAATAGTAAACAACTTATATACACCGAGTCGAGGCATTCTAGCAGGGACAGCTATTTTTATCTTTGTCAGCAGTTCCGGGCAATCCAATCCTTTAGAGTTTACTAACTATTTATTATTTTGGCCCCGAACACGAGTTATCACATAGTACTCCTTATAAATTATCTTGCGAGCATTACCTACTTATACCACGATAACACAGGACTACTAATAACACAAGAATGTAGGTAAACATTGTTTAATAAATTTATTTATTTTTACTTATTACATACCTACGTACAACATGTCACCAAAACAGTCGGGACAGTATAATGTTTGTACCTGCCGCCAATTAATGTCAAACTAAGTACTTCAGGTAAATGAATAATCGATTTATACAAATCTTAAAAAGTTAATCACAAAAACGACTCCATTATCCACTGTATGAAATTTGCCCGAAACTCTGAACACTAATAATAAGTAGTTATTTCATGTTAATAGATCTGGTTACACACCATTACTGGCATCCGGATAAAAGAGGTGACAACCCTGAAGACGAATTTAAATTCTTGATATCTTCTGAATAACACTGAATTAGCATGTAATTTTAATACTGTTGGTAAAAGCTTTTATAAGCTACCGTTTGCTATTGAAATTTCGAGCTAATACGGCTTTATTCAAGAATAAAAAAAAAAAAGAGAAATAAATTGATTTCTTCTTATCTAATTACAGGAACTATACAAAAACTTGTGGAAAGCTAAGGCATTATACACCTGTTAAATCGGTATAAACAAAACTTAAATAAGTAATTTAGTTTTTCAATAATTATTTGGGTCATTCTCAGAGGGCACGTTTTTTGGGCGTCGGGTAGAATAACTTTGTATTCTTGCATATATATGGTATACAAAAAATGTTGGAGGGTAGTTTTAGTTTTATTCTACCTGTAGCAGTTGTAATTTTGAAGATACTCTGTTGAGAACCAGTAATAAAAAAAGTGAAAAGCCTACTTTTATCATGCTCCATCAAGCGTACAGACTCCAAAATTTGGGACAAACCCCTTTGCAACTCGGTAACCACTACTACTACCTAACACCGGGCACTTTTTTATTATAGTCAGTTAAACAAATTTACATTTTGTTATGTTGATTATTATTACAAATGCTTGTATAAAGAAATATGATTTTTTCTCCGCGCGAACAAATTTATGACTAAACTCCGTCATTGGAAGCAAAACAAAAATTGACATCACTATTTGCAAGTTTACGCACATCACTATTACATCGAGCGAGCCAGTTCAGTCTTGTCTGTGACACGGTGAGCGACGGAGGTGCGTTTCGCGACGCTGGGCGATTTTACAAACGTAAGTATCTAATCTCCGTATTTTGTCACTTGCATTTTCTAAACTCCGTTTAGTCATTTATTTTCCTATTGGTGTGATTGATTGTTCTACTATTTAAGTATAATGAATTAAACTATATTACCTGTTAAATGTGTGTAATATCGTTTTACTATATAAGGTAATTTATGAAATAAAAAAATAAAATAGCTTTCTCCCTAGGCTCCGTCAAATAAACTCCGTCAAATATTTAGACGGAGTTGAGAAAAAACGTGTATTTAGTATCTAAGTGAGCAGTCACATGCAAAAAAACATGTTTTACATCACATTTGCTGCTAAAGCGAAGGCCGAAGAAATTAAGTATACTCTCTAGTTCCTTCATTACTGCGAATTTTACATGGACATGTACTATTTACAAACATTGATGTACAGTACCAAGAAAAATAAGCCATGTGAAATTTGACGCATTTTCTTCGTTCTGAACACTAACGACAGCAATTATTTACCCACAATACCGTTTAAATCATTTTTGGAGCTAGGGCTTTTCGTTTAACTTATTTCCTGTTTAAGTAAAACACTGGTGATATTCTAATGTAAGCATTTGTTAGTTTAGAGATGAGTATTAAAAAGCGATTATTCTAAATGCAAAAGATTAAGAAGATCTTAAAAGATCTAAAAGAAATATTATTAAGTGTAACATGTTATTCACTAAGTTAAGTGATTGTTTTTTTTTTTTGTTGATTTTGTTGTTTTCTACCACGCCTTTTAAAATTAGTATACAAATTAATAAAAAAAATAAAAGTAATCAATGCTGTTATTTTTCTTTTCAAACAGTGTTTAATATTTTATATTAAAATATATAAAATATCATTCAGGTTTTAAAGCACTGTATCCATCAACTCCATATCATATTTCTAAACTCCGTATAAAATATATCAACTCCGTCGCAACATTCTCAACTCCGTCTTGGTGAAAAAAACAATGGCTTTTAAAATGTTAGCTAATAGATGTATATGAGGGACAAAAGTATATAAATGATGTAAATAGCTCAATGATTCGTATTTTATACATAATATAGCAGTAAATATACTGTACAAAATCAAGACGGAGTTGAGGCTGAGAACGCCGTATTCTGAGAATGACCCATTTATTTTGTGAAATTCATGACCCGGGTATGAGCAAACTTTGAGATCTTTTTATAAAAAAACTACAAGCCGTATCGACGTCGGAGTTTCAGTCTGCTGTTTGTAATCATGCCATCTGTATGATTTAAAAAAAAAACTAGGTGAGACAAAATAGGGGTTTTTAACACACTGTGGAGCGTAACTACGTTTAGGTATATGGGAAGGTGAAATTCGGCCGAGCTTACTGCGGACTCTTAACGTAAAAAAAGATACGGCCGTTAATGCCATAATAAACGTATATTTCGACACTCAAGCGAAACAAAACTTATAAGGGTACTTGCCGTTGACCTAGAACTACGAAATTTGGCATGTAATGTCTTCTTATATACTACAAGTATTACAGGGAAAAATCTGAAAACTAAACATTTGTAACTACGGAACCCTCGGTGGGCGAGTCCGACTCGCACTTGTCCAAGTTCTTTTATCTCAATATTTCGTTGCTAACGTTGATTTGTGTAGGTACGCTCGCGTTCTTTAATTTAGGACCCTTTTCGCAAAATTATTCCTTGTGTTTCTATACTTTTTGACAGGATCGTCAACCTTAAGTGGGTCCCAAATTAAAGTTCGTGACTGTACGATGAAACTTATAAGTAGGTAAGTGACTGGTGTAGGTATTTGGATTAAAAATTGTAGGTACTTAAGCTAAGTTTTGACGAAGCCATTACCGGCTCACTGGCTTGAAAAAACCGGCCAAGTGCGAGTCTTACTCGCACACGAAGGCTTCCGTACCTATAAAAACGGCAATAAAATCATGTCTGGGAGCCCCATTCCGACTTGGCCGGTTTTTTAGTATTCGTTGTTATAGCGGCAACAGAAATACATCATCTGTGAAAATTTCAACTGTCTAACTATCACGGTTCATGAGATACAGCCTGGCCCCTATTTCACCAACTCGACAATTATCATCTGACAACGACAATAAAATCATGTCTGTTGTATGGGAGCCCCATTCCGACTCGCACTAGGCCGGTTTTTTAGTATTCGTTGCTATAGCGGCAACAGAAATACATCATCTGTGAAAATTTCAACCGTATAACTATCACGGTTCATGAGATACAGCCTGGCCCCTATTTCACCAACTCGACAATTGTCATCTGACAACGACAATTCTCCGTACATTGCTGGATCCACAAGAACAAGCAATGCATGGCGAATTGTCAGTGTCCGGTGACAATTGTCAAGTTGGTGAAATAGGGGCCTGGTGACAGACGGACAGACAGACAGACAGCGGAGCCTTAGTAATAGAATCCCGTTTTTACCGTTTGGGTACGGAGCCCTAAAAATAGACCGGCGCTCCATTCCCGCCAGTGCTGGGAGCCAGTGCTTAGCTAACAAGCCAGCCCCGGTTTCATACATTTTTTTTATATCCGCCCCAGTCCAAGTTCGGGTTACACAGGGCGGTTCCACAACGCTTCGGGAGCTCAAATACGCGAGCCATCCGGTTGCCTCTCGGACACGGAAACTACGCGTCATTAGCGTCATTGCTTTACCTAAGATAGTAGATCCTCTGTAGATATCTATAGTATAACTCTTAATATTCAGCACTTACCTATCTGTACGTGCCTTATGTCAAGACTTGAAAAGAGTTTGAATGTCCGAACTGGCATCCACGCTGACACTAATGACGTTGTCATGAACTGTCAGTAACATCAACATCTAGAATAATTGTTTACAGAAATATTTCTACGAGTTTTTTTTTTAGTTTAAACGTAATAAAATATTATTTTTATGGAAGTAAGTGAGCAACACACAATAATTTCTTTATAGGAGACGCTACACTGCATGCCGGCCGACGCGTGATTCGGCCCGTGTGGATAGTATACTGTGTGGAAGGACAGCGGCCGGCCGAATCAGGGTCAACTCCACACTAGATTTTCTGTGACCTGGCTTGGCCGTCCGCTCTCCGCTGATATCGGCCCATGTAGCGTCTCCTTATAATGTGTTTCGTTGGTAGGTACCTACTTAAGTTCTTGAATGTTTTTAAACGCAAGGTGCGATGACTTACTTAACTATGTTAGCGTAAATCATCAATTCATCATCATTAACCACTTTCGCAACCAAGAACCCGCCTAGTGGGCGCTCCGTAACTTTGCTCAGATAGCCCGCTAGGCGGGATATATGCGCTATGTGTGCCTAACTATAGATGGCTTCAGTCTATGCCAAAGAGCCCGCCTAGCGGGCTCACATCACCGCGACGCGCAGGTTTGACGTTGACGCCAACATAAAAGATTTTTGTTGTTTGGAATATTTTTACCAAATACGGTGCCAGATTTTATTAGTTACCTATCGATAAAAGTTTAGAATATCATTAATCACAAAACCGAATTGGGAATATATTAGGTATGTATACCACAAGGGACAAAACATTGGTATATTACTGCCTTATGGTAGATATTTACAATAATAATTTCATACCACAAACAAAATAAAAATAAAATAACGAAATAATAATGTTTGATCATAAAAATAACTTGACACAGCCCTGCACCCGCATCGTGGGTCGCCGGTAGGTATAGCAAAAAGTGCGCCCGCCTAGTTGGCGCTCGGCGTCCATTATGTGGACCAAAGAACTCGCCTAGTGGGCGCTTATATATTTCTTGGGTTTCTGGTACATTCAAGTTTTAGGTCTGGTTGCGAAAGTGTTAAGATCTTTGCTTTGCTCACTGTCAGTGGATTGAGGATGCGTTGTGTTGAGAGCGAGGGAATTTGTTCCTTCAGCTGTCAACACGGCGAATCCTCAAACATATCAAGGGTCGGCAACGCCTATGTTACTCCTTTGTTACTCCTCCTCCACCGCCACTCTTCTCTATCCATTGCCAGCCTCTCTTTTTTTATACAACGACCGTGGCAAACAAGCCTACGGCCCGCCTGATGGTAAGCGGACACCGCAGCCTATAGACGCATGCAACTCCAAAGGAGTAACATGGGCGTTGCCGACCCTTGATATGTTTGAGGATTCGCCGTGTCGACAGCTGAAGGAACAAGTCCCTCGCTCTCAACACAGCGCATCCCCGGGAGCTCTGGCGACCTTGCTCACCTCCAGGGACACAGCACTACTACAGAGCAAGTAGTAGTGTTATTATGGCTGTGGTCTTCTGCAAGACGGAGGTGCTTCCCCAGTTGGGCTGCTCCACATTAGAGCGGGATGACATTTCGCTGTGCCCCACCTCACCAAACCTCTTGACTTCATCACACTACTCGACGTCACCTTTATCTTTTACTTGGCTAAAATATGAAATCGAAATAATACATATATCTCAGTATTCTAATTCATACAATTTTGGGTTGACGCCGCGCTCACTGACTATTTGAGCAGGCCGAATTGCATCAATGTAGGTAGTACCTAGTCTGCCGGTACGTGGTCGCCACTCGAGAACCTTTCTGCCCCAACGGCCATCGGTCCTACGTGCTATGTACCGACCACGTACCGGGAGGCGCGGCGTGGGTAGGCCCCCCGCAAGGTGGACTGATGACCTGGTAAAGGTCGCGCGAGTCCGCTGGATGCGGGTGGCGCAGGACCGGTCACTTTGGCACTGTCTAGGGGAGGCCTATGTCCAGCAGTGGACGTCTTTCTGCTGATATAATGATGATGATGAGGTACCTAGTCCTAATCTCACTGGAGCGCAAACTAATAGAGTAGGTACTCCAGTGTTTAAACTGCCCCCGCGTGGTATCGGAGGCTTCCCCTGGATTTTCCCCAGGCTACCCTCCAACCAACCACACAGTTAGACCACTGCCCCCCTATTCTGTAACTTGTTTTAAGCTCACCTCAACGCTCACCCACAAATATATCTTGACACCGCGATGCGTAACTAATCGTAGGTAGTGGTTTAGTTTGGTGACGGGAGACCGGCGGGGTGAGCCGCCGTATTAGCGCGTAGCTAATAACAGCCCTGTATTGGGTTCGTCCTATTATAGCAACAGTCAGGTAACAAAAAATAATTAAAAAACGTGCCCGAAGGGTTCCGTACCATTATGAAACACCAAAAAAAAAGTTTGTTGTATGGGAGCCCCCCTTTAATATTTATTTTATTTTGTTTTTAGTTATTGTTGTTACAGCAGCAACAGAAATACATAATTTGTGAAAATTTCAACTGTCTAGCTATCGCGGTTCTTGAGATACAACCTGGTGACAGTCAGACGGACGGACAGACAACGAAGTCTTAGTAATATTGGGTACGGAACCCTCAAAAACAAAGTAGTCCATTATGTTAGCCTCAATATGTTATTACTTGACTGCCGAAGGAGGGGAGGGTTATGTTTTTCGGGCGTATGTATGTGTGTATGTCTTATTCTTTGGCACGCCCTGCAGTCTAAACCATTTGACGGATTTCGACATATGAGGTGTCGTTGGATCCCTCTTAATCCTGGGAGTGACATAGGCTATAATAATATTTGAAAAAAAGCGGTAGGGGTTTTTAAAAATCTTTATAATTTCACTTGTTTTGGCTCAGTGATCCAAATATGGTCTTTTTCTCCGAAACGAGAACCCTTATCCTGACCCTGCACCACTACCTGACAGCTTTCAGCTTGAAGATGACGCAGATTCATGGACGTATAATACCTACTCAGGACAAGCTATAGTAATAATAATACCACGTCCGAGCGGGATGGTAGCATAGAACGCTCAATAAGTGTGACAGAAAAGGAAATATTATTTGTAGTCCTTGCCGCAGTTCCACTGCTTTGTTGGCCGCAACAGATTAAGCCCCGCCTAATTAAGGGGATGCCTTGATTCGGGTCGCGCAAGCCCGCTTGCCAGAGACGCGCTCGTGCCTTCCGCACACGAGAAAAAGAAATGCAACACTCTTCGGAATGGCTTTTTTGGACATGTTTTGATAAATATCTGACTTAGTGAAATGTATATTTCATTAAGTGAGATTTGAGATGAGATAAAATACTATAGTATTAACTTGATAGTGTCGTAAAATAATGTACCTATTGTTTGAGTAGGCTGAGTAAAAAATAGAAAATAAAGACCCAACTTTGGATTTTTTTTCTATAGAGAAAATTTTAGGCAATCGTATTGATTAAGTCCAGAATCATATATCTGAAAATCAGATCTTCTTAATCTAGTCAGAACAGAACGGCGTTTCAAAGCTCGCGATAATTTCCAATGCACACCCTTAAACAGTAGGTAGGTTGTTTATGGTAAGCCATATTAACAGTTCTTAATTTATCTGCATAGGAGCCTTTCCGTCCCTCATTGTGGCAACACGTATAGCTTGTCTGCTGATTCGATGCGATGACTTAACAACAGTAGAATTTCTTTATGATAAGTCCCGTCCACATTCGCGCGTATCGCGCGTAAACTCTTCGTTGGCACGACATTGTTCGCGTTCGCAGGTCCTTTGATGCGGGTCAAGCACCGACAAAGTGGTTAACAAGGCGCTAATCCGCGAAAAATATGTGTTTCACGCGCCTTCGCGACGGTATGTGTAGTGGCCTATACTAGAATCATCATGTCGTTTCCTCATTACAATATTGTTCAATTTTTTTTAGTATTTTATTTTACTATTTTGTCGCCTTGGTTGAATTATCTATCTAGTTCGCCTCATCGATTTCGATGACGGCGATCCTAATGCCGTGTTCACATGCTCACGTTCAACACGAGCACGGGCACGGGCGCGTGCACATTCAGGCTGTTCACACACGCTCGTGCCCGTGCCCGTGCACGTGAATGCTGCCGATCAGGACGACTGTCGGTTTTTTGACAAAGATTAAAGGGTGAATGTGCTCGTGCTTGTGTACCTGTTCACACGCTCGCGTGCGTTAGTACCTAAACATGTCGGAATTGGAGTTGTCAGAAGTTTAAAAACGGTCAAAGAAAGAAATATGGCTCTCTCTGGGATGTTACCAGTTACACTAGGACCCAACAATATGAGGCCGCTAGAATAAATATTCCAAAGATAAAAAAATCTCCCATGTTTGCATGACAAGCACCCCCGCGAGCGTGTGAACAGCCTGCTTGGGCCGCAGAAGTGCACGGGCTGCTTGCCGAGCTGCATGCCAAGCTGATTTCCAGGCTGCACGGAGTGCATGTGAACGCGGCATAACAAGTTATGGATTAGCCCTATTATGAGTTCTGATAAGACTGGTTAGGCCAAACTAGCTCTTAAAAAATACTCTATAGCAAGGATGACAATACAGTTGGCCAGTTGGTTGACTTATACATATACCTATGCCGAATTACAGTTTTCTAGTAGTAAGGGTTAATGAGCTAAGCCGCAGAGGGGCAGACGGACATGGCGAAACTACAAGGGTTCCTTGTTGACTACGGAACCCTAAAAAGGGTGTCGAAATGATGTGTTGTTGGTCGGATAAAAATCAAAGTCCCGCAAAGCTTGATGTTCTGGGCCCTCTGACTGGGCAGTTTTTGATTTTACAGTAAATTCGGCCATACAAGACATGCATGTTTGTGGTCATAGAAAAATGATGTCATAATGATGCGTTTTCGGTCGGAAAATAATCAAGGTCCGAAAAGTTCTAAAATCCGAGGTCCTTTATCTCAGCAATTGTCCAGTTCACAAAAAAAATTATCAAACAAAACATGCAGACTTGCACGTGCACTCAACACGGTTAGCACAAGATGAAGCGCGAGTTGTGTCGCGGCAAGATAGACTATCCGTCAATTTCGAAGTGTTCTGATTAGAAAGAGACGTTAGTCTATCGTGCCGCGACACGCTCGCGCAGCGTCTTGTACTAACCGAGCAGAGACGCAAACTGTGTCGCGTATTTTACGCTTTAGGGAGCGACCAAACCGGTGCCGGTGCTTAACGCTGCGTATACGCGTTGACGTGTCGCATGCGTCACGACTTTTTCATACATTTTGCTGCGTTTTACGGTGCGTTAGCGTATTTTGAGCAGCGGTGTCGTCGCACCTTTATGCCTGACAAATTCGATCATGCTAACAAGCCTGGTAATGCAACACATGGACATTTTCAGCAACGAAAATCATCCGAAAACCTACAATCGTCGGACCCAGACAAGGAGCTTCAAACAGAATCCAGCGGGCAGGTGTTCCCCGTGCTAGACTTCCGAAGCTGCGACACATACGATTTCAGCTTGGAGAGTTTAGCGGTCAGCTCGGGGGCCAGCCATCTTTCCAGTGAATTGAGTCAGACGTTCACGGTAGCGAGCGGGTGGAGTGGTAAGAATGATTAGCACTACAAACTTAGTAGGTATAGAACTAAGAGGGGTCCTCGGGGTAGTACACGGTTATAGTTGGCGGCTGCAACCGCAAAAAGGTAGTGCCCACAGAGGCATGACACTAGGGCGGCACTGGTGCGTTCCGTAGGGGATCCCAGCCCCCCTATTCTGTAACTTGTTTTAAACTCACCTCAACGCTTCTTCTTCTCGTGTCGATGGTTTCTTATTTGAGCCGTGGTTAGATTGTGCGGGACCAGAAATTAGCGATGGCTAACGCCCTGTCTGTTGCGTCACGGAGGTATTGTCTGGAGCATGTTGTGTACGGGCACGCCGGGCAGGACAGCATATGCGCCAAAATTTTGAGGATCATTTTACCTCAACGCTCACCCACAAATATATCTTGACACCGCGATGCGTAGTAACTGAGCGTAGGCAGACGTCTTGAAACGCCCTAGCAAATGGTTTACGGGCAAGTAAGCACACACCATTAAAGTGATAAAAATTTGCCAGTACAACATTTCGAAGTCATAATTGGGTGTGTCGTACAGTACAGATGTAATAATCCGACTACATGTGCATGCAATTTCTCAGTACAACTCGTTTGACAGTTGAATCAGTAGCGCAACATGCCTCCAGACAGCAGCAATTAGTCAGCTTCTGATAAATTGGGGCAGACAAATCATGACATGTATAGACATGCGGTTGTCAAACGGCGGTCGTGGGTTCGTTCTTATCCCAGCTCGTACATACCAATGAGTTTTACGGAACTTATGTACGGAATATAAATTGCTATTTACCCTTAGCTTTTCGGTGAAGGAAAAACACCTGTAAGAAATTCAAAGGTTTATGTGAAGTCCCGCACCCTCCCTGGGCCAGCGTGGGGATTACTGCCCGTTCCCTCTCGTCCGTGAAAGGCCTGTGCCCAGCAGTGCGACGTGTATAGGCTGATTTATTATTATCATTAACGGTCCATGTAACTATATACCGTCTCAATTAATTTTATCAATATTATTGCAGGACCGGACGAGAGAACGCAAGTACAGCCTAGCGTCCTTGTAGTGCAGTCACTGACCAGCCGATCAGTATTCAACACAGACGACAGCAACAACGATGACACAAATCTGGCACATCTTGATCCCAGAACTATTTCAACTGATGTAACGGAATCTGCAAATGGTACAACTAGCGAACCAGCAAAGATAACTAAACTAGCCAAGAGCTTTTTGAGTGTAGACGACGCAGTACATCAAAGAGATATAGATGTAGAAGACACAATAAATGAAGATTTAGCAGACGCTATACAGCAAACAGATGAAGATGAACAAAACACAATACGTCACATAGATGTATGTGGAGCATACGCAATAAATGAAAGAGATGTAAATGTGGAAGACACAATACAACAAACAGATGAAGATGAACAAAACACAACACGCCACAGAGATGTAGGTGGAGAAAACACAATAAATGACAGACATGTAGATGTGGAAGACACAATAGTTACAATTGGCAAACGTATAAAGGCACATGATCAGATATTTCAGAGCTTTGCGGGTAACAAGAGTGATGTAGAAGACACCATACTTCAAAGAGATTTAGATGTAGACGACACAATACAAACAGCTAGCGAACCGATGAAGGCACATGAGCAAATATCTAGGAGCTTTCCAAGTTTCAAAGAGTATGTAGAAAGTATATCCAATCAGAGATATGTAGGTGTACAAGATACAATACAGACGCCGAAAAAACTGATACAGACACATGATCAGATATCTAAGAGCTTTGCGGGTTACAAAAGTGATGTAAAACATACATCCAATCAGAGAGATTTAAAAGTGGAAGACATAAAGCATGCAACTTCGGAACCGGTAAAGAGACATGATCAGATATCTAAGAGCTTTGCAAGTTATAGAAATGATGTCAAAGATGTAGCCGATACATTCAACCAGAAAAGTGCAGATGTAGAAAACACAGTGAGCCATAGTGATATAGACGTGGAGGACTCAATACATCAAAATGTAGATGAAGAAGACAAGTTACATAAAAAAGATGTAGATGTGAAAGACACAATAGGTACAAGAGATGCACAAGCTACAATTAGTCCTTTAGATGCAGATGATTTAAATTACACAACCGAACAGCTGGCTCGAATAAGTATTTCTAATAATGCCAGTGAAAATAGTAATATCGAAGAACAAGCACCCGGTAGCGAAGAAACATCAACGATAAATGAAACTAACGAAGAGACTACTGATGATGAATTTTCTATAATCAATATTAAGGTAGAAGCGCGTTCATGCGGAGATGCAGAGATGGATCTTCAAATAGCCCCCAATGATCCCAATCCAGGGAATATAGACCAAGAGCATTTGGAACGACCAATTCAATCGCTTGTTCTAAAAACACCAATTAGATCGGTTTTAACGGTACATGTTGCAGATCACAACATAAATTCGAATGTAGAAGTGTCTTTAAGTCAACAAAGCATAGCTGGAGAGCCCAGACTAAACGAAAATATTCAAAGTCAAGGTGGTGAAGAATTGATCAACAATGTGCAGTCAGAACACAAAGATGCTTCTAAATACGAAGCAAATCCTGACAGTAATGAGCAACCTACAGTAGAAATAGCTAGGCAATATATCCAATCTTCAGATCTGCCTGTAAATGAAGAACAGTCTATACAATCTAAAGTTAACATGAGTCTCAATGCCACTGAAGAGCCAGTAGTACCAGCCTGTGTTCGGAGTTACCACAGACCATCGAATTTTATCATTATAGACAATACATCAGAACCTGTCGAGGCGTCAGACACATACGCAGAAGAGGACGAAAAACAGTCGGAGGATAATCTAACGTCTACTGGTGTAATTTCAGAAGATCAGTCCACAAGAACAGTAGAAGCGGTGCAAACCCGACAAGAAACAAAAGAGGTCGATCCTGATGCACATGAGAGTCTTCAGATAGCACAGAAAGAACCAAAACTTGACAGAGAATCCACGGCAGAATCAACCCACTCCACGGACTTATACACCCCTCTGGAATCAATCTCTAATAGGGAATATGGAATAATTGAAAAGGATTATGACACAATTAGCGCACATACATATAGAAGTGTAGGTGGGGATCCAGATGTTGATACAAATTCTTCAACATCATCATACCCGCATAATATAATAACAGAAGAAGAGCTGTATGCTTTACTACAAGATGAGAGTTTACGTGACGCTAACGATACACACGCATTTCGCAAATCTCTTATTGATGAAGACAGATTGGTGGCGTTGCAATCAAATATACTTCCGACACTTATATCCAATTTGAGAGCCGTGCAAGTCTCGTTAACTAAAACTTTTGAAGAAATGAGAAACGAATATGGGAACCAAACTAGTTATCATGCGGACGACCATGGGATCCAAACTAGTCATCATGGCGACAGCAATATTTTTACTAGGTCTCATGAAGAAGCAACGCAATCGAGGAAAAAATCGGAGGACAAAACTTCCAGAAGTCAGTCAATAAGGATTCCTGAACAGAGTCCAAAAGGCGTGGCAGCGAAAAAACCTTGTTCGCTAATCACTCTGAATATGATAAGTGAGGGGTTGAGTCAGAATGAGAGCGATATCGTCGTGCCTGTAAAGTCAGACCCAGGGCCGGCGATCAAGCCCCCTCAAGACTATGATCAAAATCCACAAGGTAACTATACCCGAAGCTGAATACCACACTGTTTTTCATTGTAAGAGCGTGTTCACATTATGAGTACCATATCGGTTATCGGTGTAAAGGAGACGCTACACGAGCGAAATCGGCAGGACTGCCAAGTAAGGTCACAGAAAATCTAGTATGGAGTGACCTTAATTTGGCTGGCCGCCGTACTTCCGACACGCATTCCCACCGGCCGAATCGCGCGGCGGCCTGCATGCAGTCCTGCCGATATCGGCCCGTGTAGTGTCTCCTATCCGGATGATTTTGAAATCCATCCACAGATAAGAAATAACTTGTGAGCGACTAAAGGCACACCACACGATTCTGCTTGGTGGATGGTATGAGCGGTACGCAGCTATAGGATAGGGCGAGATGGGGATATGGAAGAAGCAGACCTACCGTCTGACCACCCTTTAATACTGACGCGATAAATTACTCTTCAACGACTCCAAATTCGACGACCGGTTAGCCTAGTGGGTAGTCTAGTGACGCCGCCTACGTGAAGCTGAAGGTCCTGGGTTCGATTCCCGGTAAGGACAAATAGTCATAGACAGTGATATCATTTATTGCATCCAGAGTTGTACAGTTCTTAGTAATAGGTACATATGTTCCATATGGGCCCTGTTAGGGCGTAGCAATTTAATAAATAGGTGTTAAATTATAATATAGAAGCGATATTCGATGTCAATTCGTTGCAAGTCACATTCAATTTCATTAATAATATATAACATTTCACAAAGATTAACAAGAGGTACATAGAATTGGTTTAAGTTAGTAATTAATAATTGTTTATTTTCTAGTATTAATTTATCTATTCTATTGTAATGTATATGTGTATAATAGGATTGGCAACGGAGAGTAATTATTTTAATACAATTTTCTTAATCGTCAATTTACAACGAAATAAATTGAAGTACGGAGAAAAATAAATAAGTTCGATACAGACATAGGAATTGTTAGGTACATTGAGTTATAGCTATTTATACTAAATTTACTATTAATTTAAATCATTTAGTAATATACTACAAAAACAACTAAAAAAGCACATACCGCAAAGACGCTTAAAATTAATGCCATTGAGTCGTCAAAAATCCTGGCTTACTAAGGGGTTAAGGAAATCATGTAAACATAAAAGGCAATTTAAAATTATGGTCAACATAACAAATAATGACATCATTCGTAAGCATTACAAAACTTATGAGAAGACCCTAAAACGCTGTGTCAAAACATCGAAAAAAATTAATTATGCCAATAAAATTAGTAAATCTAATAAAAAAATTAAATCCATGTGGTCGATTATAAACAATATAACGAAAGAACAAAAAGATCGCGAGTATAAAAACATTACATTGAAAACAGCTGACGGGGTCATTACGTCGCCTCAACAAGTAGCAAACTCGTTGAACGAATACTTCGCGTCGGTGGGCGAGTCGAGAGCCGGAGCCCAGCCGGCCGCGGCCCCGGCGCGCGCGCATCGAGTGCATACCCCCACAACTAATTCTATATTTCTACAACCAGTTACCGAAATTTAAATAATTAAAATAATTAAAAGGCTCAAAAACAAAAAGTTTTGGTTGTGATCAAATACCATCCACACTTACTTATAAAACTATGTTCCATGGAGATAGTACAACCGTTGGTTAAATTAATTAATCAATCATTTAGTGAAGGAACGGAAAATATCTAAAATTAAACCTAAGTATTATTAAACCAGGTGGTATTCCAACAGATTCTAGCCAATATCGACCTATAGCGCTTTTACCGACAGTATCTAAAATATTGGAAAAATGTATAACAAATCGCGTCTACAACTTTTTCGAAAAATATAACATTTTCAACAAAAACCAAAACGGAGTTCATTCAACCTCGCTAGCTGTTTATCAGTACATTTTTAAAATTTCAGAACATATAAATAATAAAACATATAGCGTAGGCCTGCTGCTAGATATGACTAAGGCATATGAAAAAGTCACCCATCAAATTTTACTTAGTAAGCTGTATGGAATGGGCATACGCGGTTTGGCCCATAAATGGTTTCAATCAATAATCGTAAACAATCCGTGGTAATTAATCAATTACCACGATAAAACAACTAAACAAGTAAAAGTTTTCACTTCTGAAATGCGGCATATTACGTGTTCCATTCCTCAAGGTAGCGTATGCGGCTACCTCCTATTTTTAGCATACATAAATGACCTACCTACAATCCTAAACCCAAACACTACCTGCGTTATGTTCGCTGACGACGTATCATTGTTATTTAACTGTAAAAATCGTACTGAATGTAACTTACAGCTCAATCACACTTTTGAAATTACAAAAAAATGGCTCAGTGATCACAATTTAGAAATGAATTTAAAAAAAACGAAAATCATACAATTTAAACCAACGCTAAAAAAGCCTTTAGAATTAAACTTAAAAACAATCACGACTACTAGTAATAATATAGAGGAGGTTAAAGAATTTAATTTATTAGGCATAACTATTGAAACCGGCATCAATTGGAAAGCTCATATTCAGAATATTAAAACCAAACTATGTACATTTGTATATGCACTAAACGTATTGAAAATAAATACTAGCTTAGAGTGTGCATTATCTGCGTACTATGCGTATGCGTATTCGTGGCTCCAATATGGTGTGGTGCTCTGGGGAGGTAGTACCATGGCCCAGCAACTGTTTGTGATGCAAAAGAAGTGCATCCGTATCTTGGCTAACGTGCGCATCCCCAACAGTTGCCGTCCACGCTTTATTAAACTAGAATTGTTGACTGTGCCGTGTATTTATATATTACAAGCCGCTCTTTTAGTCCGTGAAAATCCTTTTCTGTTTCAAAAGAAAAAATATGTCGAGACAACCAGAACGCAGCATAGGAATAAGCTATTGCTACCAAAAGCTAACTTGGCAATGTATAAAAATAGTCCACATTATAAATGTACTCTACAAATAAAATCCCGCAACCAATTAAACAAGAACGTAACGAAAAAATATTTAAAAATAAATTAAAGAAATGTTTAATTGAGAAATGCTATTACTCAGTAGAGGATTTTTTTAATGATGGCTCTTTAAATTTTTTATAAATGACATTCCTAAATTGTTAGTCCCTATTCTTAAGAATATAACGGGAAAATATTATTACATAAATTAATCTATTCTTATTATTATTATTATATTACAAAAAAATATTATGAAATGAAAGTCAAACTTATAATTATAGTATGAATATGTATGTAATGCAAAAATAAATAAATGCAAAAAAAGCGTATCATAGCAGCCGATCTGGGGCCGTAGACAAGGTTACAATCGACAATCGCTAACGCCAATAGAAAATTATAAAATGTAGAGGAATTACAGATGCCGACGAAACACTTTTCGTTAACATCTGTCATTCCCATACATTTTATTAGTTTTCTATTGGCGTTAGCGCTTGTCGATTGTAACCTTGTCTAGGCCCCCTGATCATAATGGCGACTCGATTTTACGTCAGTTCTCCAGCTCACTCTCATTTCAGGTGGCTATCCCCCGCAAGGAGGCTACCCGCCGCAGGGGGGCTACCCCGGCTACCCACCACAAGGGGGCTACCCGCCTCAAGGTTACCCACAAGGGGGTTACCCACCGCAGGGGGGCTACCCTCCGCAGGGGGGCTACCCTCCGCAAGGGGGTTACCCACCGCAGGGGGGCTACCCTCCGCAAGGGGGTTACCCGCCCCCAGGTTACCCTCAACAAGGCTATCCAGGACAGCGGGGTATGAGTTCTTACGTAATTTAATGAATATAAAATTGGACCCGTAATTGCCTCCTTAATCATCAGTAGAATTT
Source organism: Epinotia bilunana (assembly GCA_947049275.1). Lineage (NCBI taxonomy): Eukaryota > Metazoa > Arthropoda > Insecta > Lepidoptera > Tortricidae > Epinotia > Epinotia bilunana. Next base: position 1,507,717 of record OX346276.1, read on the forward strand.
AAGTAGAAATTAAGAAGGCTGTTATAAGTCCAATTCCAATATTGCCCCTGCAGCAGGTGTCAAATCAGAATGTATGGAAAGTTTGTCAAGTTTCTATGGAATGACAGCTACCGGCACCATATTAACACGTTCACAGTCCTGTGCCCCGTACATGGGTCACTATAGCCGACCAGGTACGCGCTCAAATCACTAAATTATAGTTGTTCCTTACATTTAGGATAGTTAGCGATCAATTAGCTATCGTATACGTGCTGATTCTTCTGGTGTCGCAAGTGTCTATAGGCGACAGTTTCTTATTACCAACATGCAATCCGTATGCTTGTTTGTTTCCGTTGTATTATAACCGCTCCTAAGACCCGCATCTTTAAAAAAATCGATACTTTTCATACCTAAAATCAAAAAGGAGTTGTTTCTGCCTGTATCGAAAAAGTGATTCGACTAAAAACATCTAAATAATTAACGAACCTGCTCTCAAAATTCCACAAGAATCGTTTGAGAAATGCGACCTGACCCCGTATCATGGTCGGCCTTATCACGCGATAAGTGACAAGATAGAGCGTCCGTCTCATTCTATTGAACGGTGTCAGCCAGTGACGGACGCTAGAGTGGCGTAGGTAGACCTTGTCACTTATCGTGTGATAAGGCCGTCCATGCTACGGGGTCTGCGCGGTTATTATGAGAAGGCGCTCGAGCTCTCTCGATTTTTCTCGCACTATCCGTCTCTCTTATTAGAACACTTAGAACAAGAGGTATATAGTGCTAGAAAAATCGAGAGTATCTCGCGGCCGTCTCATGATAGACGTGCTGTAGAGGAGATCAGCGGGACAGACACCGGACACTGGACGAACAAACGATTTTCGGCCCAAGCTAAAGTATAGAATTTTCTTCGCTCCGCTCGCTCTTCCGATAATAGTTATTTGTGTCACAAGGCAGCAAAATAGTATATTTACGGCGAGAGCAGTGTATTGAATCCTGAACGTAGCGAGGGATCCTACAATAGAATTCTGAGCGTAGCGAGGGATTCTAACGTAGGATCCTAAGCGTAGTGAGGGATACAAGTATTAACGCCCGAGGCGAAGATAGTTTTGCTACCGACACATACTATTTTTCACACCGACTATGAAGAAATTAAAAAAAGATGCTGTTAAAATTACTTAACAAGTTTTAACAAATTTTCTTAATTTTATAACAATTTTTTAAATATTACGAATAATTCATACATTTTCATATAACGTTGTTAGTTAAAACTTGAAATATGTTCGTTTTTAATCGATTACGGTGAAAATACAATCGATTATTTTATTAAGATCTGTGTTCAATTGGCACATTGCGTAAATGCTACATGCCAATGAATAAATTAAAAAAGTAGCTTAAACAGAAAAGTAGCATTTAGATCCCTCTCGTCGTGGAGCAAATAGTACATTACTTCCGGGCTGTAAAATAAAGAAAGCCCGAAATCGCAGGTATTTGTGACCCGAGCCGAGGGTTGTAAATATGCGATAGAGGGCTTTCTTTTTTACTGCCCGCGGTGAGTACAGAATTTTACGTCTTCATCTGGCCACAATGCGAGTTTTATGCGGAGTTTCAGTACGCGCAGCTCACACACACTCACATTATGGCCAGGTATGACGTAAATAGTATTTTATGCAATCGCTTTTCTAGTCGAGTACCACGTTTAGGCCAAGAAGCTTGCTGAGTGGCCTAATGAAGGTACGAGACTTAAAAGCTAATTATATCACTTTGTATACAATACTTATTCTACGAGTCAACGGAAATAATAATTTATTAACCAAACGTGGTATCTAAGTATTGAAAATCGCCCTGCTGAAATGAAGTGCAAGCCAACCGCTTTTTTTAAAACGCGTTGGCGTCTTTCTGTAAATCGAGCCTCGTGATTGGTCAAAATTCATTTTAGTTCTGTGTACAATTGAATAATAATTATTTCGATTGTCCATAGAGCATAAACTTTTGGATCAGAATAAAAGTATTCAAGTGCGTTATGGTTTGCGAGGTTCTCATTTAAAGATTATAGTGGACGAGTGTAAAAATTTACATAAGCGAATGAAAGGTGTGAATATATATTATATATTTATGGCACACCTGGCCATAATGCGAGTTTTACTGCACGCTGCGCGTACGGTAAAACTCGCATTGTGGCCAGATGAAGACGTAAAATTGTGTACTCACCACGGGCGGTTAATTCGTAAAGCCCCAGACCGCATTATTATGCAAACACCTGCGGTCTGGGCCTTTCACGAATTCACCGCCCTTGGTACGTAATGTACTATTAAGTCACACCTGGCCATAATGCGAGTTTTACCGCACGCAGCGCTTACGGTAAAACTCGCATTACGGCCAGGTGAAGACGTAAAATTGTGTACTCACCGCGGGCAGTAAAAAAGGAAGCCCTCTATCGCATATTTACAACCCTCGCCTGCGGCTCGGGTCACAAATACCTGCGATATCGGGCTTTCTCTTTTTCAGCCCTTGGTAAGTAATGAATGTACTACTCGTATTATGTGACAGGGCAGCAGGATGCAGCTTCGCAAGCGGCGGCCAGCGGCTGCATGGGCATGTGCATGGGGTGCCTGGCCGCGTCCCTGTGCTCGTGCTGTGCGCAGGCGCTGCTCGGGGGCGCCGGCAACTCCGGTGAGCACCCACAACCACTAGACCAACCTGCGCCGCCTCAGCACAGCTAGGCAGCGCTGGAGGCCCTGAGACACTGGTCCCACCGCCGGCGAGTAAACGATGGGCTATCTTTGCTTTCTTTTCTTTTCTTTACTAGTTGATCGCAGCGACAAAAGCTATCAACTATCAAACTCGCTCGGCGATGAACGCTTGGCAATCAGAGCGATCACTCTACCGTACAACTGAGCGAGTGGTGCGACTAATCGCCCGTCGCGCTCGAACACTCGCCTATAGCCGAGCGACAAAACTATCGAAACTGCACACTCGCTTCTCGCCGCTCGCCCGCTCGTTTCTAGTTTCTAGTTCTATCTACTCGTTTATCCAGGCCCTGTTGATGAAGGCCCAGAGCAGTCACTGCGACCCGCAGAGGACACGCATGATGGGAACGACGATCATGCTGAACCGTAGGCGCAAGCAGATTTCGGTATTTAAATGGCTCATCTTTCACTTTCTCTCTTAGAAACGGAACGGCTTACATGAGATATTTCAACACATTCCAGCACGTCTATCATGGGACGGCGACATACTCTCGATTTTTCTCGCACTATACCTCTTGTTCTAAGGGTAGTAAGTCTATGGGTTAGTATGGAAGTGCGCACACGGAGTCGCGTCGCTACGTGTGCGCACTTCCATACTTACCCCTAGACTTGATGTGAGAGAAAAAATAGTCGCGGAGATAAAAGTTACTCGTGCGCGCATACCCTAAGTGTTCTAATAAGAGAGAGACGGATAGTGCGAGAAAAATCGAGAGAGCTCGCGCGCAGCTCGATATAAGCTATCGTGATAGCTGGGCAAGTCATGGTATAAATAAGCAAGGTTTGGTGTACCTACACTTGTACGGTCAGTAGCAGCAACAGTACGTAACACACCCTTAAGGGTACGTTAAGGAGACGCTACACGAGCGAAATCGGTAGGACTGCCAAGCGAGATCACAGAAAATCTAGTATGTATATAGTGACCTTTATTTGGCTGGCCGCCGTGCTTCTGACACGTATCCACACGGGCAGAATCACGCGTCCTGCCAATATGCCGGCCCGTGTAGCGTCTCCTTATGACCGCGAGCTACGACTGCTCTCTGCGGTCGGGATCTAACATTTACTTTTACTTTTGCCAATATAAGTACTTGAGCGGTCTATACCTACCTATCAATTTGTGCCTCCAAAGTAGATGAAATGAATTTTTGGCTGTATCTCTTCCATCTTATAGCTGCGTCTCTATGTTGTTGCGACAAATTTCATGGTGTATAACGGCCTCTAAACTTAAAATTGTGTAGCTTGTGAAGCAGGCCACAGTTCTCATCGAGATGGTTAAGCATTGTATCTTTTGTTTCAGGTACGAGCGATGACGATGACATTAATTGATTTTTGATAATAACACCACGTGCGAGCAAGATGGTAGCATACAAAACTCGAAAAGTGTGACCGTAAGAGAAATATCATTCGTAGTCCTTGTCATAGTTCCACTTTTTTTTTATTTACCATAACTAATTTAGTATCACTATTTAGTATGTGGTTGTGGCAAATAAACCATTAATGTGGTCTACATATACATGTCATGTTTGATCAGCCCCAATTTATCCGACGCTGACTAATTGCTATTGTCTGGAGGCATGTTGCGCTGCTGATCCAACTGTCAAACGAGTTGTACTGAGAAATTTCATGCACATGTGGTCGGATCGCCACACCCAATTATGACTTCAACATGTTGTACTGACAAATTGGGGTAAAATCACATAATCTGTATACCCCGTAACTGTCCAAATCAAGTAGGTTATTTATGGTAAGCCATCAGCCATTTTAAGAGCAGTTCTTAATTTCGCTGCATAGGAGCCTTTCCGTCCCTCGCTGTGGCAACACGTATAGCTTGCCCTGAGTATTATAGGTCCATGGGGTTTCAACGATGATAAAATTTGCAGCTCATGGTGATTTAATTTCATATATGGATATACATCAGCCCAGCTAGCACGATAGGTTTTATCGTGACGGTTTAGGGCCTCAGCTTAGCTAGCATGATTAATTATGTCGGGCATAAACTATTTGTTCTTTAAAAGAGTATGTTAGGTGCGAAAGAGTTGTAAGTAGGTATGCTTTATGTTCGCTATAAACGCGATCATGCTAACTAGGCAGATTTTAAGTATCTATTACATGTTTTATGTCTTGAATGTGCCCGGCTAGCACTATAGGTTTTACGGTCACGTTTTACGGCCTAAGTGTACTGAAACGTCACTTCAAACGTAACGATAAAATTGATCACGCTATTAGCCAAATAAAGGTCACTACATTCTAGATTTTCTGTGACCTCGCTTGGCAGCCCTACCGATTTCGCTCGTGTAGCGTCTCCTTAACGTACCCTTAAGGGTGTGGTACGTACCTACTGTTACTGCTACTAACTATACGATGCTAACTGGACAAGTGTAGCTACAAAATGATTTTACAAACAATAAGTTTCTGTCAAAAATTTCATTTTTGGTACAAGCTTTTATTGACGACTGTACTTTCTGTATACCATCATCAACTGCTCATTGAGACGATTCTAACGAGCCCAAACTCGATGGGGTTATGTGGTTTTATTACGGAGTTCCTATGGCCACCTTCTGTCTCCATCATCAGATCAGCTCGATGGTACAAACGACAACACTGTTAACTGACCATCCTGTGTTTATAAAGAACCTTATTACAATGCACTTAAGGTGCACCGATGGTCAGTTAGCTGTATTGTCGATAATACCAACCTTGCTTATTTATACCATGACATGCCCAGCCATCACGATAGGTTACATCGAGCTCGTCTTGTGATAGCCGTGCAGCACGGCTATGTCACGTCACGCGACGGCGCGCGAACTCTCTCGATTTTTCTCGCACTATCCGTCTCTCTCTTATTAGAACACTTAGAACAAGAGGTGCGAGAAAAATCGAGAGTATGTCGCGGCCGTCCTGTAATAGACGTGCTGCGATACGAGTAGGTTGTGGTGGTTGAAAAGGGAACAAGTTGGGATTGTGCGCGTCCAGACGAGCGAAATCGGCGGACTGCATGTCCGCCGCGTGATTCCGGCCTGTCTCGATGAGTGCCGGATGCACGGCGTCCGAATTTTTAGAATAGGACAGTATTCATGCGAGTAGCTTTTGTATGGGCTCGCTCCAAACACTAGATAATCAATGTGTGGACAGGCGGTAAAACCAGATCCGACTATAGGAGGTCGCAGAAAATCTAGTATGGAGTGACCTTGATTTAAGGCTGCGCATTGGAAATTATCGCGTGCTTTGAAACGCCGTTCCGACTAGATTAAGAAACAATAAGGTCTGATTTTCAGATATATGATGCTTGACTATATGATTATTTTATCTGATTTTATCGATACATGATTGCTTAAAATTCCAAAGTTGGGTCTGTATTTTCCTTTATTACTCAGCCTACTCAAACGATACATTATTTTACGACACAATCAAGTTAGTATAGCATTTTATTTCATCTCACTTTATGAAATTTAAATAAAACGTCTCTTTAGTTAGGTATTTATCGAAAATTGACCAAAAAAGCCATTCCCGAAGAGTGTTACATCTCTTTTCCTCGTGCGCGGAAGACATCAGCGTGTCTCTGTCTAGGGCGCGTGTTCGACTCAAATCAAGGCATCGCCTTAACTGACCGCCGTGCTTTCGACACGTATCCACACGGGCCGAATCACGCGGCGGCCTGAATGCAGTCCTGCAGATATCTCCTTATTATTTAGTCGTAATCTGAGATTATCCGTCAAGATTGACGGCTATTCTCGGAATAAACTATTTTTCCGGTTTGCTCGACACCGATTCGATATATTTCATGAAAACAGATCTATTTTTTGTAAGTATGACTCAATTGTAGCTATTGTTGTTATTTTGCCAAGTGGAAATAAATATAGTGTTTTAATTATTAAGTGTATTATTGAGTTACGGGGATTCCCAGTTTTACTGATTTCTATTAGTGTAGATTCCCATGTTCAAAGACATTTTACAGAATTCTGTAGAATCGCAATTCTACACCCAGCTAACGGCCCTGCCACGACATTGCACGGCGGCAGCAGCGGTTTTCCTAATTCATTGCGTGTGCTGTGATCCCAAGTATTCCCAACTAACCCCAATGCTTTGCTTGTCTCGACCGCGCAATGAACAGATAAAACGCTTGCCACGCCGCAATTCGCGCAATGTCGTGGCCTGCACGGCACAAGACGGCGCGCGAGCTCTCTCGGTTTTTCTCGCACTATCCTTAAAAAGAACACTTAGTACAAGAGGTATAGTGCGAGAAAAATCGGGAGTATGTCGCGACCTTCTCATGATAGACCTGACCGTAAAGTCGTATAATTGTCGACGATATTCCGGCCATAGAAGCGAGTATCTCGAATTCGACCGCCTGTGTGTGGTAGGGCCATAGATTCTGCATGGAGCAGGGCTGTTATTCGCTACGCGCTAATGCGGCTCACCCCGCCGGTTACCCGTCACGAAACTAGACCTCTACCTACGCTTAGTTACTACGCATCGCGGTGTCAAGATATATTTGTGGGTGAGCGTTGAGGTGAGCTTAAAACAAGTTACAGAATAGGGGGGCAGGTCGGTCGTCTCCGGAATTTCGTCGCGCCGCTACTAGTACATGCCGGTTCCAGCCAGTATGTTAGCGCTGCTGCGGCACGCACGCGTTCTATCGCAGCGATTTGTATGGTAGCTGTCTATATATTACGTCATTTCAATGTAGGACCATTGGATGGCAGCAGTTATTTTATAAAGCCGGCTACTCACACACCTGCCACAGGGGCAATATTGGAATTGGACCCTTAATTGCCTCCTTAATTATGATGTGTATAGGCAAGCAGGGGCAATTTTTAGATTGGGCCTGCGGCAGGGCGGCAGGGGCGGAAGACCTTCCTAGCTCCCTAGGTTGTATCTACCGCCCTGCTAGGTTGCCGCATGTGTAGTACGATTGGGGCAATTCTAGTCAGTTCATTGGCGACAACCGAGCGGAGTGCACGTGTCACAATGGACAATAAATAGCGTGAAGTTTGGACACGGGTAACAGACGTGTACAAAGACCGGCCCCAGATGTAAGATAAAAACAAGTTTTTAAGATCCTCTACTTCCAATTATTTCACAATGATCATGTGGCACAATTCGCTTCGTTTCTGCAACCAATTCTTCACCCAGTATCTTCTCTTTTTTTTTCGGTAGCACCATAGAAAATGCTAAGACTATACCAATCCTTTGGTGTTTCGACAATACTGGAGCCATTCTCATGGACGTGCGTTTAGCGGGACTATCACTTACACACTGAACGGCAGGCTTGTGTGTAGAGAACAGCCGAAATTGCTCCGACCGCCGTGCGACCGGTATTGCCTCTGCGGCAGGTGTGTGAGTAGCCGGCTTTAGGCGTGGAGGGTTCATTCAATGACTAAACAGGATGATGATAGGGGTCTAAAATCGACATGACGTTTATATATATAGACAAGCCAATGCGACAGAAAGGGATGGCCACGTTTAAGGCCTCCACTCACCGAACGCGTGTCGTGCGCGGCGCGTGTGCTGCGCGGGCCGGCGCAATTTGTAAAGCATTGAAACTACACTTCAAACATACATCGAACGCGGTCCGAACGCGGGCCCGCGGCGCTAAAGTTACAACTCGGCAGCACGACCGCGTGTCGTGCGTGTCGCGTGTGAAGCGCGGGCCCGCGCTGCTGAGTGTGATAGAGATAGTGAGATACATATTAAATGTGTTGGTAGTGAGAGAGATATGACGCGCGGGCCCGCGCGGGACCGCGCATGCCCCCGCTGCTGGGTGTGATAGAGATAGTGAGATACATATTAAATGTGTTGGTAGTGAGAGAGATATGACGCGCGGGCCCGCGCGGGCCCGCGCGGGCCCGCGCATGCCCCCGCTGCTGCCGCGCTGCTGAGTGTGATACATATTAAATGTATTGGTAGTGAAAGAGATGTGACGCGCGGGCCCGCGCTGCTGCCGCGCTGCTAAATGTGATAGAGACAGTGAGATACATATTAAATGTGTTGGTAGTGAGGCATGACGCGGCGGGCCTGCCGCGTACCCCCGCGTCACACGCCGCCCGCTTGCGGTGTGAATATACCACTTCAACCGCGCCCGACACGCGCCGCGCACGACACGCGTTCGGTGGGTGGAGGCCTTTAGGTTCGCTCGGCATACTTAAACAATAGATTTGTTAACAGAGAACCTTCCGTACGTAGTAGTAGTACTATTATTTATTATGTGCCCGAATGCAATTTTTATACCAGGTACGAGTGGTGGCAAACGAGCATAACTGTGAGCCTGATGGTAAGCAGACTTTGAACGCTTGCGATTTCAGACAGATCACAAGCGCGTTGCCGACCCCCTTATTGATTTGAGGATTAGTTGTGTTGATAGATAGAGGCGAACGCGGGTCACGCAGCACATCCTCGGGAGCTCCGGTTACCTTACTCCAACCAGGAATAACACCACATACCTACCTGCAGAGCAAGTAGTGGCGTTATTGTGGCTGCGGTGTGTAAGGTGGAGGTACTTCCCCAGTTCGGCTGCTCCAAATATGTGCGAGATGAGATGACATTCTCTACCTCTCTCGGTCATCCGGTGAGGCACGGAATAAAACTGGGTACGGAAGTAGCGAAAGTATTGCAAGCAGACGAGAGAGAGGAAGACAGTAATTACATACTCAGTAATTTTTATAGACACGAGTTGGCCAGAATACTGACAGAAAGGAACCTTTTAGAGTAGGTAAACTGATCGCGAATATCGGGTCGTGCGAACGCCGCTTTAGTCGATGAAAGAAGGTTCTACTGAAACCTCTTTACAAATTACTGGCATGTCAAAACTTTCGAATTTGAATCGAGAAGAAGAAAATGTAGAATTCAATTGCCACATTCTTCTTTTGAATCACATACACACCGTCTGGCTTCCGATCACACGCTGCCATGGCCTTAACCCTCAAGTAAAATAGCCCGGCTTTTTCTAAATTATCAAGTAACATTTAAATAATAGTTCATAAATTAGCAATACAACAAGAAACCCATCAAAAATGGCTCTAGTCCTGCGAAACGCCGCCCTGCAAAAGAATGTGTCGCTGTTAAAATGTATCAAAACGCGAACTGTAGTTACAACGGCGAACAAGAACAATAATAGCCAGGCGCCGTTATGTGAGTAAACTTGTCAACTGCTGTATTGTACCTAGTCGTTGTCCCAGCTAATAGTTTTTTAATGTCTCGAGCCTTGAACCTTCTTTAACAGCTAAAGTTGTTCGGTCAGAAGACGCCTTAAAATACTTATTATTGTTACCTATTCATTTCCTAAGTATGCCAGCATGTGTGGCATGTATACATTGTAGCTTACTATATAACCATAAGGTCGCAGACGGGACGCTAGCGGGCAGTGCGGCGAAGAGCCGCTGCCCATACATTAAAGTCGTTCGATTGTTTTATATAACAATCGCTCGTCGCCCAGCTGCCCGCTGGCGTCATGTCCGCGTCCTTAAGTTGCATCAGCCCAGCTAGCACGTTTTTCGTGACTTTTCAGTACCATGTCGCTGTAAAACGTGACTATTAAACCGATCGTGCTAGTGTAAGAGGGGTAACCTACAGCTATGTATATAACGAAGCCTTTAGTTTTCCCTGTTTATTATCATAATTAACTTAACTTTAATACCTACGTTAAGGTAAGTTAGTAGCTATACATATTCGCGTTTATTTAGTAGTTATTCCTTTATTTCGACGGCATTTATTTCATAAACCTTTTAAAACTGCGTCCCGTCCCCTTTTCAAAATGATTTTTGCTTTAAAAAACATTTGCGTTCGGTTTGACGTTGTCAAATTTGATAATGGAACCCAGTGACTTTTTTCTTTTGACTAACGTGCCGCTGGCATGTTATTTCGGAGAACGGTGGTCGCCGAAGGACTTCCACGCTATATAACTCGCCGAGCGGATCGTTCTTCTCAAATAGCATGCCAGTCGGCGCTCGTTGGACGAGTATATAGCATGGATGTCCTTTGCAGACACGACTGGAGTCTCTCACCTAACCGCGCTGCCCCGGGGCGTTTGCTGGTCATCGGTGTGCTCGGTGCGATGCTTTGCTGGGAAGAAAAAGGATAGCAAAGATTCCCCGTCTTGCCCGACGTGCGGTTGCCCCTGCGGACCCTGCGGACCCTGCGGCCCCTGCGGACCTTGCGGCCCCTGCGGACCATGCGGCCCCTGCCCCTGCGGGCCTTGCGGGCCTTGTGGGCCTTGTGGACCCTGCGGGCCATGTGGACCTTGCGGGCCGTGCGGACCCTGCGGACCTTGTGGCCCTTGCCGCTGCCCCTGTCCTTGTGGGCCTTGCGGACCGTGCGGGCCTTGCGGGCCTTGCGGGCCGTGCGGGCCTTGCGGGCCGTGCGGACCGTGCGGACCTTGTTGCCCTTGCCCGTGCCCTTGCCCGCCTAAATGCCCGCCGAAGAAGTGTGAGGCGGAGGAGCTGCCGGGAGAAGAGAAGAAAGTGAAAGAGCAGACGTGCGCCTCTCGCGCCGACCATGCCGCCGCGCAAGCTTGCGGGATCAAGATCGATTAATACATTGAATTGAAATTCTTTTTAATTTTGTTTTGGGCTATGAATAAATTCTTTGTGTGAAGTCAGATTTTTATTCGTGTTAACCGCTTTTATTTAATTTAGTTACTTTGCTAGAAGTTCAGAATTTTTAGCATAGGTAGGTATTATAATAGGATTTGTTTCCATTCATTTCAATTACATGTTCTTGTGCAGTAATCCCTTTAACCCTTTGACTATTTGACAACTCTGTCATAAATTTAATTTTGAACCATAAATCAGTCGGAATACAATCGCTTTTATTTCATCTATGACGGCAAATATGTTGCCATTACCCATTTAAGGGTTAAACGCCTAGAACACTTGTCGGTGGTATACCTAGTCGTGCCACGGTGTCCGAGCGTACGGCAGCGGCACGGTGCTGAGGTGTTACATTATATACCTACCTACTTATTGTTAAATTAAAATTGAAATTGTTTATTTCGGACATCATCCATAGTCTACAAAAATAAATCTACGTACTGCCAGTCCCAACGAATCTCTTTGACATCCCCTTTCGACGCCCACGACGCATATATCCGCACTGCAGGTTCAACATGACGACTGATAGGTGGGTCAATTTTTGAAGAGGCCGTTTTTCGACATTTGTATGGTTTTTTTATTTTTTTGGAATATCAAATTCGTACCGACAACGTGAGGTAGGGCTTTTAAAAAGAAAAAATATGGTGCACGAGGCACCTCTCTGCTTCTAATGGTTAGCTAGATATTGACGCTTTAAAAACACCGTGCCATACCAACGTCGTCAGCGCCATACAAATGTCGATTCTGCCATACAAATGTCGATAGCGGCATACGAATGTCGGTGAGTGCCATCAAAATGTCGATTTTGCCATACAATTGTTGAAAAACTTTAAATATTTGTACCATACTAAAAAACTCACTATTTCGATATAGTATCTCCGGTTTATGGTTTATGATGATCGTTATATTTGTACTATTACTTATTCTGTGGTTATGTTCCAAAATATTAAAAATCACTTAGAAAACAGATTATTTCATTCTGCCTAAGAGAAGGTAGCAAAATGACAGCAAAGAACCGGCCAAGTGCGAGTCGGACTCGCGCACGAAGGGTTTCGTACCATTATCTACAAAAACGGCAAAAAATCACGTTTGTTGTATGGGAGCCCTTAAATATTTATTTTATTGTTTTTTTAGTATTTGTTGTTATAGCGGTAACAGAAATACATCATCTGTGACAATATCAACAGTCTAACTATCACGGTTCATGAGATACAGCCTGGTGACAGACGGACAGACAGACAAACACACGAACAGACGGATGGATAGCGGAATCTTAGTAATAGGGTCCCGTAGTTTTTACCCTTTGGGTACGGAACCCTAAAAAGTAGTAAGTAGGTTAGGTAGCAAACAACAAATGTGTCACGGAACCAGTGCCTAAATCGAGGCCAGTTTAATCCTTTCCAATTTCCATTAATTTCGTGCTTTACTTCCATTTTGTTTTAAATCGACATTTGTATGCCACGTTCGACATTTGTACGGCCAAAAAACCCGTACAAATGTCGCCATACAAATGTCAACATGGATGTTTTTTGGCTGTCCTTCGTACACTATTAATTGAATTCACTAATTAGTTAAACACGAAACTCTTACCCCATGTTGCTAACCTTTGTTATGAAAGACACATTTTTATTTAAATCGTATATTAATAAATAAACGCCCATACACATGTCATCATAGCCGTACCAAAATACTTCGTATAAAGAAAACCTGTTTCCTCCGTCAAAAATACTGGCGCTCCCTCCCCTCCCGTTGGTGGTTGAAGCCCAACTAACCTATCTGTCGTATCGTAAAGTAAATGTAGGGGTGGGACAATAGAAAAGCAGATTTTAAGGGTTTTGAGCTTGGGTCCTAATAAATGGGTCGCGCGTGGGACAACTACTAAAACACTTCACTGGTTTTAATTATTCGCGCATTAATTTTGCAAGATACTTTAATGAATACGCTAATAAATCTTCTTTATAACAGTACAAGTTGTTTATTTACACGTTGCCGAAATCTATAGTTATGAATTTTTGTTTGAGCAAAACCGCAAGTGGGACACGCGAAAAAGCGGTAGATTTCGCCGTTTTACGATATCAACAATTTTTTTTTTCAGAATCTATTAATATTTAAGGTATTGTTATATATATTTTAAGTACAATATAATACACGGAATACAAATATATATGTATCAATACTCCATGTTAAACTGACTTGAAATTATAGCCGTGGGACAGCAAAAACAGCTCGTTTGAAAATTGACCCAGGTATATGCTCCACTAAGGAGCTCGGCCAAACTTCTTGCATACGGTTTAACTCCGCACTAAATGTCTTAATTTGGCGTGTGGTTGTCTACTTTTCTCTTTGACAGAGCGTTGAAAAGGTTAAAGTATAAACGACCTTTTAGACCTTGATGAATGCAGTGCACTGAATGGGGGAAGGGGGGTAAGTATACTATCTGTGCAGTTATTGCATTTACCAAGGTCTAAAGGCAAATTTGATTAGATATATCTATACTAGTAATTCCGTGCATCAGTCAGTCGTACGCATCGATCGCGCGCGGCTGTGATCGCCCGCGATGCATGGCATTGCACCTTACCCCTTTTCTACACTGTCAAAGAGAAATTGTCAACCTCACGCCAAGTCGACATTTAGTGCGGAGTTAACACGTGGCAGCCCACCATACCTAACCGCAAGTGTTGCTCCCACGCCCAATACCCTGCCAAATTAGCTTGTGATCTCACCGGTGGTGCTCATGGCAGCCAACGTGTTTAAACTGTTAAAACTTATGACAATGCAAGAACATCGCTATCGCGCTGGGCTCCTTGACACAAAAATAAAGTTCATTCATGGTGTGATTAGGGTTCCCTATGCCTTAAGGCACTGGTCCCAAAAAAAAAACTATCTACATACTAAAGAGTCCAGTACCGCTTGAGAAGCTCGAAAAGGTCGCGCGGCGCCGCGTGGCGCTGGACTTTTTAGTATGTAGATAAAGTTTAAAACTATTCGACACGGAAAGTGCTCGCTGCGCCGCTGCCGGCCGCTGCCATTCCGGTCTGAAGCGGCCCTTTTAGTGTTAGGTATGTACGAAGTGTGATATGTAAACAATGTGGCAATGACTGAAAACTTGACCTCTCGGATGTTTTGACGTTGACATTGCATTTTTGGTTTCCAGTAAATTTTCAATAGCAGTGATCCGTGCTAAGACATACAAAGGGTTAACCCTTTGAACGCTATCGACGTCTAAATTAGTCGCACGCCAAGAATACTGGCAATGGTGCCAGGGCCACTTATGTATTTAGTGGTCGTTATGTACGCTGTGTGTCTATGCCTTCAAGTATATAATTATTTAATATATAACGCGCTCTCGCTCTGTTTTATCGTGTCCCTAATTTTAATATGGCGTTCTTAAGAGTACAAGTGACAGCTGTTAACCTGAAATCTAAATGAAAAAACTGACGCAAGTTCCTTATGTCGATAATTTAAAATTTAACCAATTTAACTTCTAATCAACATTTCTAGAATTAGTGCGCATTACTCCTATACTTAAGTCCTAACCCTATCGACATATTACCGCTCACTAACTAAGCTATCCGCGCGACTATACCTAAACCCCAGTTTATTTTGGAAAGATATAATCAAGGTCAATAGCGTAAATTCTTTGCAGCGGCGACAGTGACAAGCTCGCTCAGGGACATGCACATGGACATGGATGGATGGACGAGACCGCTGGACTTGGACAGCATTGGGACGCAGGGCAAGACAACCCTGATGAGAAGCTCTTCGTGCCCTAAACTAGCTAGCTCTGGGCAGCTGCTACTCACCATCCTGAGCAAATCGCAGTTCCTCGCTCCGACCAAGCCGTTAATGCAGAAGCGCAACTACGCCTGTAATCCGCCTGCGTGCTGTCTCCCTCCACCCTGCAATACGCCGCCCCGCTGCCTGCAATACATGAGCGGGTATTACTACTATCCGTACGGGACGTGGTTCTGCGGGCCGTACCATGACAAGAAATGCTGTCCGATCTCAAAGGGCGCTTGCTGTTGCGCTGCGTGCCTTGCAACTCAAGGCGCCGTGGCGAATGCTTCCATGAGTACTGCTGTATCAGCGCCGATGGCGAATTACACCCATGTCGCGACGGCGAATTACGCCCATGCCGCGACGGCGTGGAGCAACCAGGCTGCAAAGATGGCTTACGCCATGAGAGCTCACGCCCAGACCCAAGCAGCGTCCCAAGAAGCGTCCCAAGCAGAAGCGGCCGAAGCTAGCCCGGCGCAGCCCGAAACTATACCAATAGAACTGCCCAGCGGCAAGGCTCAAGAGAAAACGGAAGAGAAGAAAAAGCCAGGATCGCCGCCTGACCCCAACCCGCCCGTAAAGCCTCCCCATTTCACCCGGTTTTACCCCTTTCCATGAAGGCCTGATATCGATTCTAAGATGTTATATACAATAAAATACAGATCGGAATAGGTAGGTGTGCAATTTGAGGTTTGCGAATGCCACGTTTACAATGATCCGGCTCTCATACAGTTACAGGTTGAATTTCGAACGTAATAGAACAATTTGTTAGTTTGCTTACCAGGAATTCGATTCAACTTTTGAGAATAAGTTGTGAAGAGAGTCAAATCCACGCTTCATATAGGTATATGTGGCTGTCGGATCAATGTGAACTTGGGCGAACAGATGTAGTTAGTAGCTGTCACCCGTGGTATAGTTGGTTACAGAACGAGCCAGTTTATAAGGCGAAGTAAAAAGAGCTCTGCGCGCCATATTAAATGTATGGCCGCCAGAGCTCTTTTTACGTGTGTCGACCCGTACTGTTGTAGAAATGATCTGGAAATTATCTTTGCCCGTTCACGTGGCTCCTTCTACTGCCGACTGTACCAAATTTCCATGAATTGTCATCTCATTTCAGGGATTCACTCGTGAGTGGCTCATTTGGAATCTGTCAAAGCGTGCTTTTGGAAATTAGTGATTCACATTTGAAATTAAAAACCTTTGGCGAAATACTTGCGTAAAACTAAGGATTCACTAGAAGAAAAATCGAGAGTATGTCGCGGCCGTGATGTGCGAGGGAGCGAAGCGGTGAGCCAGGAAAAATGGACCAATAGCATTGCGGGGCTCGCTCGGTGCCTCGGTGCTCTGGTGGATAAGCGGCCTTTAGACCTGTCCAAATGCAGTGCACCAAGTGGGGGAGAGAAACTATCTCACTCTAATTAGTGAGCAAGTAAACTGCATTTAGCTAGGTCTACAGGCCGCTATAGTCACCCTAACACTTCCGCTGGACATCGATCGTCAAGCGGCCTGGCCTGCCGGCCATGCGCAAATGTGTAGTCCAATTGGCCATCCGGCTACGAGCTGTCTGTAGTCGCTAGGGACACATGTAGCAAGGCTGCCCCCTAGTGAATCCCTAGCTTTATGCAAGTGTTTCATCACAGGATCCTCAAATTTAAATACGATCTCATTTCGGAAAGCAGGCTGTGCCAGATTTCCAAGTAAACCAACCGTGTAAAAAACTAGTAGTTGAGGACTGAATGAGCATTGGTTTTGTTACTTTTGCTTCTTACACATTTTAAATACAAGGTGTAACATAAATGGGGTATGAACCGATCAAGGGCTTAACGGGTATCGTGTTCTGATAAGAAAAACAGAAAAAAAAAATTTTTGACGCGATTTTTTTTTTTACATTTCTATGGAGCTTGTCGCCCCAGTCAGCCAACGCTCCATACTAAAGTAAAAAAACTCGCGTCAAAATTTTTTTTTGTTTTTTCTTATCAGAACAAGATACCTGTTAAGCCCTCGGTTCATACCCCATTTTTGTTACCTAAATCTAGATTTTTGCTAGAAATAGGTGACGTAGGTACCTAACGTCTATTCAAACATATCAGATTAAATAGTACAGATAGTGATATCCCAATTTATATTCGAACATTATGAATACCCCTGACTGTACACAATGTTCTATTCTATTACTTTACGACCATAACATGATTTTCATAAAGTATATTGCAAACTTTAACCTTTTCCAATCCAGAGACGCTAGCGTAGCAATTACAAACCTTACTTGAAAGACCGAAGGTAGCTTAACTTTTACAAAGTACGCAATAACACCTATAGTCGTACATGGCACTGCGGGCACGAAACCAATACTTGTTCTTGGCGTTCAAAGGGTTAGGTTGCTCAATTGCATTCATAACTCGTAACATAATTCACACCTACCTGTACCTACGTAATTTTTTTAAATCCCTGACACTGACATGACTCGTGTTACCAGTTTCTTTTTTATTTTAAATAGTGATGTTCTGAAACCGGTGACACATTTATCATTTTTATTTCGATACAAAAGTATTCTTTCAGTCTTTGGGGATTAAAAAAGTTTCACTCGCTCTAAATTGCACTACCTATTACCTATTCCGGTAAGCTTTGTCAAAGGGTTCATTCTTACATAATGCCACGATATGCAGATCCGTTTGTCAAGCGAAAACCCCATATCCCTGAACGGCCAAGTCTATGCATGCCGGTTTACGTTTCGTCTCGCTCTCGTCGTCAGCCGAAAGACCACAGCGGCAATAGGTAGGCTGCGTGCATGCTAATGCGAGCCAGTCAAGCCGAACCATAAATTCTTCGAATCGTGCATTGATTTTCATTTAGATACATCATACTTTGCAGTTGTGCACGAAAGTCGTGCGCCGCTATGGGCTTTCAGCTTTTCAATATGGCGGGCGCATTTGCCAGGATCTCCATACAAACGTAGTTTGGTTCTCATTTTGAATAGATATGAAACTTTGTATACACAGCTAACTGCTATAAACTAAAATAGAAAAAAATAGAGCGCCTAGAACGTTTTCCATACAGTCTCTAATCGTTTATTTCCTATAATAATATATAGCAACGGAACAGAACGGACTTAAGATAAGGTAGATCCCATTATGGCATTTTAAAATAAGAACCAAACTAAGTTTATGCAGAGCTAGCGACTAATTATCATATTTATTGACGCGTGAGTAGATTGTCCTCGTACGTCCGTCCGGTCTAAAGGGAACTGATATTTGCAAAGGGAACTGATATGTGCAAAGGGAACTGATATGTGCAAAGGGAACTGATATGTGCAAAGGGAACTGATATGTGCAAAGGGAACTGATATGTGCAAAGGGAACTGATATGTGCAAAGGGAACTGATCTGTGCAACGGGAACTGATCTGTGCAACGGGAACTGATCTGTGCAACGGGAACTGATCTGTGCAACGGGAACTGATCTGTGCAAAGGGAACTGATCTGTGCAAAGGTGGCATTACCGACTAGGCTTCAGGCTTCTTTCTTTACTCTTGTGAATGCGAACTGGCCCCTATTTCACCAACTTGACAATTGTCACCTGACACTGACAATTCGCCATACATTGCTTGTTCTAGTAGTTAAGGTGGTCGCTAGAGTACTCGTGGATCCAGCAATGTACGCGGAATTGTCGTTGTCAGGTGACGATTGTCAAGATGGTGAAAAAGGGGCCAGGACGAATCAATGATACAAGTTTTCTATAAGGACCTCGTATGTATGCGGTAGATTTTTACGTCCGTTGCCTTGATATGGTTTTGAAACAAAGCGTTTGAGAACTGTTAATTTCGCGTTAGTGCCAGTTCCGAAACCGAATCCTGAGTGGACGCAAAAACCTAACGTGTGCGGGCTTTAATTTAAAGGGATGGTCACATTTACATACATGTTCACGACGTCGGGCGAAGTGGTGCAATCTCACGCAATACAACTCGCACGACATGTGGATCAATGTCAGGCAACGTTGACAGACACTTTGGCACGACGTCGATGATGTATATTTGACTGACACCCCTTGACAAGAAAAAAATTATGACAAATCTAAGATATATTGATTTAAACTTTCACGATTCTCACACATTAGTTTTACTTATTATTTACCTCACTGAGGTCCCCCAACGTTTCGGATGTGTTGCAACATCCATGGTCACGGGACAACTGGATTGAGCGGGGGTATCAACATCTTCTTGCTACAAGCTTCTTGCTTGGTAGTGTACAAGTGGTTAATAAAGACCAAATGCGGGTAGTTCGGAAAACCCGCGCAGCAAGAAGATGTTGATACCCGCTCAAGCCAGTCGTTCCGTGACCATGGATGTTGCAACACATCCGAAACGTCGGGAGACCTCAGTGAGGTAAATAAATAATTTAATGATACGCGATTAAGTCCCGTTAAGTAAAAATAAATCTAAGATATTCCTCTATCAAATCAAATCAAATCAAAAATATTTATTTCGGACCACTTGATCCAATTTTTGATAGAAATTACAACTCTATAATCATTAAGTAGTTTCAATCAACTAGTTGTCCGTCCTGGTCGCTGAATGAACCCTTTTGACAATGTAACAAACTGATAAATCCGCATAGTGTTTATTACCTATCCTTCAGTTGGATAGCTTGTATTGAGCAGTACATTGATCTTTGGGCACGATTAGGTCGCTCGTTCCGAAAAAGAAGTCCCGAAGGCAGCAACCCGGAAACTCAGACCAAAGGACCGCCCCAGGCCTAAAATTGGACCGTTTATCCTCCCATTGATGGACTCGAAGAAATGGTCCTTCAAAGACGGCAAGAAGACTTTCCTGGATCAGACTCCGCTTGATAAATGGAGTCATCCGTGTCGATCGAGATAAATCCAAGAACTAGAAGACTTTTAGGTGCCTCGCGTGTTCGTCACTGTTTTCGAGGGTGAATGTCAAAAAATTTAGAGCCAATTATCTTTAGTTGGTGAAGCCAGCAGCAGAGGTAGCTGCGGTATTAAGGTGGTTCGATTTCCAACCAAAACGTCACTTGACATTGGTAGGCTAACGGCGTGATATTTTAAGAAACATGTGTCAAACTTTCATAAATTCGCTTTCCATTTGCGCGAAATTACCCTACCCTAAATGGGTAATGACAACATATTTGTCGTCATAAATGAAACAAAAACTATTGTATTCTGACTGACTTACGGTTCAAATTTGAACGAATTGATAGTTGTCAAATAGTCAAAGGGTTAAAAACATCACGCCGTTAGCCTGTGAATTTAAAATGACGTTTTGTATGGAAACCGAACCTTAAGATTTATTTATGAGCACTACTGCCACTGATTTTATTTTTTAATCCCGACCATTTTGTAACACAAACCGTACGCTATTTTTGCAGCAAATCAGTACTGTTCCTATATAGACTGTATGTGTTGTTATATATAAGAAAGATATAAGGCACTTATCTCAAGCGGCTGTTAACGGATTTAACCTAGAATTAGGCTTTATTTATTTTAATACAGCATCTGCATTATACCTACTATATAATAACCAGTAACTACTTAACGTCTATTCATTCACAAAGCAACCTCTACCCGTTTTAGTTTTGTTTTGTAACTTATGTTAGGTTAGGTAAGCCGTGTCTCAAATAGCACTCGTCCTTTCAGCGGCTGTGATGAAGAGGAGAACGTTGCGAGAAATCTTCAAGGGCACATTCAGAATACCGTCTTTCAAGCTAAACTCTATATTGTCACCGAAGAGGCACGGACATACATCGGCGGTCCCGGTGTTCAAGAGCGCATCCTGCCCCGTATTAAACACGTACGGGAGAGATGACAGGTCACAGTTCAACAATGACAACTGGATGAAGGCACGCTCGGCTACCAACTTCCCGAAGCCGTATGAAATCGAAACATTGGTGCCCGTTAAGCCTTCAAAAACGAATGTACTAATAAAATCTGATATTGTCGTGCCTACCATGTTTGAGAGCCTTGTTAGCGCAGCCTGCCCGACCCCGTGCTGCAGCCCATGCGGCCCGTGCTGCGGCCCGTGCGGCCCGTGCTGCGGCAACATGGCTGACTGCAACTGCGGCCGCTTACTGCCGCCTCCGTGCAACACTCCGCCGAAATGTGTTCAGTATATGCAAGGCTACTATTACTACCCGTATGGCACGTGGTTCTGTGGGCCGTATCACGTGAACACCGGCGGCGTCCCGTGCTGTGGGCCTGTGTGCCCTGGCACCACATGCGGCATCGCACCTCCTAACCCTAACTTGCTTTGCGGTAAATGCGGCCCCTGCTGTGGACCCTGCGGGCCCTGTTGCTGCGGCCTCCTTGGGTGTACGTTATGCAACCCTCCTACATCTGGAGGTTCGGGAGGAGGTCCTTTGGGAACACCTTTCCCTCCAGGACCTTGGAATTCCAGTGCAACTGGAGCAAATGCAACATCGTGCTTCGGAGCATGTGGATTACCCTGCACACCAGGGTTTGGAATGCCTGGCCCACAAGGATTCGCTGGAATGCCTGGCCCACAAGGATTCGCTGGAATGCCGGGCCCGCAAGGATTCACTGGAATGCCTGGCCCGCAGGGATTCTCTGAAATGCCGGGCCCGCAAGGATTCGCTGAAATGCCCGGCCCTCAGGGATTCGCTGGAATGCCCGGCTCACAAGGATTCGCTAGACCGATGGCACCAGCATACCCCCCTATACCTTTCGGTGTGCCCGGAAGTACCACGCAAAGCCCCATGCCCTGTGGCACTGGCTTCAACGTCAGCTTTAGTCCAGTCCCCGTATTTAGTCCCAGTGCACCCCAAACTATGCCCAGTTCAGCGAGTTTCCCTTGCCCGGTAACTCCACAATGGGCAACAGACCATGGCCCTTGTGAATGCGCAGATTGCGTGGCCAATAGGTCAGGGAGCGGGATAGAACAAACCAAAAGCGTGCCACAGGTCGACGTCCCAAAGGTCATGCGCAGCATCGTAGAACCGTTTTCAAAAGCCTTTCCCTTAAGAAAGGCCAAAAACATAGTTGAACAATGCAAACGCCCAAAATTTAAAAGAATACTGGACAACCCAAAAGTAAAAGCTACGTTTCCATAGTGTTATTTTAAGTAACGGTTAGTTAACAAAGACTATTATATTCTGTTAATAAATTTGAATATTTCTCATATATTGTTTTATTATGGTTCTGCTATATTTCTAGGATAGGTAGGACGCAAGAGCGTACCCAGGATTTTTTCAGAAGAAGCAGGCAAAGGCGCTTTACTGAAACTTTTCGGCTAAGAAGCACTCGCGCAAGCTTGTCCTTTAGTCAGGGGCAACTGCCTTCCTCAATCTGACCCTGGCTACGCTCTTTGTGGATGACTACTGTTATGCTAATGAGGGTTGATATTTATTTATTTATTCCCTACAATATCACAGCATTACAGTAGTACCAAGGCACTGTTTATTATTATTACACAGAAGACGCTCGTGCATCCATCTTCTCGCAGAGCGTCAAACATTCATTAAACACATCTATCCATCGGCTAGCAAATATAAGGTAAACGTCAGAGTGCTCGACGCTGTACTAGTTTATGGCATGGGCACTCTTATGTCAAAGTGACATGGCTTAAATTAGAATGACGTAAAATCCTCTTCAGTTCGAATTTAACCCATGTTGCTTTTGGCATAGTGCTCATGCCATATACTAGTACAGTGTCGATCACTCTGACGTTTACCTTATCGCATTTTGGTGCTGATTCAAGCAACAAGATATAGACAAACTGCATTAGTATTGCAACTGCAGTTCGTTTAAGTACTACCTAAGTTCCACATACTAAGTTCCGTTCCGTTCGCTATTCGTCTTCTCTGCACGGCTAGCACGCGACGGCGCGCGAGCTCTCTCGATTTTTCTCGCACTATCCGCCTCTCTCTTATTAGAACACTTAGAAGAAGAGGTATAGTGCGATTAAATTTCCTTTAGTTACATGGTTCTTACTTTAGTTACATTTATTTTGGATTTTTACATGTTCAGTCGGCATCCGAAGTAGCTAAGCAAAATAGCACGCTCAAAATGACCAACACAGATCCTTATTCCCCTGACATTAGAGTTGGTGTCTTGATCATTTTGAGCACTAGAACCGCTTAGCAACTTCGGCTGGTGACTGTATCGTCTTATTCACCATTCGTCAGGTTTCTCTAAATCAAATTGATGAATAGAGAATGGGGCTTACATTTTGAGATAAACGAAAGGGATGAGTACACAAATAAAAATATTCTGAAGCATTAAAATACGTATCACAAGTAAAACTTTCCATGGCGTAGGACATCTCTTCAAACTTTTTAACACCTAACCAAACTAGCAATCTGCAGTGTTAGGCTTAATCTCAAATAGCACTCGTCCTTTCAGCGGCTGCCGTCAAACTCACCAACTTGCCAACCATGCCCAAGACTGGAAGCGGATTGCAACCACTTAACTATAAGTTAAAACCGTCTATTACAACTAGTCACCCCATGAGAGGGCAACATACGATGGTGTGCAAGAGTTTCTCCTGTTCATCCCTGCCGGAGCGGCGACCGAGGATCGTCTCTGAAGAGCCTTATGACAACTGGCTGAAGGCACGCTCACTGTCGAACCTGCACCATTCTCGGCACGGACTTCTGAACACCAGTGCCTCTTCAGAACGTGATAAATTCAGTTCCCAGAGGGATCAGAGCCCTTCTATGCTTGGTAGTATGATGTCCACTGGCATGTGCCCGTGCCCCTGCGGTCCATGCGGCCCATGCGGCCCATGTGGTCCGTGTGCTCCAAGCTGCGGCCCGTGCGGCGGCCCGTGCTATGGCAACATGTCCGACTGCAACTGCGGCCGCATGCTGCCTCCTCCGTGTAACACTCCACCCAAATGCATCCAGTATATGCAAGGCTATTACTACTATCCTTACGGCACGTGGTTCTGTGGACCGTACCATGTCAAGACCGGCGGCGTCCCGTGCTGTGGCCCCGTCTGCCCTGGTACCTCGTGTGGCGTCGCACCGCCTAACCCAAATCTGCTGTGCGGTAAATGCGGTCCCTGTTGCGGTCCTTGTGGACCGTGCTGCTGTGGCCTCCTAGAGTGTGCCTTGTGCAACCCTCCCAGTTCCTGGGGATCGAGTTCTAGCAACGCAAACTTTGCAAATCAATGCTACATGCAAAGTAACTGTCAAAAAGCATGTAGTTGGCTAGGGAGTTCACAAGCGGCTTACGCTCCTGGCTACATGCCCTACGTATCTAACACTACATCTAAAACCAATACCAGTTCTTCTGAGAAATCTCCTCGATGGATGTCCTCTCACGCACCTTGCGATTGCACCGATTGTAAAACCAAAGATGCGGATACAGTTCTAGAGCCGAAAATTGCCTGGAAAGGCATAAATTCTGAAATGGCTAAAAACTATCCATTTAGAAATACTGCCCATTCAAGACCAGAAATTATTGGCAAAAAAGATTCGAAGAATATAAGCGGTTTTGTAAATCCCGCTAAAGTATAAGAATACTTTTTGGTAGGTACGTATCGTAGCTTGGACTAAGGATAAAATATAATGATTCTACTATCCAACAGATCAAGCCCCGAAGGTCAGCAACAAAATTAAAATATTTAACGCCCTACAAGACCAATAAATTCTTGTAATCATTATAGGAAATATTAGATATCAGTTTATGTACCTAATTAAACGGTAAGAAGTAATTATTGTTTTATTTATTTACTTTATATTATATTAGGGTATGCGCGCACCAGCAACTTTTGTCTCCGCGACTATTTCGTCTCTCACATCAAGTCTATGGGTTAGTATAGAAGTGCGCACACGGAGTCGCGTCGTTACGTGTGCGCACTTCCATACTAACCCCTAGACTTGATGTGAGAGACAAAATAGTCGCGAAGATAAGTTGCTCGTGCGCGCATACCCTTAGTCCCACGCTAACGCCAGGAAATCAAGGAAAGGATCATTGGCAAAGTCGTTCATCATGTTATCCCATTACATTAGCAGTCCAACTCTGGGTAGGTTCTCGCTAGACTCCGCTTATGTAGTTATACTTGGTTGAGGTTTTAGGTTATTATCTCAAAAAGCACTCGTCCTTTCAGCGGCTGCCGTCAGAGTTATGCGAGGCTGGCGAAAGCTTGCGCGGATATTGGCCAACATGCCGCCTGTACTGAAGATTAACGCCCTGCTGAAAAAGATGCAGCAAACCGCAGCATTTAGAGTCAACAAGAGCTCTTCCTGTCCAGTTTTACAAGAAAAAACGCGGCAAAATTCAAATGTTATAACTTATGATACTTGGCTGAAGGCTCGGTCAGAAATAAACTTAAGACGACTAGAATCTGAGTCGTTAAAATGTAAACCTACCGCGCCTCGACGCCTTGGTCTATTTGAAATGGAGCCGTTCAAATGTAAATCTACCGCGCCTCGACGCCTTGGGCTATTAGAAACGCAGTCGTTCAAATGCAAATCTACCGCGGCTCGCCGCTTTGGGCTATTAGAAACGGAGTCGTCAAAATGTAAATCTACTGCGTTACCAGGCCTTGGACTATTAAATATCTCTTGTGCTCCACTTCTAGATTTTGCCTCATGCACTGCTTGCCCTCCTTTGCCTACTTGTCCTCCTCGTAATCCTATACCTCTTTGTCCTCCTTCACCCGGCGGACCTTGTTGTGGCAACATGACGGACTGTAACTGCGCCAGCAAGCTGCCCCCTCCATGCAACACTCCGCCGAAATGTATCCAGTACATGCAAGGTTACTATTACTACCCGTATGGGACATGGTTCTGTGGGCCGTACCATACGAACACCGGTGCAGTTCCAGTCGGTCCCGTCTGCCCTGGTACCCCGTGCGGCCCCGTGTGTTGCACCAGCGTCCTTGGCTGCACCGCAGGCTTGCCTCTTGCCACTGGTGTACCGAGTTTTCCGCAACAATTTGCACTACCTACTCTACCTACAATGTTCGGAACCAATACCGCTGCATCTTCCCTTCAAGGACTCTGCGGACTATTCTCAAATGGAGCTGCAACCTGTCTATCTCAGGAATCTTCAGAAAAGTCCAATTCATCTGGCGTTACTGGGTTCAGCCTTCCTTTAGGAACGTGCTTTGCACCCTCTATACTCCCTGACTGTGTAGTGCCCTGCCCACCAGCACAGACCCTTCAAACGAGTCAATCTGCTCTGAAAACCCCATCCCACTCTGGTAATTTTACAAACCAAGCAAGCATTAATACCGTACCACCTCCTCTACCACAAATGTTCGGAACTAATACCGCTGCATCTTCCCTACAAGGACTCTGCAGACCATTCTCAAATGGAGCTGAAACCTGTCTACCTCAGGAATCTTTAGGAAAGTCTAATTCGTCTGGCGTTACTGGGTTCAGCCTTCCTTTAGGAACGTTGTTTGCACCCCCTGCACTCCCTAACTGTGGAGTGCCCTGCCCACAAGCACAGAAGCTTCAAACGAGTCAATCTGCTCTGAAAACCACATCCCACTCCGGTGATGTTACAAGCCAAGTAAGCATTGATAACGAACGCCCTGTGGTTCCCAAATGGATAACGTATCACGTGCCCTGCCAATGCGCTGCATGCCTGGCGAGTAGGGCAGTTAACTTCCTCAACAAACCTAAGGAAGCCACATCGTACACGGAAGGGGGCGCAAAGCTGGCTTGGAGACGTGGCATCAACGCGGACTTGGCCCAACGAGGTCCCCTGATAGATAAGGTTCTGAAGAAACCAGGCATTGGTCGAGGAACGCCCGAGCTACTGCGGGATCATAAACCCGAAAGCTAAGCGATAACTGTCAAATGATTTATACCAGGAACTCTGAAGAATACTGCCATCCGTAAGCCAGACAAGATACATGCCTGATTCTCTACAAGTGCTCCGAAATATAAAAGCTTTACAGTGAACATTAGCAATAAAATATTTTAGAACATATCAATTCATTATAAACTTTTAATTAGTTTCACCTATCCCGGTGTCTCTTGTAATTTTGGTATAAAAAAGTAACATAGTTTGGATGATAATTCAATTTTATGGTACCATCGAGCTGATCTGATGGAGACAGGTGGTCATGGGGATTCAATACTTAACTGACGTACTTAACCCCGTTGAGTTTGGGCGTTAGCGCTCGTTGCTAATATACCGCATTCCCGAAATACCAGATTTAGCAAAATACCACATTCTTGATTTATCACATTTCCAATGTACCAAATTTGCATTATAGGACATTCGATATAATAATAGTTCCATGAGTACTTTTCAACTTTATAACCTGGTGTAA
This sequence comes from Epinotia bilunana, assembly GCA_947049275.1. NCBI lineage: Eukaryota > Metazoa > Arthropoda > Insecta > Lepidoptera > Tortricidae > Epinotia > Epinotia bilunana. The sequence goes on from OX346276.1 coordinate 1,535,068, forward strand.
CGGGAATATGGTAAGCCCAAAGTGTGATATATTGATAATCCGATATTTTGCAAAATCTGGTATTTCGGGATATGCGGTATATTAGCAACGAGCGCTCGTTAGAATAGTAGTATAATGATAACGGTACCTATGCAGAAAAGTACAGTCGGCAATAAAAGCTTCTACCAAAAATGAGTTTTTTGACGGAAACTTTATAATTGGTACTTAATTTGCTAGGAAAGTTCAGAAGGTTTCGCATAGGTAGGTATTATTATTATTATTATTATTTATTTATTTATTTGGTTCACCAACAATTGTTTACACTATGAAAATTATATTAATTAAGTAGGTACTATTGCTAAGTGTAACAATCACTTAAAGGTAAACACCGCATGTACTATATAAAAAAAAGCCTTATTGTTATAATAGGATTTGCTTCCATTCATTTCAATTTCATGTTCTTGTGCAGTCATCCCTTTAACCCTTTGAGTATTTGACAACTCTGTCAATAAATTCAAATTTAAACCGTAAGTAAATCAGTCACAATACGCGTTTTTATTACATCTATGACTGCAAATATGTTGCCGTTACCGATTTAAGGGTCAATTTACAGAAGCATCCATGCATGCTTTTTAAATTCACATTTAAACATTATTTTTACTGAAGGGTCTCCCCGTAAGGGTAAGGTAATTTGTTAATTATTTTATACGAAAAATAATATTTACATTTATGAATGAATTTTATTTTAAATGTAAATATTATTTTTACTAAGTCACATACAGCAGGGGCGCCACTATGGCTAATGTGGCACTACGAATTTAAGTCAAGTATCGCAAGTTAGATTCGAGCGACCTTGAGTTCAATTTTTTTTGACTTATTTAACCCTTACTATGTGGTTTTCATAACTGCTACTAAAACTATTTGTTTAAATGTGGGTTCATCCTATCAGCCGAGAGACTTCCACTTCTAGACATAAGCCTCCACCCTAGTGTCACAATGACCGGTTCCACGGTCGGGCTGATGACCTTGTGGGGGGTCTGTCCACGCTGCGCCCGGCGTACATGGTCGCCACTCGAGAACCCCTCCGCCCCAATGGCCCTCGGTGGTACATGCAATGTGGCCCGCCCATTTGCGACTTAAGCTAAAGCGGTTCTGTTGCGGATATAGCCACGTTTGAGATGCGATCACACAGAAAAACTCACAGCGTAGCCCTTTCCATTGCCCTTCGGGTGAATTTGAACCTTCTAATGAGGCCCGTAATAGCGAGCAGCTAGCATACGATGGGTTCATCATCATTATCAGCCGTAAGATGTCCACTGCTGGCCATAGGCGTCCCCCAAAGAGTGCCACAATGACCGGTCCTGCGCTAGCCGCATCCAGCGGACTCCTGCGAACTTTATCAGGTCATCAGTCCACCTTGTGGGGGGCCTACCCACGCTGCGCCTGCCGGTACATGGTCGCCACTCGAGAACGAGAACCTCTCCGCCCCAATGGCCCTCGGATGTACATGCAATGTGGCCCGCCCATTGCCACTTAAGTTAAGCGGTTCGGAGGGTTATATCGAGCGTTTCCACTTGCTTCTTCTCGGTTCTCCTGCTGGTAGGAGCATGAGGACCAATATGTCCTTATGCTTCTACCGGTACCCTAGTAGCATTTTCGTTGGCATTTCGTTGGGCCAACTCGGTGATCAATGGCCCAACGTGGTGCCAACTTAAAATGCTACTAGGGTAGGTAGTGGTTATATTATCTTTGCTACCGGTAGGAGCATAAGATAAGCAAATCCTCGTGCTCTACTAATGGACAGTCACGTACAAACGACCTAAGATGATTTTGATTTTTTACCACGAGGAATTTATTTTCCTCGTAGCCACACTGTTTGGTTCTGGCGCTTCGCCGGCCGCTGCCGCGGCACGCTCGCTTCGCTCGCTCGGCTCGCGGGCGTAGGGTCGCAGTACACCTAACACTCCTCCTTGCTTCGCTCGTCGTTGTACCTACACGGAGTTATCTTTTTTAAAGTGGTGTGACAAAATGGTGGGACCACGAGTCTGTCGCTATTTTTTTTATTCTGTACTTAAGTGTAGGTACTAATTGCATATAAGGTCACGATAGGAGCATAAGGAAATATTGGTCCACATCACCAGCAGGAGAACCGAGTAGGAGCAACAGGAAACGCTTGTTATATCGGTTACCTTGGTTCTGCTGCGGATAGCCCCATTTCTAATGCGCTTTTTGTTTGCCGTAACGTAACTGACGGTTGTAACATGTTACTCGTAGATGTTTGAAAATATTCAAAACATTGGCGCAATACAGCTTTATATGAACGGCAAGTACCGTGCAACCATAATGCTACATTTACACGCTTGCGGTGGCTTGGCAAGCGTCCGCAAGCTCCAAGCCTTCACAAACGCTTGGGTGCCATTTACACGCTTGCGAGTGCGTTAGTGTGGCCCGAATAGGCAAGCATGACAGACGTGGAAGTTGTGACGGCTATTGCGATCGGCTCGCTTTGGTATGCCTCGAGAAAGCCAAGGTTTGGTCGTTTGACCATACAGCACTCATGATCGATACGTCTAGGCAGTAAAGAATGACTTCTGTCGTCTTGTCACCGACAGACTAAGTCCTCCAAGACAACAAAATATGCACGTAATAGGTCCCAAGGTGTATTACAAACTACCTGAAGATATTACGATCGAAGAGTGCACAAACACCTTCAAAAATAAATTAAAAAAATGATTATTTGGACATGCCTTTATAATTTAAATAATTATAATAATTGAATAATATGTAGAAACATTTCTTAAATTTAAATGATAATATACGCAATTGTGATTCTAATAATGTGACATGTAATATTTATATAATATTATGAATAAATGAGTATGAGTATGAGTACGCGGTTACATAAAGGTCATATAAATAAGGCTACCGACCGTCGCGAGCTCGCGAGCGACACTAAACAAGCGCCAACGTGTAAATACGTCGCAAGCGCTTGCCCAAGCTTCCTTTGATCTGTGTGCAAAAACCGACACTAGTCCGGATTGCGCTTGTGGAAGCTTGCCAAGCCACCGCAAGCGTGTAAACGCACCATAACATAGCGCCGAATTTAGGCGGATGTCACACTGCGCCGCATCTTCGGACGGAGGTGCGGAGCTGCATACAAATTTCGCCGGACGTCGGACGGAGGTGCGGTGCAGTGTCATGTGTCGTACCACACGGAATTTATATACAAACTGAGGTACTTGCATACAACGATCTCCGCATCTTCGTCCGGCCAATACCTTTATGTGGTCGCGGCGCGCCATATTTGCCAAATATTTGCCATAAAAAGCTTACTGCCACATAAAATGTTCATTTAATTATCGACTCTATAGTTCTATTCATTCATTTTACAGGATGTTTCGTAGCTAGGTGCAAAGCTGAAGGGGTTGAGGCCCAGGTGCTTTTTATCATTCTTAGTAAGCCAATTTTTTTAAGAAATTGAGCTTTTTTGACTATTAATCATTTAAGAATAATACCCGTAATTGGATATTTTCGTGTTCAGTGTTCCAATAAGCATTAGCTTGGAAAATGTTATGTCTAATGTGTATCATATATATGTATGAAATATTGTTTAAAAACGTGTTTAAAGAAATATTAGAAATATAGGAATATGTATTACCATACATACATTATGCGAATACATTTAACTTAATGGTATTATTACAAGTAAAGGAAAACAACAGCACTGACGGTATCCGTTGGTCCCAAACTAGGGACAGCCTGTATCTTGGGTAAAGCCTCAGCATATTGCTTTTTTAAAAAACGCGCCATCGTCGCCGTTTTATCGAATCACGTGTATATCGACACAAACGCGCGTTGTGCGTAGGCCCTTTTTGCCACGAAAATAAGGCATTTGTTTACACAGTAACGATTATTGGGTCACATCAAACTGCGGGTATTTTTATAAAAACAGTTGATCTTTTTGATCTAAATTGAATATTTTTTACCATTTACGTACGTTTTTACTTGTATGTATGATAAAAAAAAATACCTCGGCTATCGACTCCTCAAAACTTTGCACCTAGCATCCGAACCGAACATCCTGTATATAATAGGACGTTTAAAAATATGTCCTTCGCGATTGCTTCTTGCTACTGCATTTATGAAGAACTCATATTGATATCCTGAGGGGCTACCGCGAAACGAAAACGAACTTCGTTCGTGTATCTCCATCTTTGTCGCTCGAACTAGCAAGTGCGACAGAGAGGGAGATACAGAAACGAAATTCGTTTTCGTTTCGCTATAGGCCCTCTGTCAATGCCACTGTGCAGTCAGTGCAGTACAATGCAACTAAACTTGTGTAATCAACTTAACGAAATAATGACTCAATCGATTATGAGGATTTACTAATTTTGATAATTAACTCGTAAACCCTGGTTTACGAGTGGTGCCTGCACTATTTCACATTTTTAAGTTATTATTAAATAAGATATTATATTATCTGATTAGGACTACCTTTAGATTAAATAATATGATATTTATAATATTTCGACATATTTTAATCGGAGTTAAAGAATCGATTATCGTTAAAAACCGTCTCGTTGAACCGATTGGGTTTTGCTTTCCCCTTCCCTACGCAAGCCTTCCGCCCGCCATTGTCCGCCATCTTGTAAGGGCAACGTTATTGTTGTACGGCGAGTGCGAAATAGATTATAAATCGCCGTGAATAAATATATCCGGCATGAGGACATGTGTTCAGTGAATATCTAACGTCAATAGTTACAATGGAGGAGGAATATGTTGACGCGCAGGACTCGGGGATGAACGATGTGGTGAACCGTGGTGGTGATAGCAACGACAATATCGGTGAAGTCTTAAAGGATTTCGGTGATATAAACTATGACGAAAGTTACGAGGATGATGACGGAGGCAACGGCTTTCGAGGAGGCCGTGGGCGCGGCAATTTCAGGTAAATATTTGGTCAATTCATATATTCTGTGTATGCATTTGGCGCGATATTTTCCTGCCGATTCCATTCGATCGCATGTACTTGAATATCTTACGTACTTGAAGATAATTGTTAACTTGAAACGACTTATTCATGAAACGCTTTGCTAAATTCTTTTTAGAACATAAATCAAGCTTATTTCCCACTACAGTGACGAGTAATCTGAAATTAAATGTAGCATAGTAATGGTGTAAAACAACCTAAAATTTAGTGTGATTAGATTATTGCGTTGTTGTTAGTTTCGTGTTTTGATGAACTGGCTTAATTATGCTTAATTTAAAATGGTAAGAGGCATTACAGTGCTACTTTAAAGAAACTATTTAAGTGAAAATGTATTAATGCTCTAAATCTCTATTTGCCTAGCCAACCAATGCATATAAATGCAGAAGCTTATTGTTACCAATCTTAAAACGACTTCCTAGAAACTCCTAAATTTTTTTCATAGTTTAACTTAGTACATATATAAATAAATAGCAAGCTACAGATGTTCAGGCATGCCGTGGTTGTGGGTTCGAATCCCGGCTCGTACCAATTAGTTTTTCGGAGCTTATCTATGGAGGATTCAGTGAAGTAAAACATTGTGAGGAAACCGGTCTTATCCCAGTAAGGTCTAGTTTTCCCTCTGGGTTGGAAGGTCAAATGGCAGTTGCTTTAGTAAAACTAGCGCCTATGCCAAATCTTGGGATTAGGTGTCAAAGCGGACCCCGGGATCCTTTAGGGCACAACATGATGAGTTTAACTTAGCACATCTTATGCTTTTTCAACTGTCGTTACCCCGATGTACTATCGACAACACAGCTAACTGACCATCGGTGCACCTTAAGTGCATTGTAATAAGGTTCTATATAAACACAGGATGGTCAGTTAACAGTGTTGTCGTTTGTACTATGCAAAGCACTCACTTACATTTAAATATTGTAAAAGACAACATAGGTGGTCCAATTGGTGTTTTATTCTTAGTCTAGTCAAGGAGTCCACAGAGAATACATCCGTAAGCAAGATATACTAGAACATGAAAGCATGTTGTCACGTGAGACTTTGCGAAAATGATTATTCTCCAATTATTGTAGTTTATACAAGTTTATTCTAGGAAAGGGGGAATTTCGCGCAAATGGGAAGCCAATTAATGAAAGTGTGTTACATAAGTTTATTAAAATGTTAGCCTGCGAATGTCAAGACTTTTTATATGGTGATCGAACAGCCTTAATAGCAGAAGCTAATGTTAGTTTCATTCAAACTAATGTATGTGGTAGGGCTTTATGAATTTAGAGAGACTTTGTGGTTTAAACATCTTTAATCGATCAAGCTTACACTTCAAACTGAACTAGAGTTTTTCTTTTTTTTTGAACCTGACAATTGCTATCATAGGACGGACACAATATAGCTATCATAGGACCGACCCAATATAGCGGTCGAATTGTGTAGTTGGAGGGTAGCCTGGGGAAAATCCAGGGGAAGCCTCCGGCACGACCATGGGGGGAAGTTTTTATACACTGGAATACTCTACGAGTTTGCACTCCAGTGAGATTGGTTGAACGGTATCAACCAAATCTGGGGAGTGAGTGGTGTCGAACTACTGGGAGTTTTATCGCTGGTTCGAACTCTAGAAAAGTTCTGTCAGGTCCTTATATAGCCTCTCTCCCCCTTCACCTCACCTCTCCGCCATAACATTCAGTTCCCACATGTATGCAATGGTTAATCTCAGGAACCCCTTGTCCGATTTCAAAAATTCTTTCACTGGCATGGAGAATAGACTTTCCGGATCGTTATAGGCTGTATTTTATCCGACAGATTTGCCTGCGTTGAAGCAACGCGTGCGGCTAGTAAAGCAATAACAACTTAGAAAAGTTGAAAAACCCCCGACATTTTCATTTCAAAGTCCAATATCTCAAAAACGGCTAAACAGATTTTCATGAAACATGGCTAAGAACACTCGGGCTCACAACAGCTTTCGAATAAAAAAACCGCATTCAAATGGGTCCATCCGTTTGGGAGATACGATACCACAGACAGATACACAGACACAGGCACGTTAAACTTATAACACCCCTCTCTTTGCGTCGGGGGTTAAAAAGGAGCTATGCTTTTATGTAAAACAGAACTCGAAAATTCGTATTCGTTTCTGCTATGATATCCCAAAAAGAGCGCATATAACACCATACCTGAATAGCAGAAGCACCCTAAATATGACTAATAGAAGAAACCTGCATTTGTCTTTCACTCTACGTAAAATTATTGAGTTTGAGAAACCAGCTTACCTTTATCAAAAACTAAAGTGGGCAAAGGATGCAAATAGGCAAATGAGAAGTCATAGACAATACACCTTAATAGTCCCGAAACATAGTACTAAGTTCTTTAAGGGAGGATTCAAGTATGCAGCAACGAAGATATGGAATGATCTTCCACCACCATTACGAAATCCTATGCCTTTGCTGAAGTTTAAAAAACTGGTGAAAGATCATTTACTCAAATTGCAAAAATGAATCATCCCGTAATACTACTTGGTATATTTTAAATTAAGTATCTGTTTATTTATTTGTTGTTTATTTAACTAGGCAATAATTTATATGTACTTTATTACGCACACGCAAGCACACAAACACACACACACACACACACACACACACACACACACACACACACACACACACACACACATACACATACACACACGCACACACAGCCGCGCCGGTCGAAATATTGTAGCGACCGACCTGTAGGAATAGGAAAAGGACTCGTCTGAAAATCAGCGCTGGGTATTAGTATACCTACATATCCAGCAAATGGCTGAGACGGGTACCCATTGCCCTTTTGTTTGTTTTTTTCTTTGTATTCCTTGTTTTTTTTATTAAGTTAGGTTTAAGTCTTATTATTATTATACTTTTTATTTAAAATTCAAATGTGGCAATAAACTTTTTTTTTTTTTTTTTTTTTTAAATTTGTCGGCCAGGTATTCATTAGGCAACATTTGTTAATAAACTGTTTATGAATTTGATCATCATGTTTCGCAACAACTTTAACGTAAACACTGTTTCTGAAACTTGGCAGTCCACACTGGTCAGTTGTTGCTGGGATGTCGCCCGAGGAGGTAGTGATGCTCTGTGCTTAAATATATAATAATTGATAAGAGTACGACAAAAAAAAAGAGGGTCGATTAGAAATTACCTCTTGAATAGAACTTACGTTTTCGGTGTCTTTAGACACTATTTCCATGTTTATAAACTCGCGCAACACACGTCCACACCTGTTGGTTTTTGCTTACCAGATGTTTCGTCTTGCTCTCCACTCAAAGTGGGGAATACGGCAACATCCATACTAATAATATAAATGCGAAAGTGTGTCTGTCTGTATGTCTATCTGTCTGTCTGTCTGTCTGTCTGTCTGTCTGTCTGTCTGTCTGTCTGTCTGTCTGTCTGTCTGTCTGTCTGTTACCTCTTCACGCTTAAACCGCTGAACCAATTGAGATGAAATTTGGTATGGAGATAGTTTGAATCCCGGGGAAGGACATAGGATAGTTTTTATCCTGGAAATCATCACCCGAGGGGGTGAAATGGGGGATGAAAGTTTGTATCGAGCTACGATATATAAACGAGTTTAATAAACAATGTTTCATCACCGTTGTTTATAACGCTGGTTTTATTGATATCCTTGAGATCATAGTGCCCGGTTATTGTCTTGTATGTCTAAAATAATGAGTATTTTGTGACAGAGGGCGAGGCCGCGGGCCGCCGCCGGGCTGGATGAACGGCCCGCCGCCGATGCGGTTCCGCGGGCGCGGCTACGGGCCCGGCGGGCCGCCGATGCGCGGCCGCGGCTTCTTCCGCGGCCGGCCGCGCTACAACAACAACTTCGACAACAACTGGGGGCCCATGGGGCCGCCGCCGCCGGGCATGCTGGGCGGGCCGCCGCCGTTCGGGCCCCCGCCCGGCATGATGGGGCCCGGCGGCCCGCTGGGGCCCCCGCCCAATATGATGGGGCAGCCCCCGTTTGGGGGGCCGCCGGGGATGCCGCCGCCTAATATGGTGAGTATGAGACAGACATGTATACTACAGATGTACCGACTGGTCGGGAAAGCCGACAGGACACATTTAGCGTGCCTTTCCACCAGGGATGTGCTATGCCATGCAATGGCTATCCATACTAATATTATAAATGGGAAAGTGTATGTGTGTGTTTGTTTGTCCGTCTTTCACGGCAAAACGGAGCGACAAATTGACGTGATTTTTTAAGTGGAGATAGTTGAAGGGATGGAGAGTGACATAGGCTACTTTTTGTCTCTTTCTTTGACTTTATTTAATACGAAATTATTGAACTATACAATATATTACAAATATGTCTATATAAAACTAACGAAATATTTAAGGACCTGCGCTCGATATTAATAATGTACATGTGAATTCAAATTTAAATCAAATAGATTTATGTAATTATAATTAAATTGCTACGATATGGACCCTATATGAGTCCAAATGTTCCTAGACTATTAAGACCTGTACAAACTATGGTTGCAATAAATGCTATGACTGTGAATATGACATCACAAATTAAGTGAATTTTTCACCAACAGCCCGCACCAGAGTTCTGGGTGGAGACGAAATCCGAAGAGGGCAAGCCGTATTACTACCACGCGCGCACCCGCGAGACCACGTGGACGCGCCCGCAGGAGGGCCCCACGTGCAAGGTCATCACGCACGCCGAGATGGAGGCCTCTGGTGAGTTCCACCTGCAGTCAACACTAAACTAAATACAGTTTTTTTTTTCTTTTTTTTAAATGTATTTATTCAAAAAGAAGAAATTACATTTTATACATTAACATAAAAACTCGCCAAACTGTGACGTTTGATGGCGAGAAACGCTCATGTTTTATACTATAGTAACCTATTTACTTAAATCTAACATTTTTTAATGAGATTTACACTTAAATTCTTATGAGTTTGCCTCTTATATGGCATGTGCATGGTTTTAACCAGTTTCCGTGTACAATAAAGTGCTTACGTCATGCATTTAACATAACAACAAACAATTAGGCATGCTCGTAGGTGAGTACTTATCCTTAAAGCTTTATCTAAGCTAGCTAGTCGACGGTGACTCGTTATCAAGGAAAACTGCATTAAAATCTAAGTTAAAGGGCTTCCTTTAACTTAGATTTTAATACAGTTTTGCTTACTTCGGGAGATTCTCTTAGGATGATTATGTACAGTCAAGTCAAGTGTAAAAATATGGGTGCATATAACTATAAACCATAACTCTTATGTCAGCGGATTAAGGTTTTGGTACTTATTTATGAGAGGATGTTATGGATACATATTTTTGCACTGCACGGTGATTCCACGCCCATACAAAGGCGGCCATAATTACCTCAACTCCAAAATAAGTGTTTTTGTGCAATAAATTTTATTTTTACATCTGTATAATACAGGAATATGTCAATTTTTAACCGACTTCAAAAAAAAGGAGGAGGTTCTCAATTCGGTTGTATTTTTTTTTTTTTTTCAATGTTTGTTACCTCAGAACTCCGTCATTGATGAGCCGATTCATAAATATTTTTTCTTGTTTGTAAGTATATGCTTCCAGGTGGGTCCCATTTTTTTGAAAATTCAATTGGATGATGGGATCCATGAGGAATTGAGGGAACTCCTCAATTATATTAGGCACGCGTGTAGTGATTTTGGTATTTTCTATTAGGTTCTGATAAGATTCCGTTGAAATAGCAAATAATGAAGTGCCAAGGGTGATCCTTGTGGAATTGACGGAAGTCCTCAAATATTATCGGGTCACATACAGCGATTGGGTTTTTTTCCCTAATAATCAACGCATTTGCTCTCGGAAATCAGTTCATGTGGTAAATTGGAAAATAAATGTGGAAATGTTCTCATGGCTTGGCGGAGTACTAAATTGAAGTCGGTTAAAACTTTGTTTTTAAAGTAAATTATTATAATAAAAATGTCTCGCATTAATGTTGTTTTAGACATACAATCTAAAACATTTTATACTGCGATTTTCAATGGAATAAATGTGCAAATAAACAAAACTACCATCCACTATCATCAGTGGATGGTATTTAATATGTAAATTGGTAACAAAAATACATGCATAAGTTAATTACATTCATATTTGCAAATTACATTCATGCTCATTAGCAAATTACAGTCAAGCGTATCTATTCTATTAATAAATAATTTTTTACAACTATTACTTAATTAGCACAATAAAGCAAGCACAGACTTAGATAAAATAGATTTCTTTTTAACAGGCAACCTTCTTAAACCTGATATTAAGGGATCTGAATGAAGAAAAAGCCGGTTGATTAAATCTGTGTTTGTCAACACGCGATCAATTTTTCGTGTACTATTTTGTCTGAATGATTTGATAAACTGATTGGTGGCTTCAGCTGCTATTGACAATAAACTATATTGTACCACGGATACTCGGCAACTAATTACCGAGCGGTGTCTAACGCGAAATCTCGAAATTTGGTCTTATCGATATTATATCCCGAATTTAAGCACTGAAGTATAGTCCAACAACGATCTAGGAGATCTTTCTTTATACCCGTAATGTCAGCTGAAATTTCGGAGTTAGAGAAAACGTCCTAGCCGTGTTACCATCCTTTGATGACCCGCTTCCTCCACTTTTAGGTTTATCAATAATAAGATCTAACCTTTCCCTAAATTGCCTTTGAATACGCTCTTTCGCTTCAGCTACAAGCTTTTTATCGCTGTCAGATCTGGCTTGCCACTTCTTAACTTCTAACTTGTAAGCGACACGAATAAAATATTCAAAGAATCGAATGCATGCGTGAAGCGGCGATAAACCGTATTCACACTTGCTTTCATCAATAGCCTTACATAAACAATAATCAATTTTATTCATCTCACTTGCCAAGGCTTTACATATATAACACCTAGTGGAAGAAACATTACTAAGAGCATTACACACTTCGATCGACCATAGTTAGTTGCAAGTTATGTGTAACAGTATATTCGCGATCATTGTTCTTGAAGACAGTAGGTTATAATATATATATTGCTTAAAATAAGTCTCTTCTTTCGCACTCGATTCTTTCAAGAACTGAAAACGAATAGGCCTGCAGTATCTAGTTGAAGAAGGACGAGGATTTTTCCATAAAACAGTTTTGGTTTCTTCATTATCTGATGTCAAAATTAGTTGCAGTGGAACATACGAAGTAACAAAAAAGCTACCATCTTGAACAGTGGAATCAGAAAAACGTTGTTTATATTCACTATGACCGGTACTCCCATCGAAACCCCACTTCCCTAGCAAAGAGATCTTATTTAGAGACTGGGTACTCTATCTAAAACATCCTTTTGGGACTCGAGTATCCGAGTGGCAGTATGATCGAGTAAATTTTGAAGTTCAACTTCAGCGGACGATTCAGTAACGGTGACGGCTGAGGGATAACACTCTTCTTTAGCTTTTACAATTCTTTGGTACGATGGTAAAATGTCTTTGGATACCTTGTCTATTAAATTCTTAACTAACAAATATTGATGTCGAGTTAGCTTAGCTTCAGCAATAAGCGACAAAACATCGTTTGCGTCGATTTTCGCGGAATATAAGCTAGAATCTGAAGTATCGAGCAACGTTTTTACAGCAGAACTGTCTACATTAGAGAGCTCAGCTAATCTTCTTCTTTTTGTACGATCACTAACTTGATTAAAATCTTTTCGCGGTCGGCCAGGGCCTCGTGAAGTGGACGTAGAGGGATTGACAACGTCGTCCTGCTGTTGCAAAATGGGTTGCTCGATACTTCGTTTTAAATCAACGTACTCTATTTCACTAAGCCAGTCTGATTATTTTTCTAATAGTTTTGACTTTGAACGATACACTTTTGCGCAGTAATGTGAAATAAGTTTACATATATTGCGCATTCTAGTACTTAATGTCTCTAGTTCGATATTTTCGATTTGATCTGAAAGTCGTGAAGTTTCAGTCAAAAGTACTATCTACTTGTTGAAACTTTTCGCTTTCTTTTCCCTTCTTAGAATGCCAAATATCGAAAATACTAAGCCTCGAAATGGAACACCTAAAAAAAGTACCTAAAAACAAAAAAGTATTTTTTTTACTAAAAACACTTAATTTGACTTAAAGTATATACTTCGATAGCTCTGTAATCAGAGAAGACGCAAACTGACGCAGATGAAATTCATAGGAGTAATTGAGGACATTTCAGACTTGAAGATGGTATATGTGATGCATTGCGTAGCATTGCAATTTTTTGTAAGTCTAAGTAAAGTCATACTTCTGAAAAAATTGACAAGAGACCTCTCGAAAAAAAATCATGAATAATATAAACAAACATTGTATATATATAAAACATGTCAATAAATAAAGTACATACCATGGTCTTTCACGTCCATGTTAACAATACGCAGATACACGCGGTTAATAATAATAACACCCAATAACAAAGTGGCAACGAAAATGCACTGATAATTAGGGTCGTGATGCGTTCACTTTCGTTGCACAAAAGTAAATGATAATTAATTAGAAATATTTGGGTATTTATTCAATTTAGTAGCTTGTCTAATAGTGAATCACTTTACATACCTTTCAGAGATGAGATCACGATATTTTTGGAAATATGGCCTAGGCAGGAATCACAGTGCACTGTATGTAAGCCCTTTATTATACACAATAACAGGTTAAAGAATGTACATGTCACACAATATAGATCAAATTACATAGGTGAACTTATAGATATAAGGGGTCTCCTCCAGCTAACCTTTCAGCAATTGAGAGGATGGATTGGTAGGTAGAACGAGATAGGCAAACTTATACAGTGTACAACGTTACTTACGAAAATTCGTAACGTTCTAAAAACACGATATTTAACGGATGAGAGGCAACGGGCAGTGGTCCCCACGCTGGCCCAGTGCGGGTTAGGGATATTTTGGTTATGGCGTTATCGGTTCTTACCTGATGTCCACCTGTCATTCTGGCACTCATTTCCTCCTTCAACCTATCTTCAGCAGGTCAATTGCCGGGCATGGCCGGCCCGCAGAGCATGCCCATGAACGGGCCGCCCATGGGCGGCATGCACGGCGTGCCCGGGATGCACGGCATGCAGCCCGGCCCGGGGGCGCTGCCGCCCTTCATGACGCAGCCGCCGCCCTGGCTCAAGGACGGTGAGTACTGTTCACTCGTTTAAAGTGAAAAACCATTGCTACACAGGACACATTCCGGCCGCATGCCCCTCCCGAGGCATGCAGATGCTCGGCCGCATGCCTCGAACGAGGCGTGGCCACGGACACGGTGCTCAAAAATATGTGAACACAGTTTTATTAAAGGTATAAAGTTGTTGAAATATTGTTGAACTTTTGGAATGTAATGTAATTATGATTTCGAGTTTACAAGCATTCATTGTGTTAGCTATCACCTTGTATATACTTTAGAAAATAAATTAATATTATTATGATAGGCTAATTTCAATCAGGAGTGTACTATTTTTTTGTCTGAATTTGGATTACTCTGGTCACAAACCATTATGTACTAGTGATTTTGAAAATAAAGAAAATGTGTCACCATAGGATATTTAAAATAACGTCACATAAATGAAATAAGACATTAGGGACACTTTTATAAATCAGAATCAAGAGAGCTCATAATTCGGAGAAAAAAACCAACATTTCTAAATTCAGATACAAAAGTAAAGGTTACACTTTTTATTGAAAAACCCTGATAATACCACGGGCCAACCAACTATTCAATATGCTTATCACGTTGACTAATTGCTGTGAAATAACCGTTTACAGTTAGTTATGGAAAGGGTTATTAATTATACGTTTTTCGTCTGAAAACGATAAACGTAAATTGGTAGTAAGCGTGTGCGTAGCTGATTCAAAAATATGGTCAGTGAACTTCATTTTTAACCGACTACAAAATAAATAAATATTAGGGGACAATCTTACACAAATCGACCTAGTCCCAAACTAAGCAAAGCTTGTACTATGGGTACTAGACGACGATAAACATACTTAAATTGTTACACATCAACATACTTAATACTTAAATACATAGAAAACATCCATACAAATATTCGTGCCCATCACACAAATAAAATGCCCTTACCAGGATTCGAACCCGGGACCTCTAGCTTCGTAGGCAGGGTCACTAACAACTAAGCTAAACCGTCGTCAAACAAGGCGCATTATTCCCGTTTGTGCCGTGTTTTTAAGTATTTTTTGTAAAGCCGCAACAGAAATACATCATCTGTGAAAATTTCAACTGCACTATCACAGTTCATGCGATACAGCCTGGTGACAGACGGACAGACAGACGGGCGGACAGCGGAGCCTTAGTAATAGAGTCCCATTTTTACCCTTTGGGTACGGAACCGTAAAAAGCAACTCAAGAGGTTAAATAATCACATAGTTATAATATAAGTGTCCAAAGTTTTAAGAGGGGGTTCTGTCCATTTTCCGAAAAACTCACCTTCATATGAAGCCATTGTCTTATATTATTTCCCTCTCTAACCAGCAACGTTAGAACGGTTGTAGTTTCGTAATTCTTTGAGATATCCGAATGGGATTTTCGTCACTAGGCATATTTTTGCCTACTTTCTTTTGGAGTAATAACAAATTTTGAGTCAATAAGAATTAAAGAGAAAGATAATAAGTTTATTCATTTTTTTTTTTTAAACTTAGGCTAATACATAAGAGAAGTAACAGTGGTCAGAATTTTAAATCGCCATTGAAATGGCCTCCACTCAGCTTTATGCCAAGGTCTACCTGTTGGAGACTCCAACAATAGTTAAGTTGGTCCTACCTATTTTATACAAACGTTCACCGTAGTCTTATACCTAGTTTTACTACTTTTATAATGTTATCTGTGGCACGATGGCCCTGCCTTCTTCTTGTGCTAACCTCCATGGTCGCAATACATAGTTTGCCAAGTAAAGTGTGTTTTCACTGATGCTGCCCATCCCACCACTCATATTTAAACGAATCAACAACACACAGTCTTCGTTACACTACCTTCTGAGTACTTTAACGCTGGTCTTCCGTATATACCCTTCCGAAAGAACGCTCCAATACGCTGCAAACATAACTTTCAGTAGCAAAAACTAGCTAAGTGATATATAATATTAGCGTCGTGACGCCCGGCACGCAAAAAAGAACAGTGAAATTTGAAGTTTCTCTTAAATGGAATTAATTTGAATTTTCATCAACTGACACGGCCTTTTAAAAGGCGCGTGGGCGCCACGGGGGTAGACCTAGTTTGAGCTCATATACACTAAAACTACATTGCAATATACACCTAAAAAATCGAGAGCAATGCACTGAAATTGAAATAGAACAAACCACAAATAATGAGCGCTCTATGTTTCAGTCGTGTTTTAAAGTAAATAAGTATGGCGTCCCACAAGGGAGTATCTTAGGACCCCTTCTATTTCTTATTTATATAAATGATCTACCGGACTCAACAAACCATAACTGTATACTATTTGCTGACGACACCACATTAGTAATTAAGGGAACAGACATAGATAATTTTGAAAATGAAATAAATACAGCACTGCGAGATGTTATTGATTGGTTGGAAGATAATAATCTTAAAATTAATGTAGAAAAAACCAAATTTATGTTATTTAAATCATATAAATCTAAAATCCACCAAGTTGTCATTAAACATAATTTAGGCTTAGTTGAAGAAGTAAATAGCACTGTTTTCCTCGGTATGACACTAGACACACATTGTAATTGGAAAGAACATGTAGACACGGTCTGTATGAAACTGAACAAATTTATTTTTGCACTTTGGCGCATTAAACGAACTGTTTCGTTTAAAACCGCCTTACTCATCTATCACGGATACATTATGTCTATTTTACGATATGGTATAATCATGTGGGGTAACTCTGTTAACGCTGATCGCGCCTTTGTCGCTCAAAAAAAATGTATCCGAACCCTTTGTGGAGCAAATAGACGAGAGCCTTGCAAACCATTATTTATTAAACATAAGTTACTATCTTTCCCTTGCCTATATATTTACGAGATATGTGTTTTTGTAAAACACAATACTCCACTTTTCTCATTCGTAGAAGATACGGAAACAACACGATCACATAGACGCTGCAGGTTAGCATTACCAACTAGTAACAAATTAGTACTTAGAAGAAAAAGCGCTTATAACATGTGCATTAGTATATTTAATAAAATACCAACTGACATAAAAACTTTGCCTATACACGAGTTTAAAACAAAGCTGTATAAAATATTGATGGATAAATGTTTTTATAGTATTAACGAATTTTTATTGTATAAATTTTGAATATTATCTGACATCTAATTTACATATTGTATATTTAAAGAAACTTGACTTATTCTTATTTTCATTATAATTTCGTTTTCTATCTTAATCTGATTATTATCACTGGATTCACTTCTTTGTAAATTAATCATCTATTCTTATAAATATTTATGAAAATTGTAATTTTAATCTTATTTTAAATGACTGAGTGCTTATATATCACTGACAATTTCATTAATCTATTTTCACATGTCTATCTTGACTGAATGTATAATGGGAAGCAATGTATATAAATTAAGATCTCAAGTTACCATATGTTCGTTGTGAATAAACGATTTCATTCATTCATTCATTCATACATGATCGGCACGGCCGCATAATATATACTGAGTGTCCCGGAACTCGACGATAACCTGGTACTATCGACAACACAGCTAATTGACCATCGGTGCACCTTAAGCGCATTGTACTAAGGTTCTATATAAACACAGGATGGTCAGTTAACAGTGTTGTCGTTTGTACCGGATGAGAGGCCAAGGTATACCAGTAATGAAAAAAAAATTGTCATGGATTTTTTTTCTTAATTTTTTCATAGCCTTGGCCTCTCACCCGGTACCAGGTTATCGTTGAGTTCCGGGACACCCTGTATATATATATTTTAACTTGATAATATAAAATATGTGTACCGTTAATACACCATTTCGCCAAGCAGTTTGGCGACGATTCATATTGGGTGGGTTATATTATTATTAAAATTAAGTAACTATTGAAACCTAATGAATTGGATATACAATATCTGTATTGTTGTTATTACTTCAGGAGGCAATAAGGAGAACAAGCCAGAGGCGGGCAGCCCCAGCGAGAATGATGATGCACCGCCCGGCGAGAGATCGCCCGCCCTACAGCCGCCCAATGGTAACTATCAGCATAATAGCTGCTGCTAAAACCATTTTTTTTAGAGGCGGGTTTAAGTTTGCTGCGGCTAAAATTTGGAACGACCTACCACCACCTTTGCGAGAACGGATTCCATTGTATAAGTTCAAGCAGCTAGCCAAAGGCCACTTGTTAGGTATCCAAGGCAAACTTTAACCCGCTTCACACACCTCACACATTTCACACATCATACATCACACCAGTCACATCAGACGCACAGACACACACACACCTACAAAATCTACCCTTAAAATCCACATACACGCCTATAAACACACATACACACATCACACGGCACTTTGTTGCTGACTTTGTTTATTATTTGTTTTTTTTTTGTATTAGTTTAATTATTTTAATTCAACAACACAATATGTTTTATAGATATTTTATTTTTATTTTTATTGAATGCATACTTTGTTTGTAACTTTTTTGTCTAAGTGTGCGCTGCGACCGGCCTTTCTTCCTACAGGGACCATTCTGTAAACCAGCGCTGGGCATCCAAGCCCAGCAAATGCTGAGATTGGGACCCATTGTACCGGCTAAACATTAATATTAAAGTTTAAGTTTAATTTTAAATATATCTAAAGTGTACTTATTAGTTTTTCATGCAGTAGTTCTTAAGTTTATAAAAAGTACTTAAATTATTTTGTATTATGTTTAGTGGCAATAAATATCTTTATTATTATTATTATTTATGTCTTTCCCGCTCACGGGACAATGACGTCCCGGACCTTTGGGAGGCGTGCGTGGAGCTAGGTACCTACAAAGTACCAACTGAGCCAACACGTAGAGGCCCTTTTGACAATTTAATAAAATGCAAGGAGTACACCGAGCGGATGCTGTCCCTGCCCGTGTCATGGGACGCACACAGAGACAGCACCCGTTGAGGAGTATAGGGCCTATTGATGGTTGATGGAATCTAAATGAAACGGATTATTGGGTGAAAATGATGGACTAGTGGCTGGGCTATTGGGTGAAACATCGGACGCCTGCCTATTATTATTATTTATTATTATTATTATAAGTTTCTGACAAAAATTTTGCTACAAGCTTTTATTGCCGACTGTACTTTTCTGTATACCGTCATCAACTACTCATTGAGACGATTCAAACGAGCCCAAACTCGATGGGGTTATGTGGTTTTATTACGGAGTTCCTATGGCCACCTTCCAGCTCCATCATCAGATCAGCTCCACGTCATCATAATATTGCATTGTCACGCGATTTGCATATTCGTGCAAGATTTCAACTCAATCGGAAACCGGGAAGTGGATCAAATTTAACTTGCAAGATTTGATTACAGACAGACGGACAGACGACGGGACAGGTGAAACTAAATAAAAGCTTGTAATTATCATATCAGCCGAAAGACGTCCACTGCTGGACATGAGCCTCCCCCAAAGAGTGCCACAATGACCGGTCCTGCGCCACCCGTATCCAGCGGACTCCCGCGACCTTTGCCTAGTGGGAGGTCTGCCCATGCAATTTTAGCTAAAATGTCGTTAAAATTGGACAACATTGTAAAAAAATTAAGAAATTACTCTGAAAGTATTAATCTTTCATTTAAGTTTGCTACTTTAAGATTTTTAAATGAATAATAACTATCAATAAGGACCTTGTTTGACGTCACAAGCACTAATCCCTAAAAATTCCATAATAACGGAGCGTGATTTACGTTTGATAAAAAGAAGCTGATTTGACTTGCCAAATACCGAATTAGTTTATCTTTATCTGTCACTGTGACATTTGTGTTCGTAAGAAAAGGACAAAACACTATTTATTTATCAGAGCCATTTTAAGTTTTATTATGTATGATACCTATATCACCTATATACCTATATGTTTTACCGTCCTAATTGAGTAATGTATTTCTTCCTAGGTACGATGAACTTCCCGCCTGCCTCCGCAGCCCCGGGCGCGTTCCCGACGGGCGCTCCGCCCTTCCAGACCAACCCGCCGCCGCAGGCCTTCGCGCAGCCGCAGCCCTTCCCTAACAACCCGCCGCCAGGTAACACCAGTACAGTTAGTGTACCTAAGGCCTGCTCAGCGGGCGTGGAGCCTCCGTATGAATAGCATTTTCTCAAACATGCTCGGAAATGTACGCGTTAATATCACGAAGTGAAGACTTGAAGTTTCTTGTTTAAGTTTCCCTACATTTCTTCGTGGCCTTACGCCAAGAAGTAATATTTGAAAACCCTTAGTTGCATTACTAAATATTAAACTGACAAAGGAAAAATTACATACTGCCAACCACCACTAGACTGTAAGCATACTTGCAACACGAAATAAAATAAAAAAATCTATGGTACTGTACTTATGTGCGGTTGAACATGGTGCTCGAATGGCTTGTTCAAATGGCATGTTTAAAAAATAAAAAAGGCGGCAAATTACACAATTGTCTCAATTGTGTTGTGTGTTGTGTTGTTTGATCTTTCGTTCCGATTGTAATTATTTTAATTTTAATATTTCCTCACATCGTTTGAGAAAAGCACTATGCAACCTTCGGCCGGAACAGGGATTGCTGGACAAGTTTGGGGTAGACGGCCGACTTGTAGACGAGGAATCCCTTGGTTCACGGCCTTTGCAGTAATGTACTATTGTTTTATATGGATGCTGCACGTCCACTCAGGCCTTATGCCGGCACCACACTGCGCTGTGCGCTATTCGTCATGTGACTGCGCCGTGTTTCACATCGCTGTGCTTCCTCGCACATTTCTGGTAGATGACCTTTGCTGCGCTACATGATTTGGCACCTAGCTTCCATCCGTTCCATGATGATGAATTGATGTTGTTGTGAAGGGACGCCCGGCCCGAAACAGGCGGGCAGTCGATCGCTCGTCGCGTTCATTCGGCCCCATTCCCTAGGGTTGGAGCCTCAGGCTACTACCTTTGCTGCGCTACATGATTTGGCACCTAGCTTCCATCCGTTCCATGATGATGAATTGATGTTGTTGTGAAGGGACGCCCGGCCCGAAACAGGCGGGCAGTCGATCGCTCGTCGCGTTCATTCGGCCCCATTCCCTAGGGTTGGAGCCTCAGGCTACTACCTTTGCTGCGCTACATGATTTGGCACCTAGCTTCCATCCGTTCCATGATGATGAATTGATGTTGTTGTGAAGGGACGCCCGGCCCGAAACAGGCGGGCAGTCGATCGCTCGTCGCGTTCATTCGGCCCCATTCCCTAGGGTTGGAGCCTCAGGCTACTACCTTTGCTGCGCTACATGATTTGGCACCTAGCTTCCATCCGTTCCATGATGATGAATTGATGTTGTTGTGAAGGGACGCCCGGCCGGGAACAGGCGGGCAGTCGATCGCTCGTCGCGTTCATTCGGCCCCATTCCCTAGGGTTGGAGCCTCAGGCTACTACCTTTGCTGCGCTACATGATTTGGCACCTAGCTTCCATCCGTTCCATGATGATGAATTGATGTTGTTGTGAAGGGACGCCCGGCCGGGAACAGGCGGGCAGTCGATCGCTCGTCGCGTTCATTCGGCCCCATTCCCTAGGGTTGGAACCTCAGGCTACTACCTTTGCTGCGCTACATGATTTGGCACCTAGCTTCCATCCGTTCCATGATGATGAATTGATGTTGTTGTGAAGGGACGCCCGGCCGGGAACAGGCGGGCAGTCGATCGCTCGTCGCGTTCATTCGGCCCCATTCCCTAGGGTTGGGGCCTCAGGCTACTGTCCCGGCGGCGTGCCCACATCAAACTCTTCCACTCTTCTTGTTCTCCTGTAGAATAGAAGGACATCTTTTGACGACCACTTTAGCCTAGTTGGTAGTGATCCTGCCTACGAAGCAAGATGTCCCGGGTTCGAATCCTGGTAAGGGCATTTATATGTGTGATGAGCACGAATATTTGTTCCTGAGTCATGGATGTTTTCTATGTATTTAAGTATTTATTAATCTATATAAGTATGTTTATCGTCGTCTAGTGCCCATAGTAAAAGCTTTGCTTAGTTTGGGACTAGGTCGACTTGTGTAAGATTGTCCCCTAATATTTATTTATTTATATATTTATCTTTAAGGTTGATATCCCTCAATTCCCTGTCGACAGGACACATGTTTATTTATTTATTTATTCCAAACATATGCAAGTTTATAGTGCAAGACCAAAACAGTTACATAATACAATAAGTCATACTTTCATTACATTACACAATAAAATACAAAGTCATAAGACATTCATTAGGTACATTATAAATTATCTAATACTCATTATATAACGCAAAAGTTAAAAAATCAAATAAAAAAAAAAAACATTAATGTAAAATTTTAAATACAAGATTGAAGTATAAAAGTAAAAAAAATAAAAAGTCACAAATCAAATTAATTTATATTGCACTGCAACTGTCAAGATACAGCCTAGCTCGCCTCACGAAAACAGCTAAGCTATCGTGGAATACATCTGCATCAGGGACTCGCTCATATAAATGATTAAGGAGGAAAAGTGACCTACGCGCAGGAGCATTGTCCCCCCGCGCCCCGGCTCGTGCCTCGTGCCTCGTGCGCGCCGCCTCCGCCCCCCGGCCCCGCCCCCCGGCCCCGGCCCCCGGCCCCCGGCCCCCGGCGCCGGGAGCGGGAGCGGGACGTGCAGTCCCATCTCTCCCTCAACACACCCATCCTCAACTTTATACTTCACAACCTGACATCAGTGCACCTGCACCATAACTAGCAGCTTCCTTCTCCACTCCGACCTATCCAATCCAATCCTACCATCCCATCCCCGACACTAATACGGACGGATACATATAGGGATACTACCCATAATTCCGTTTGTACAGGAACCTAGCTAATTTGCGCTGTATCTATTCTAGATTCAGGTTATATTTTACCTCGTGGGGATCCCAAACCCATCGCCACGTTCGAGTTTGCTGCGAACGTTGAATGTTTACCGAATGTATTAAACAGCGGTGCCGCATACATGACACATTTCGCTAATACATGCTTACTTGTTTCTTCCTCCCCACGAGTAGGACTTATTCCACCTAATTTGCATACTACCAAAATCACTAATTTCACTAATTTCAAATTGCCATGGGCTCATAATACCTAAATATTAAATTGTCTCATTCCTAAAATGAACAAATGTTATAATGACTTTGAACTAAAACGTCACCTGTTCAAAATGCTTAAATATTGAAATGTGCATTTGGTTGAAATACCAGGCCCCTATTTCACCAACTTGACAATTGCCACCTGACAACGACAATTCCCCGTACATTGCTGGATCCACGAGTACCCTAGCGACCACCTTAACTTCTAGAACAAGCAATGTATGGCGAATTGTCAGTGTCAGGTGACAATTGGCAAGCTGGTGAAATAGGGGCCAGATCACAGATACGACAAAATTTCAAAATAACAAACTGACAACTCCAATATGTGACAGTTTCATATTGCCTTTTTTTTGCAATCTATAAAGCTTTATGTAGCAATATGTTATTGAATTTTATTTGTCTAATTTGTATATTATCATTTATCATATATTAAAAAAGTTAATATATCGATTAGAACAGCAATTCATAATTCGTACATATTTAAAGACGACGACTTAAAATGCATGCACTTGTACATGAAATTTAACTAGCCTTTTTGAAATTCAGGTATTCTGGCATCTGGTTGTTTTGAACTTATGGTGTTCTGCGATGAAGATTGAAGGTGTTAATAAAGTTTGTCTATTTATGAAACTACTAAGGCATTTTAAAATTCCGCCATATTAATAATGTGGTGTTATGAGAAAAAAAGTTAGGTATTCTGTGATTTTGGTATTTTGACACTAAGTTATTTTGAGATCTAGGAGTATTGGTAAAAGGGTAAAATAGAAAATAGGTGTTATAAGCTCTATTCCTCCCCACAGTGCGGGCAGGAAGCACCGTTACCAATACGTATTACCTTCAAGTGTCTATTTAAGAGAAAGAAAGAAAGAAAGAAAGGAAAAACATTTATTCATGACAAGTATTGTGTCACGAAAAGGTCCCGCCTCAGCATAATGCCGACTCAAGAGCCGGCGCTGATCTTCCGGCGGGACCTGAAGTGTGTCACGGTGTCTGCAGTACGCACGGCTTAAGCTGAACGCGACCAGTTTGACAGCGCTGTCTACCGACGGCGACCCGAACTGCCGGAGTGTCAAAGTCAGGTGCAAAACCTCTGCCGTGAGTACTACAGACAGACAGAGTACAATAGGCCGACAATAAACTATAAAATAACTAAATAATAAAAACAAACAAGTACAGATAACACAGATAAGTATATGGTAAAAAATTTGGAAAGTTACAAGACACCAAAGAGGAAGACAATCGTTGATGAACATAACATAATAAATACAAGATGGGACATAAAACGTAGGTAAGTACAAAGAATTAAAGATATATCATATCAGAAATCTATGAACGCTAAACACACATAAGTATTCCATATACATTATTTTACTTATTTCACAGATTTCTTACAAGAGAGATACAAAAGGAAGAAAAGTGTACGCTATAATAAACTACAATTATTACTACTGTTAACAAGGCGACGAATTAAATAAAGGAAACTAGAAACTATGTACATGCACTATAATATTTTTCCATTATGGAATCGGAGGGAGAATGAAGAACTGGCATTCCACTGTTCTAAACAGGACACAAAACACACAACACATTTAGAGTATAGTGACCAGTTACGATACCAGTCAGCAATCTCAGATTGCTCTTACCCAGTCTCAGCAGATACCTGGTTCTTCTTCATCATCATCTTCGTCTGTCTGCATCCAGATGCTTCCCTCCATTCTCTCTCCCCGTATTGTTTTTTTAGCCTTTCTGTGACCCTTTGTGACTTGAACCGAGAGAGGAAGGGCCGGTTCTAGGTCTATAAATTCCCTGCCCGCTCCCTCCCTAGCCAGTTCATCTGCGCTTTCGTTACCCGCTATCCCCTGATGTCCCGGCACCCGCGTCGCCGTGACACCTGGGTATACTCCTATCTTGTTGAGCTCCTCTTTACATTCTCTCACTAAGGCTGATGTTACCGTTGCCTTTACTACCCTTCCAGTCTGCTGCGTTGTCTCCTTTATTGTCTGTGCTCAATTAATTTATCGCGCACACTTCTGCTTGAAAAACGCTGGCATACCTCTCCAGTGGGATAGATACTCTTTCACGTAGTTTGGGTATGAACATACCCGCTCCCGCTGGTTTTGTTAATTTCCATCTTGATCCATCTGCGAAGCAGACCTTCATTGGGTGTTCAACGTCTACCTTCCAATTGTCTCTTTCTCCTATGTTTAATTCTATACTTCTTGTCGATTATCTCCTCCCATATATGAATAGTGTATTATTGTCCAGGCTTCAACAATCCCCCCGGCGGCTTCGCTCCCGGCGTGCCCGGCGGTCCCGGAGGCCCGGGCGGGCCGGGCGGGCCGGGCGGGCCCGGAGTCCCGGGCGGCCCCGGGGTCCCGGGCGGCCCCGGGCCGGGCGCGGGCTTCGGCGGCGCGTGGGGCGGCTGGGGCGGCTGGCCGCCGCCGCTCGTGGCGCAGCCGCCGCCCACCCTCGCCAGCGCCAACGTGCCCAACGCCGGTCAGTACACGCTCTTGCTCACCTCCCAGCCTGGGGCGGGCTCCACCAACTCGGAGTCCCCGGCGGCGAAGCAATTCAAAGGTGTATGAGAAATCCCCAATCCACACCAAGCCGGCCTGGGTACTACGGCCCATTAGCCGGGTTCACACTGCACTCATGCCTCGGGCGAGGCGTCCTGTTTGCCGAACGGCGTGGCTCGCCGAGGCACGTGCACACGCTTGGGCGAGGCGTGCGTCCAGTGTGGACCCGGCTATTTCCCTCTCTCCCATGAGAGGCTTGTGTCCAGCAATGGAACGTATATGCTGATGATAATGCTTGTTATGAATTTTAATTAAGTTATTATATGAACGCAATTACAGTTTGATTTTCAACATCATGCAGGAGCGGCCACAGCCGTGCCCGGTGCGCAAGAGCAGACCATTGAACCTCCTGTCGTTCAAGCGCCGCCTAAAAAGGAGGAAACTGTAAGTACCATATTGAGCAATTGATTTACCAATAGCTTAGCTTGTACAGTTCTATCACCATACAACATTTGTCAATGGAACTTGGGTGAGGACCAAATTCTTGGCCAGTAGTTAGCCTAGTTAATTGGTAGTAGTTTAAAAGTTCCGTTGTGACACGAAAATTAGCCATACAATTCTATGGTTAATTTTCGTGTCACAATGGAGCTTTTTAACTACCACCAATTAACCACACAAACTACTGGCCAAGAATTTGGTCCTTACCCATACATTCCTTTGAAAAGATCGTTCCGCATCGATTTTTGTTGATTCGGCTTGGCATTTATGCGGAAAACCCGCGAGACGAGAATATCTGTGTCATCCCTGATCCATGCTAAAAGTCCAGTGTTCCAAACCAACAACCCATAATAAACAGTTGTAGTGATAATAGCCCGTGCCACACCGGACGCACGCCTCGCCCGAGCCTGCGTGCTCTGTGTAGCCGCGCCTCGGCCAGCCACGGCCACGCCGTCCGGCAAACAACGACGAACGGTTCACACGCCTCTTCGAGCTTTGTCGTCTTTTTGGTCGAGATCTTTGACTTGGCGGCGCATTTGTTGGTAAATTCGACCGAGCCGTCTCTCGCGAAACAGAAAGAACGGCCCGCATGCTCGGCAGCACGCCTCGCCCGAGGCATGCGTGCAGTGTGGATCCAGCTATGAAGTAGTAGTACCCGTCCTAAACCCAAATGACGACCGTCCAAAAACCAATAAAAACCACTTCTAGAACTCTTTTACAATGTTTGGTATGTGATGGCTCCTGACGCCGAGCCATCACATACCAAACATTGTAAAAGAGTTCAAATTCCGATGACGTAAACGGCAGTCTTTGGCGGTGAAAAGGTTAAGTGAATGATTGTCTCCCCAGGTGGTTCCCCCGGAGCTGGCGGCGGCCGCGGCCGCGTGGAGCGCGCACCGCGCGCCCGACGGCCGCCCCTACTACTACAACGCGGGCAAGCAGGAGAGCGTCTGGGAGAAGCCCAAGCCCATGAAGGACCTCGAAGGTACCCTAATCAGTCTCTCAAGCCTCCATCCGATCAGACCTTACGAGAACGAAACTCTTGCGCAGTCTTTAAGGAGTGCGCTCCAGCGAACGAAAAAACACCGGCCAAATGCGAGCCGGACTCGCGAACGAAGGGTTCCGTACCATCATCTATAAAAACGGCAAAAAATATATATTTTTATTTGTTTTTTTTAGTATTTGTTGTTATAGCGGCAACAAAACGTCATCTGTGAAAATTTCAACCGTATAACTATTACGCCCTGCCCCGCGCGTCTGTCCCCCGCGGCGGCTGTGGCGTTTTCCATGACGACACACCCTTTGGGTGCAGGCTCTCAAACATAGAGAATTGAAATGGCACATGTATTCCCGTGTGCGGTGTGGGTAGGCACAACACACACTGGACTGTTGACCTGGTAAAGGTCGCGGGAGTCCGCTGGATGCGGGTGGCGCAGGACCATTCACTTGGCACTCTTTGGGGGAGGTCTATGTGCAGCAGTGGACGTCTTTCAGCTGATATGATGATGTGTTCCCGCTCTAAATTGAATTTTCACTTGACTATAGAAGTCTATTGTCCACAGCTGCGTTTCTAACCTTCTCAATATCGTTACCCCCGTAACCTACTAGGGAAACTGATTTAAACACCAATGCTTGCTTCATTTTTCTTTCACGTTTTGTTTCACTTTTCGTCCAGACTGTTCACTTTGAGTGAAAGATGCAAAATGAAACGAGAAAATGAAAGAAAAGTGAACCATCTGATTCTACCTTTACCGACGAACAGTAGCAGTTTCACCCTTTCGAGGGTAATGTAACAATCCCCAGGTTCGGAACCGATGGTCCACATGGTAAAGATGACTCTACGACTATGTGATCGTAATCTTATTAAAGTTTATTTGTAATTGCAGCGCTCCAAGCCAAGATAGCTGAAGAGAAGGGCGAGAAACCTGAGAAAGGCAAAATGGACATCAATAGCAAGATAGAAGGTAAGCATTGTGAGGTGCTCGGCCGAATTTCACCTTCCCATACAAACGTAGTTACGCTCTCATTTTAAAACTACGTGTTGGATTGTAACGAAACTTTGCATATACAATGACATGAGGTATATCTATGTCTGTAATTAGTTTATATGGTTCCAGTTTATAAAAAAAACGAAATACAGCAAAAACAAGTTTTGTATGAAAAACTTAAATTCACTGTATTTTTTTACTATGGTATCTGAAGCTACATAAACTAGTTACAGACATAGATATATCTCATGTCATTGTATATGCAAAGTTTCGTTACAATCCAACACGTAGTTTTAAAATGAGAGCGTAACTACGTTTGTATGGAGAATCGAGCTTACTGCGGACTCTTAAACTAAACTTTAGAACATGCATCCGTGGATATGTTCAAGTAAACGTATACAGGGACTACCAAAAATGGGGTGTGAATCGATCGAGGGCATATTCGCTAGCGCATTGCGATTCCAAATATGCATTTGTTTGTTTGTTTTTTTTACATTACATTCTTTGTTTTTGTTGACGTTGCTTGTGTACGACATCATTCCCCCACGAGGGTAAAGGGTGGGTTTATTTCATTTTCTAACGCCACTCGCACAGCTGTGTTATGAAAACAAATGTTTTGTGTATGTTTTTTTGATAAGCAAGTGACGGATTTTACGTTTTTGTTGTCATACACAAGCAATGTAAACAAAAACAAATACTTTGATGAAAACATTACAAAACTATAATTCAACTATAAATAAACAGATGCATTTTTGGAATCGCTTCCGAACCTGGCCTTGATGAGTTCACACCCCATTTTCGTTACAACCCGTTTGTTAGACGGTGCCAAAGTTGGCAACTTGACGCAGTCTGCCAAGTACTCCCGGCCATTTCAGGACTGACAGACTTTGGGTTACTCTCTCTACGATTAAAGGGCTAAACGATGCCACATGTCTCGAACTGTTGTCACATGACTTAAATATACCTACCCAATCGACGACCGCTTTAAGGTGGTTTTCCACCGGCGAGGCGAGGCAGGGCGTGGATGGGCGAGAATTGAAATTAGTATGGGACTTACTACCTATTTGCACTGAGCGCGCGCGCGCGCGGTGGAAATAGGTAGTAAGTCCCATACTAATTTCAATTCTCGCCCATCCACGCCCCGCCTCGCCTTGCTGGTGGAAAACCGCCTTTAGCCTAGTTGGTAGTTACCTGCCTACGAAGCATGAGGCCCAGGTTTGAATCCCGGTAAGGGCATTTATTTGTGTGATGAGCATAAACATGTGTTCCTGATGTTCTCTATGTATTTAAGTATTTATTTATCTATATACGTATTCATATCGTCGTCTAGTACCCATAGTACAAGCTTTGCTTAGTTTGGGACTAGGTCGATTTGTGTAAGATTGTCCCCAGAAAATATTTATTTAGTTACCCATACAAATGTTGACCGAAAGTGAAGGATTTTCAAACTTTTGGCCAATTCTTTTTTTCGTGCCGAGCACAACTTTTTCTACCTGCTGCCATGCATTTTTACATGTTGTCATGTGACGTAGGCGTATTGGGAGTGGGCCCACGGTCTAGTACGTATGTATGTACCAGAGGCCGGAATTCTCGTGGCGGTTACGAGTTGTCATAGGGACTTCTCATTTATCGACATTATATAACACAACATATTAATGAAGATTGAAAGTAGAGGTAAACAACAGGCGCTCCTATCGCTAAATATATATGCAACCAAACGAAAAGAATGAAAAGTTAACATTGTCACACTTAATCAGTTCAGTTCAGTGTGTTATCAATTTCATGTTCAAAGTCTGTTTTAGTGCTAACAAGAATTTTAACATTAGTTTCTCTATAAAAGAAATAGATAGTCCTAATTTTTTTCCAAATTATCTGGTTTTAAATTACTTCTTTTAGAGTCAAATGTATCGATATAATATGAATATCGGAAGTCGATAAATGAGAAGTCCCTATGACAGCTCGAAAGTGCCACGAGAATTCCGGCCTCTGGTATGTACGGTCGCGTTCTTTAATTTATGACCCTTTTTGCTAAAATATTCTTTGTATTCCTATACAATTTGACAGGATTGTGAACCTTAAGTGGGTCCCAAATTAAAGTTCGTGACTGTACAATGAAATGACAATAAAATGTAACATACAACAAATATCACATACATTGTAGGGTGGCATTATTATATATATATATTATTAGCCTATATTGTGCCCCACCGCTGGGCAAAAGCCCCCCCTTTTTTCCGCCACTCGTCTCGGTCCTGTGCTAGTGTTCGACAATCAGTACAAAACGTGTCAAGGTCGTCCCGCCATCTTCTTTTCGGTCTACCTCAGAAGCCATTTGGTGGCTAATTCGGCTCATTATTTATTTATTGACAAATACATTTACGTGACATTACAGTAATAACCAATGCGTCACGAAACTAAAAACAACAAATAATACTATTTAGGCGACGAAACGATTATAATATAACAAGGTTTAATGATTTGACAGAACAGAGGTCTTGACAACTATGCGTGTGACTATTTTGTCAGGAAGTGTACTGTTGTGTATTTTGGAATGAAATTTCGTGATTTAATGCATAAAACACACCATTAATTCTATTGTAACATTGATACAAAATAGCCTTGTTCGCATAGAAAAAAGATGTCGATTTGGCTTAAGGTAGAATGAGACGGTTCACTTTTCTTGTTTCATTTTGCATCTTTCACTCAGTGACACGTCTGAAGGAAGTGAAACAAAACATGAAAGAAAACTGAAGCATTCACTCGAGTGAACATTCATTCAAGTGAACCGTCTGATTCTACCTTTATGAGGGCAATATATTGGACGCTGATTATTCGGACATTCCACTGCACCTTGAAACCCGTGTAACGTGCTTAGTACTCCCAGTGATTGACGTGGAGGCGCACTGCGAGGCGGCCGCGGCGGCCGAGGCCGAGCGCCGCGCCGCCGAGCATGCGCGCGAGCATGCGCGCGAGCAGCGCGAGCAGGACCAGGCCGAGCGCGAGCAGGCCGAGCGCGACAAGCTGGAGCAAGACAAGAGGGAGAAGGAGGACAAGGAGAAGGAGAAGGCGAAGAGGAAGAACAAGCCCATTTCCATCATGCCCATCTCTGGGACACCTTGGTGAGTGTGCTGGGAGACATCTCTGGGACGCTGTTGTGGGTGTGACACCGCCGGAGTTGGAAGCGTCCACGGGCTACGTTGACCGCCTACATCAGGCTGACCTTAAGCTTGTGGTATCTCGCCATCAAACGTCACAGTTCGGCGAGTTTATATGAAAGGTATTAGAAAAGTTGAAAACCCCCGACATTTTCATTCAAAGTCCAATATCTCTAAAACGGCTTTTCATGAAACATAGCTAAGAACACTCAGGATCACATCAGCTTTCGAATAAAAACAAACCGCATTCAAATCGGTCCATCCGTTTGGGAGCTACGATACCATAGACAGATGTACAGATACACAGACACGTTAAACTTATAACACCCTTCTTTGCGTCGGGGGTTAATAAAATAGAGTTTGATGCTTTAGACAGCTGAGTAGAGATAAGGCTTGCTAGAATGGGGCGCCGTAGTGATAATAACGTGTGTGTATGTGTGGTTGTATGTGAAAGAGAGAGAGAGAAAGCTAAATAGTATGAGCGAGAGAGAAATTGTGTGAATAAGCGAGAGACATAGCGAGGGATGTGAATATATCCACTGCGCGAGCAGGACAAGACGGGGAAGGAGAAGAACAAGCCTATCTCTATCATGCCCATCTCTGGGACGCCGTGGTATGTGTATGATACAGTATACGACTGTAACACGTCTCTGGACACCATCATGGATGTATTGTTTATTGGCTACCTGAGGTTTTCATCGATTTTTGACGAGTTTTGAATCGTATCTCTTATTTTTGCACGACAGATAGAATTATGAATCAAACTGCTATCGGTTCTTCAATCTTATATCTCCATTTTCGTCTACCGGATTTTGAAAGAAATGAATACTTAATTTTGTATGTTTTTTTAAACATTGTCTAAAAAAACACTTATTTCGTATCTCTATTGACGTGAAAGATCTAACATATACGAAATCTACATGGGTTCGTCTATGACGTCTCTAAGAACGTGTCTAGGGTTTTCATTTTAAGCTAATTAACACAAAATGATGCCAAATATCTCGAAAACAATAACTTTGAAGTAAATATGGGATACTATATTGCTTAAAGCTGTTGTTCTTCAAATAATTAGCTACAAAAAACATTGGAAAAGTAAGGAATTCAGATCAAAGGTACCAATAAAGAGTTCATCTAAAATGGCGTCCGCTCACGCGCCAATTGCGCGAATAAATAAACGCGAATTGGTAAGCGAGGTTGAGGATGCTTCCGACGGGCGAGTATAAGATAAGTTGTTTGTTTTACACAGGTGCCTGGTGTGGTCGGGCGACGGGCGCGTGTTCTTCTACAACCCGACGGCGCACACGTCCTTCTGGGAGCGGCCCGAGCAGCTCGCCGGCCGCGCCGACGTGGACCGCGCCATGGCGTGCCCGCCCGCCGCGGTCACACAGGTATTAATGCTCGTACAACCTTGTTTTGTACTGCATAAATGCAATTAATTAATGATTATTGATGATGTTTGTTGCAGTATTTCCAACGGAAAGAAGCGGCATCGACGCCCACGGCGACCGTGAAGCCGGCCAACGGCGAGCTGAAGCGCGCCGCCGACTCGGACAGCGACGACTCCGAACCCGAGCCCGCCAAGAAGGCCAAGCCCGAGGAAGGTGGGTCTGATTACTCTTGCTGTTTTCTGTGCGCCTGGTGCTTTCGCACGCCGAACGCTAACCCCGAGGAAGGCTACTCGTCTCTCTTGACAACTCCTGCCGTGTTCTGTGCGCCTGGTACTTTCACACGTTGAACGCAAGCTAGAGCCGGCGCAGTTTCGCATTTCTCTTGGTGTGTTCCGTGCGCTTGGTACTTTCGTACGCCGAACGCTAACCCCGAGGAAGGCTACTCTTCTCTCGTGACAACTCCTGCTGTGTTCTGTGCGCCTGGTACTTTCACACGTTGAACGCAAGCGAGAGCCGGCGCAGTTTCGCATTTCTCTTGGTGTGTTCCGTGCGCTTGGTACTTTCGTACGCCGAACGCTAACCCCGAGGAAGGCTACTCGTCTCTCGTGACAACTCCTGCTGTGTTCTGTGCGCCTGGTACTTTCACACGTTGAACGCAAGCGAGAGCCGGCGCAGTTTCGCATTTCTCTTGGTGTGTTCCGTGCGTTCGGAACGCTAACCATGAGAAAGGCTACTCGTCTCGTGATAACTTGTCTTTTGTGTGCCTGGTACTTTCACACGCCTAAACGCAGTCTCTCATTACTCTTGGTGTGTTCCGTGCGCTTGGTACTTTCGTACGCCGAACGCTAACCCTGAGGAAGGCTACTCGTCTCTCGTGACAACTCCTGCTGTGTTCTGTGCGCCTGGTACTTTCACTCGTCGAGCCAAGCCATATGAAGATGCAGCAACTCCTGTTATATTCTGTGCACTTGGTACAGTCAGCAGCAGAAGTAGCTGCGCAAAATAACACGCTCAAAATGTATCCTCTTGTCATAGTCGTGTGTAGGTAATTTTGAGCACTTGACTTGACCCACGTAGCCACGTTTGCTGCTGCCTGTACTATCACTCTTATCATCAAACCCCGGGGTTTTCGGTGCGGGAATAACTTGAGAAAGAGTAGAGATAAACAGATAGGTTATTCTGACAAAATATCATATTGTGCCTAATACCTTCCTGCGAATTGTAAACAAACCATACAATTTTACTTTAACTTAAGTAGTAGGTACTTTAGCATTTCTACCAAGCCTTACGAGAGAATAATAATAATAAAATAATAATAATCATTTATCTAAGGCTATCGCTTCACCAATGAGGTTATCTACTTATTTTTCATCAAGAAGTTATCATTGAGATTGAGCAAAGATTTGAAAGGCGAAAATTCAATCGTATTTTTGCATTATATATAAACATCGATATCGAGACGGTCGATAAAAAAATACATTCACGCTCTACGGAAAAGCATTGTCAGTGCGAGAAGATAAAGAATATGAACGTTTTTTTTTATTACTTAAGTATATTTTTATTCAATTAATTATTTAGTAGGTAAGTACATTCTGTTTCTTAAGTCAATACCTATTCTTTAGCTAATGTCATTCATTCCCGCACCGAAAACCCCGGGGTTTGCTTATCATTATCACATGTTGAACGCTAACCCCGAGAAAGGATAGTAGTCTCTAATCGCATAACTCGTAGTGTATTATGTACGCTTGGTACTTTCACACGTTTCTTGGGGGCGTTTCTCACAACTTGCAACTCAAATAATATCATATACTTATATTTTTTCTATTATAATTTCTAGCGAAAAAAACTAGTTTCTGTGTTTCTGGTACTTTTATATATGCCGAGCGCAAGCCCGAGGTAGGCTACTCGTCTCTCTCGTCTGTATTCTGTGCGCCTGGTACTTTTGCACGCTATACGCAAGCTAGAGGGTGCGGAGTCTCTTGGTGTGTTCTAGAGGTTCAGGCCTGATTGTGCGTAGTAGTTATAGGTAGTTAGTTAGTTAGTTAGTTCTCATTACTCCTACTGTGTTCCGGGTCCGCCCGAGAAAGGTGCTTGGTTTCCCATCACTTCTGGCTGTGTTCTGTGCGCCTGGTACTTTCGCACGTTTCTTGGGGGCGTTTCTCACAACTTGCAACTCAAATAATATCATATTTTTTCTATTATAATTTCTAGCGAAACAAAACTAGTTTCCGACCTAGATATGGCGGGTCCTGTATACAAAAATTTCCTTTATCTAGCTCTTCGTTTTAAAATGAGTGCCAAACTACGGTAGTATGGGGAGTTCTGTCGAGCGCCCTAGGGACTAGGGATAGACTGTATGCTAATACCAACTCGATCATTGCAGCAGTAAAGAAGACGCCATCATCGTCGCTCATCGACGCGGGCAAGGAGGCCCGCATCGAGGCGGAGGCGCGCGCGGCGAGGCAGCGGGCGCTCGTGCCCCTCGAGCAGCGCATCCGGGTGTTCCGGCAGATGCTGCAGGAGCGAGACGTGTCCGCGTTCAGCACCTGGGAGAAGGAGTTGAAGAAGATCGTGTGCGACTGCCGGTACCTGCTGCTGACCAGCGAGGAGCGCAAACAGGTGACACTTTTCGGCTGTATCTTTTAACCCCCAGGGGTGTTATAAGTTTAACGTGTCTGTGTATCTGTCTGTGGTATCGTAGCTCCCAAACGGATGGACCGATTTGAATGCGGTTTTTTTTATTCGAAAGCCGATGGGATCCCGAGTGTTCTTAGCCATGTTTCATGAAAATATGTTCCGCCGTTTTTGAGATATTGGACTTTGAAATGAAAATGTCGGGGGTTTCTCAACTTTTTTAAGTTGTTTGTTATACTAATGTTATGGGCCGAACAGTGACGAAACTTTTCATTCCGCGACTGTACTCAGGCACGTCTGCGGGCTCCGACAGATTCGTATGTTTGTGCACACACAGACAAGTAAGATCGTGTTGTCTGTCCGCGCCACTCTCGGATACACATCCGAAATTCCGCGAAGCACACACAGCGAGGAGAATTTGACTGTGGACGGTGACGCGTGCAGTACGTGGCCCACCGGCCACGTACCCGGCGCGCCATAATTTAGAGCGAGAGATCCGATCGCGGCCTCTCGCTCCCACGTATGGCGTATTGCTGCCCCGCGCGTCCAAGTCGTGACCGAGCCTAGAAGCCAGGAGTTATCTTGCGACCATAAAACAAAATTTTAATAAAATGCTTAGGTATTCGGCAAATATGCCTCAACCTGTCGGAGTTTTACAAATTATTTTTTTATACTCGTCAACCTTAATGTTTGAATTAAGACTTCGTATACCAAACTTAAATCACATACTTTTTACTATGCAGTTCCCAACTCAACATTTCATAACTGTTGAGACAACTAAAATGAAATGGACCAATCACGTGGCGCCTTTACTGAACTATAATGTATTTGACCAATAGGACGCCGTCATGAGAAAGTCAAAGGGTAAAAGACATCAACGCACAAAAAAGAAAAAGCCGTTGGTTGCACTTCGTTTTCAATAGATACCAAGTTTGTTTAATTAGTTCAGTTGATATTGTATACAATAGTTATATAATTAGCTTTTTAAGTCTCGTACCTTAATTAGGCCACTCAGCAAGCTTCGTGGCCTAAACGTGGTACTCGACTGAAAAAGCATACATTATATAACGATTGCATAATAATAAAATTCTATAGAATGGCTACTGACAATAATTGTTTTCCAGGTGTACAACAAGTACGTCCGCGAGCGGGCTGAGGAGGAGCGGAAGGAGAAGAAGAACAAACTGCAGCAGAAGAAGAACGCGTTCAAACAGCTCATGGAGGAAGCCAAGCTGCACCCCAAGTGAGTAGACTCACTGCTGTCGAGGCAAAACTGCATTAAGAGTCCGCAGTAAGCTGGATTCTCCATGCAAACGTAGTTACGCTCTCATTTTAAAACTACGTGTTTGATTGTAGCGAAACCTTGCATATACAATGACATGAGGTATATCTATGTCTGCAATTAATTTATGTATCTTCAGATACCATAGTAAAATTTTTTTTGCTGTATTTCGTTTGTTTTATAAACTGGAACCATATAAACTAATTACAGACATAGATATACCTCATGTCAATGTATATGCAAAGTTTCGTCACAATCCAACTCGTAGTTTTAAAATGAGAGCGTAACTACGTTTGTATGGGAAGGTGAAATTCGGCCGAGCTTACTGTGGACTCTTCCCCATTCCCCCATTCCACCCATTCGCTGCTACGGAAAAAAATGCGAATTGGCACCCCCACGCGACCCAAGTCTTGGACTTCATATGAAGTCGGTGGCAGCGAATGGGTTAATCTACATTATCAACTTTCTAGCGTTTTCCCGGTTGCACCCTAAACTTGGACACCTAATCCCAAGATTTGTTGAAATAGTTTTTATGAAAGCGACTGCCATATGGCCTTCCAACCTAGCGGGAAAACTATACCTGCCGATACTATTCCTCACTAATCTATATATGAGTATATATAAATGTGAAAGTTCTGACTGACTCACTCACTCACTTAAATCAGCGATAGATAGATAAAAACTTTATTCATACCCACAATATACATGGCATAAAAAGAACTGGAGAACATGCTACTTAAGAACTAACGTTGAACCTAGAAAGCTGTTTTTTTTAGAATATGTAGTTTATATTACATAAGTACCAACTAAGAAGGGATTTTTGAAAATTCCACCCTCAAGGGGGTTGAAAGTTTGAATGGGGATGGAGTAAAATTTTAAGTGAGATAGAAACTTTTTGTATGGGCAATTATTGCAATACAAGAAAAGCAATTTTAGGGTTTTGGAAAAACCCACCCCTGAGCGGGTTAAATAGGGGTGCAAGTTTGTATGGGGGTAAACAAACTATAAGTGATCCGTTTTTGCCATATTGGCCACGGAACGTGGGGTGGGGGGAAAGTTTATATGGAGCTACGATATAAACAAGTCCCTCGCGGACGGAGTCGCGGGCGGAATTGTTGCCTGATGCTAATAAACAATTTGACGACCGCTTTAGCCTAGTTGGTAGTAACCCTGCCTACGAAGCAAGAGGTCCCGGGTTCGAATCCCGGTTAAGGGCATTTATTTGTGTGATGAGCACGAATATTTGTTCCTGAGTCGTGGATGTTTTCTATGTATTTAAGTATTTATTTATCCATATAAGTATGTTTATCGTCGTCTAGTACCCATAGTACAAGCTTTGCTTAGTTTGGGACTAGGTCGATTTGTGTAAGATTGTCCCCTAATATTTATTTATTTTATCTTTTATTAATTTGTCCATCTCTCTCCAGATCGTCGTTCAACGACTTCTCGACCAAGTACGGGCGCGACGAACGCTTCAAGGGCATAGACAAGCAGCGCGACCGCGTCACGTACTTCAACGAGCACGTGGCCGAAGTGCGCAAGCGCGAGAAGGAGGAGAAGGACAGGAAGAGGGAGCAGGTGAGTGCGGCGCGGGCGCGGGGGAGACGGGGAGATGTTTGGTGGTGCGGTTCAAGTTGCGACAGTCGTTGGCGTGGAAACGAATGATCACCGGTATTCGTGTCAATATAGAGCCAGTATGAAGATGGTTATCAGTATTTGGGCCAGTCAACTTTTGGTCTCTCGCTGGTTTCTCCACTGGGTCACTTTTACAAACTGCCATTTTATGGCGGGAAAATGTGGGGTCTAGATGGTATTTTAAACGCATTTTATGTGGGTCATCTTCTAACCATGTCAGTCCATATTGTAACCATTATTCCGAGATACTGCCGTTTTGTCTCCTGGCTTACGGTACTGAATAACAAGAAATTCAATCATACTAACTTGATTTCTTCAAGGCAAGAGTGAACAGGCATTTTCTGGGTGACCGTGATCTATCCTAGGCCTTGTCTTAACTAACAAGTTACGACAAAGGTCAGGTGAAAAAAAATATACTGACCCATTTGTTTTAATTTGGAGCCAGTGGTGTAGAAAAACATAGCGAGAAAACCTGCATACATAGAAAGTCAAAATAGTATGTTAATTCACCAACGGCCATTGGGCCAGCACGGGGACTGTTGCCCCCTGTTGCCTAGGGAACGGTCCCTCATATCTAGACCCCGGATTGTTGTGTCACTAACGTCACAATAGGGTGATTCGGGGAGTAAATGGAACAGTATTAATTAATACGGATTTATTAAGATAAGATAATATAAAAAATATCATATAGTGTTAATGAATACGAAATTTTACTTATTATTTTTTGGTATACATATTATTGCGAATCTTCCTATAAATAGATTGTCAGTTGATTAAAATATCGACGTTGCTCTTTCGTTAACGGACTCTCCGTAACAGATCAATAGTTGTTCTAAATGACTTGCGGTTAGGCTATGTCTTCTAGCAGAATATATCCACTTCAAAAGAGAAAAGCTTCTTTCCACTGAGACAGATGTTATTGGAGCATATTTGAAAAGTTTGCGGTTGTCAAAGCAATATTTGTAACGATTGCTTGGATTTATTTGTTTCCTGACCGGTATTATGAATATACATTTTTATCTTATCTTATAATTTATGTATCATTTTGTTCTACCATTCCATTTACTCCCCAAATCACCCTATTGTGACGTCAGTGCCACAACAATCCGGGGTCTACTTATATCCATAAAAGCCGGCCAGTGGCCAGTGGGACGTATATTTCATGCCTATGACTTAAAAAAGACGTAATTTTGCACACAAGATGATAAATTAAGTTAAATGAAGCTTATTACAGAATCTCCAAAAACGGAAAATGGTAACAATATTCATGACATTGTATAGCAACTTTTTGGATGGTTTTAGCCCATTACAACGTCAAGTTGTTCATCTGAATGGCAAAGGCAGTCAAAGAGCATTTAAACGCGCTGATTTTGCGTGCCAATATCTTTGAAATAAAGGTGTTGATAAGTCGTAACTGTTTGCGAAAAGACTATTTGAAATCGTCCTGTCTGGTTTGACGTCATCCGTTATTTGTCATTAAAAAGTTTTTTTTTTATCAAATTAAATACGTTTTCGGTAATGTTTTCACGCTATAACGACTTTCGTAACTTATTAAAGGGAGTGTATTGTCATGTTGGACAGTTTGGAGTGAACAGTCGACTGTCGGGAGCTTGAAAGTTATTTTTATAGGCCTTATATAAAAGGGAAGCGTCCATTTTCGTATTAGAATATTTAATAATATTTTTAAAATTATAAAAACACAAGTTTTTCCATCACATCATTTATGAGCATTCAAATCGTTCAGTCAGTTCCTATTACGAACTTAAATACTTCAATACACTGTCCTGCTTGATGAATTATTATAATATTGAAAACCATATTGATTGAACTAAAAGTAGACTACATTGCAAGCAATTCAGCTTGAACAGTGACGATTTACAAAGAATGAGACTAATATAATATAATATAATATAATTTATTAAATACAAGGGCAGTCACGATAACATATGAATTATATGATATATTTTATTTATATTACTTAGCCCAGTCAAAGAAGCTTTAGAATCGAAGTTGAACAACGCAAAGCATATAAAATGAACTATATAAAAAGGCTAATAACATCTTTAATGCTTCT
Organism: Epinotia bilunana; assembly: GCA_947049275.1. Lineage (NCBI taxonomy): Eukaryota > Metazoa > Arthropoda > Insecta > Lepidoptera > Tortricidae > Epinotia > Epinotia bilunana. The sequence goes on from OX346276.1 coordinate 1,575,467, forward strand.
ATAATTGCAGTAAAAAGTATTTTGTGATTACTAATTGGAATTTGATTGCGTAGATATTGAACACGGCAAATTAATAATTTAATTAAAGTGTTCTCTTAGTGTAAAGCGGATAACTGATTTTTTTATCAAAATTAAATATGTTTTTTAGACTTTCAACCCCTAAACTTCTTGACCCATATTTGGGCCAGATAATTAAAGAGGAAAATTAATCTTATGAATATTTAATGGAATATCAAAAATATGTTTGAATTTTAACTTTGGATTCCAATTGCTGCCTCGAATTGTAAATTAAAACGGAAAGTTACAGATTAAGCATTAATTAAAGAATCTGTAAACATAAAATATAGTAAATGTTTTCTATATATACTAATGTAAGCACTGGTTCCCTGCCAAGAATGCTTACACATTGAAAAGTACATAACTACTTGAAGTTGTAGTGGGTTCGAATCCCATAGCCTCATTTGCCATTGCCTCGCAACTGACAACCTTTTCTAATACATTCTTTAATATTTCCAGCTCCTATCTGGGTTCGATTCCCTGTGACAAATCGCTGTACAGACAGACAAATATCAATCGAAAGGAACATTAAAGATTACATTTAACAGTATTTTTCGCAAATTGATACGGGTTCGATTCCCGAGCAAGCGAACGTTATAAATGCTACGCGAATTAAAATTTAAACTATTTCTCTTGATATATTTGTCTCTTGATATTCCAATTTTGCATAAAAACTTTGAAGCACAATTCGTCTCTGATACAGTTTTCGCACAGCATTTCAATTTGAGACTAACAGTAGAGTTCCACACGTGTGGCGCAAAACTGCATCAAAGACAATCCTATAGACGTGAGCGCTCGCCCAAACGTGAACTTTGTACAAGTGTTTGGGCAGTGACGCGCTCGCATGCATCGTGACTGCAACGTGTGTTGATAGCGGGCGCGCGGCTGAGCGGCGGCGGGCGGCGGCTTGTGATCACTTGACGATTGACTTAGATATAGGTATGATTTGATATTATATTAGCAAGACGTCTCGACCGCTTTTGCGGTAGTTATTGGTCTGTGAACTTGGGGATTCCGTGATTATAGCGAGTTATACTTGCTTTTGTTACCCAGTTTGTAACTATATGAAGAATAGAGCGTGTTTGTATACCAGTGCATACAATTTTGACCCCGTAATAGTAAGTCAGACTTATTTCAATCGGTAATAAAGCGTAAATTACTCTTGGAGCTTGAACCACTGCCGGTTTTTATAGATCTTGTATAAAACATTGTGACGAACGCCGAACAAGACATGATACAGAATTATACTAAATCGACTTAGTTATTTACCAAAGAGCGAAATGATTTCATGTCTTGCTTGATTTACGCATCTTTTAAGCGCGGTGACAATCTATTTTAACCGCAAAATATCTAGGCATCCTTTTTAAACTTACAGTTATCTCTTCTACGCGGACTATGCAGTAAATTTGTTTATAAGATACCCTGTGAAGCAATAGTCTCTCAGATATTGGTCAGTAAATTTTCCATCCTTTTTAAATACAAACTGGACGCTGATATGGTTGAAATTTACCAGACAACTATATGGTTCAAACAATGAATAATCGGCTTGACTTATATTAGATAGGTTTCGTTAGAATGGAGCCAATTTTTATAGGTAATTTGCAATTGATTGAAAAGATTGACGCTCTCTCATCTTGCTTAATATTATAAGTTCATTGATAATACAAAATCAAAGTCAAATTGATGCTAAAAGTTGGCGGTCAACATCTGTCAACAGCCAAGTCGTTGAAATCATGAGATGTTATCAAAATCGTCAATTGGTCACACCTATACTTCTCAAAACAATATAAGGTTAGACAATATTTTAAGCAGAACAAATTACATTACAAAGTAACAAATATTCTCTCATAAAAAGGCCAAGTAACTATTGAGTTTGTGGCCTCTCACCTTTTGTGGTGAGTTTATCTTTTTATTATATAGAGTACAACCCCCCCGTGCATGCAAGGCAATCTGAGGCAGTGTTGCCATCATGAAAGAGCCACCATTTTAGTAGAACAACTCAGCGGTGACGGGTTGATAGAGAAATTGAAAAACGAATGTAAATATATGAGTAAGTGCCAAGTAAAGATTTTCAATAATTGGCAGAAAGAAAAAAAAACTAATTATTTTCTTTTACAGGTTTTTATTTTTGTTCTATTATTGACTGAGAACATTTAATGAATTTAGACACAACCATTTTTATATCATTTGAAATAAAATAATTATATTTGTAAGATAGTTTTTACATTGGTATTATAAGGAATTAATTGAAATACCATTTTAAAAACTAAATTAGACATTCTCAGTCGATCGAAAAGTATTCAGAAAAAGAATTAAGATGAAATTTCAAGAAATCCAAAGTTAAATTTATAAAGACTATTGTGAAATGCAGTAAAGTAGAATTCCGAATGAATTGAAATGAAAATGTAAATTCATAAAGTAGAGAAACTAATTTTACGGATATGAGATAAAATCATTACTAGTCGCTTTGAAGATGTGTTGTCATTAAATCTCTGTCAGTGTCATGTTGGTTACTCCTGTAAATTCATTTATGTGAAAAAGTTGAGTCATTATTTACATTCTTTACTACAGTACAGTAAGGTTTATGTTCTCCTCGAAGTATACCGCCATACACAAGGTTGTTCATTAATAACTGAACACGTTCTACTAAATGTTCATTGCAATATTCATGTGAAATTATGTAAACATGTAAGTTGTCCGTATAAAGAATTGCGAATCAATTTGATCAAGTTCCCGTAATCCAATTAACATAACGCAATTTATTAGATGATGCAGCTAAACTGCACATGATAAAATTATCGTGTTATAGCTTACTAGCTTCTGCCCGCGACTCCGTCCGCGTGGAACTTGTTTATATCGTAACTCGATACAAACTTTCATCCCCCCCTTTCAACCCCTCAGGGGATGATTTCCGGGATAAAAACTATCCTATGTCCGTCCTCGGGATTCAAACTATTTCCATGCCAAATTTCATCTCAATCGGTTCAGCGGTTTAAGCGTGAAGAGGTAACAGACAGACAGACACACACACTTTCGCATTTATAATATTAGTATGGATTAGAATCGTCTCAACGAGGAGTAGACACAATAAAAGCTTGTAACAATCGACACTTCCTGTAACTATCGAACGTTCCATATATGTATAGGATTTAATTATTTGTATACTGAATTTTGTCTGAACTGGGAAATACCAATTATGAATTATATGAACTGCTCTTGTCATATCAAAAAACTTCATATTTTTACGGTTCATGTATGTCACCAATCTTCATGACACCCGGCAGAGAAAGTGATAAAGATATATTTTTTCAGCTATCTAAAGAAACATTCAAAGATAAAAAAAATGTGGCGTAAAGTGGGTTCGAATCCCACTGAATATTTTTTAGGCAAGAATAACCATTTAACTGATTAGCTCATAGATTGCACCATACATACCCTTTTCAATGTAAAGGCTGGCTCTGATTACAATGTGGGTTCGAATCCTACTTCATTGTGTAATTTGTTTGTCTCATAATATCGAAAATATCAAGTAAAGTCGGCCTATAACATGCATAATTATATTTTTTATTGACAAATTGTGTGTAATGGCACTCATGGAGTTAATGGAATTTATACCGGGTTCGATTCCCAGCACACGCCACATTTAAATGCACTATAAAGTGAAATTAAGTTTGCACTTGTGGAGAGCGGAAGACGACAGTAAACCTAGCAAACCAAGAGTTCGATTGTGATCAGCACTGTTTATTTTTTATTATCAGTAACTTAAAAACAATTCCATCATTGTTCCAAATATAGAACACCGTGTTTAACCTTTTCACCGCCCGACGGCGAAGCAATACGCTGTGCCACTGACGCCACGGGGGTAAAATTAAAATGGGTAAAGAAATAACGCCACCATAAAAATGGGCTGTTTTTCAATAGGTATTCATGAAAAAATGTTTGTCGGCCAGCGCCGACTGTGGCGTCGTAGTCGCGATTTTGCGTTGTCGGCTATGGCCGATTGTGGCGGTGAAAGGGTTAATTTTATTTTGTAAGTATTTCATTGCTGAAAATAGCGTGCAAGGGAAAGGTTTGTGAAAATCCTTTATTAAGTTTCATAGAATATATAAATATTAGGGGACAATCTTACACAAATCAACCTAGTCCCAAACTAAGCAAAGCTTGTACTATGGGGACTAGACGTCGATAAACATACTTATATAGATAATTAAATACATAGAAAACATCCATTACTCGAACAAATATTCGTGCTCATCACACAAATGAATGCCCTTACCGGGATACGAACCCAGGACCTCTTGCTTCGTAGGCAGGGTCACTACCAACTGGGCTAAACCGGTCGTCAAATTCACTAATATAAACGATACCTTGAATAAGTTTTATATCATAATTAAAATGATAGCTGGAGATTTGGCATGTATAAATCGCTAAAACGTACAATAGACATTGAAGCACGAATTGAAACTGTAGCTGATAATAGTACTTTTGTAATCACTAATCAATCACTAGCTTTTTGAGCTAATTTTTTACCCCCCCTAAGTGCACTCGATGGGGGAGGCCTAGGTCGAGCAGGACCTCTTTCGGCTGATATAATGACGATGAATTACTAACTTATTGTAGAGAATAATAGTGTTCCGTACAATATTCGGCCATGTACAATTTAAAATGACTGTACCACCGACATCCCTCATATTCATAATACTTAAAATGTCTGCTAAATAAAATGTGCTTTGTCCCATTCTTACGAACACAAATGTCAATGTGACAGATGAGGAAAAAAGGATGTTAACGCCATTTTAGTTAAAACAGGCTTATAGGACATTTATGGCCGTTAATCTTTATTTAATTTCAGAATATTGTAATTTGAAACACATGGTAACTTTAGAGTTTACAATAACATCCTATATTTTATTTATTTTTAACATGCTGGTCAAATTTGGACTTCTGGAAGGCCTACTGACGTACCCCGCTGAGATCTTTATTTGCCGTCTATAATGCAATAATTAAAAAAAAAACTTTTTTTATTGAAATTTTTTATTGCAAATAGACGACGAATAACGACCTCTTTATGCTTGGCTTGTCCCGTAATGATTTTGACATAATTAAGATATTTTATAAAAACATCCGTAAGGTTGGTTATTATATCAAATAAAGTCAAACTTAGTCAAAGATAGTTTAGGTAAATAGGATATTATGGAAGCAAATGTATTATAATCTTGTTTAATCCTTAATAATCTAGACTATTGATCTTGTGCTAATGGTAAAAAAATATAAACTTCTCTATAAAGCGTAAATGATGCCATGTTGGTTCTGCTGTGGTGCTAGCGACAATATTCTATTAAAAAAATGACACTGCCGTAAGCATACACGCAACAGAAATGATTACAAACTTGCATTCAAAACGAAATACATAATTGCATGTTGGTTTTCAAGTGGCTAAGTAGAAATTAATAATAAGTTACTACAATCAATCGGGCCATTTTGAACTTAAACAAAATTCGAAAATTTGCATTTGCAAAGACCTTGGACTAAGAATCTTTTAGAAGTCGTTGAATAGTACCTTGTAAAATATATTTGTAAGTACACTTTAATAGCATAAAAAGAGATGTTTTTTTTTATATAAATACTTATTATGATATTGACTTATTATTCATAAAAGCCTGTTTGTCTTACGAGTTAATACATGAGTAATTAAACTTAATGTAGGTAATACGGCAGCAGTAATACAGTAGCCTAGTGGTTCAGGCATGCGACTGCCAAACGGTTGACGTGGGTTCGAATCCCGGCTCGCACCAATGCGTTTTCGGAACTCATGTACGGAATGTTTTGACGTTTACCGTTGTCTTTTCGGTGAAGTAAAATCATTGTGAGGAAACCTGCGAAGAAATTCAAAGCTGTATGTTAAGTGCCCAACCCGCACTGGGTCAGCGTGGGGACTGCGGCCCGTTCCGTCACATCCATGAGAGGAGGCCGTGCCCAGCAGTAGGACGGCTGATTTGTTATTTACTCATTGAACTTATGGGGTCCTGTCTCTTGACCAAACAACTTTTAGCCAAATGTATCATTTGACAAATGTTTCATTTGACAAATGTTTCATTTGACCTAATGCATTTTTCGTCAAAACAGTGGTATTTTCGGGTATTCTTTGAATATCATCAAAGAGAATTCATTAGGTTAGGTTAGGTTTGTTTTATAATAATCCTATAAAGCTTTCTATTTAAGAAAAACATGCATTAGGTCAAATGAAACATTTGGCCAAAAGTTGTTTGGTCTAACATTAGTGAACCTGAACTTATAATTCTGATCGAACGGGATGCATTCGCAGACATAGATGCAGTAAATATACTAAGTGTTTTTGTCAATTTCCGTTAATTGCAAGGGGGCATAGGTTAGATCAAATAAAGTTAATTTCTCCAAGACAGTAGTATCTTAACTCTTACTGTTATCAAGATATTTAATATTTTAATTTAGTCAGATTTGCAGCTTTAACCACTGTAAATGCTACAATCATTTGGTAAAAAAAATTTTTTTTTTTTTTTTCAAGTAATAATTATGCTTATTTGTTTCTGAGAATGTACTCTGCAGTATGCCGAAGTTAACGGAAATTCCCGGGAACACTGTGTATATTTGCCATCGTATTATGTGGTATAAGTTTGCAATGTTGTCAGTATGTCAGTACTTCTAGTCGAGAAGTAAAGCTGTTCTTGTTTAAATAATCATAATAAATACTCTTTGCACCACAACAAGAGAAACATCTTACAAAAAATCTGCTAAATAATGTTATCAACAGGCGGTCTTATCGCTTAATAATATAATTCTACAAGTTTTTGCAAACTGTGCTTTTTCATTGCATTGCCAATAACTCAGTGAACTCAAGCCCCATAGTAAGCTCAATAAGGCACGTGTTGTAAGTCGAGATCGTTTTTTTTAAAAACAAATAAAATTAATGATTTACTTTAAATTACAACAGATACATTTGCTTCCACACTCGACTAATAACCAATTCTCTTCCAGGGACTAATGAAATTTTTCTCCACAGCCGCTAATGCGTCCTCTTTTCAGCACCTAATCAAATTCCTTTGCAGGAGCGAGACGAACGATGCGTTTAGGTTAAGAGTTGGCCGTGGCGCGGTAGTGCTGGTCGGTGGACGTTTCTGAGAGACATATAATTTTCTTTTTGGTTTCGCCCTCTATGGGCGTGAGTTTGGCAATATTTTAGAAACGCCGTTCTGGCCAGATTAGGAACAAGTGAAATTTAAAGATTTTTCAAAAAGCCGTTGGGCTTTTTAGGGTTCCGTACCCAAATGGTAAAACGGGACCATATTACTAAGACTCCGCTGGCCGTCCGTCCGTCTGTCACCAGGCGGTGTCTCATAAACCGTGATAGTTAGACATTTGACATTTTCACAGATGATGTATTTCTGTTGCCGCTATAACAACAAATACTAAAAAACAGAATAGATTTAATATTTAAGGGGGCTCCCATACAACAAGCGTGATTTTTCTGCCGTTTTTATAGATAATGGCACGGAACCCTTCGTGCGCGATTCCGACACGCACTTGACCGGTTTTTTCATGCATAATGCATGCATAATGTCACACACGATTATGAGGAATCACAAAACCACATATGTCAAAATACATAAAGCCGTTTAGGCTATTATAGCCCGTGAAATAGAATTTTCTTGTCCACATACATATGCTTGAAAAACATAACCCTTCTGATGCAGTCGGGGATAAAATAAAACTCATGTTTGAGTCTTGATTAGATTATTGTTTCTCGGATTATACACCGAAATGATTGCTTAATCCTACTAATATTATAAATGCGAAAGTTTGGTTGTTTAGATGTTTGGATGTTTGTTACTCAATCACGCTTAAACGGCTCAACCGATTTAAATGAAATTGCACGAAGATAGTTTATAACCTGGATTCAAATATAGGATAGTTTTTATCCCGGGTCCACGCAGACGAAGTCGCGGGCGGAAGCTAGTAAATTGAAAATTTTCCAGGACGGCTTTCACAAGACGGCGCGCGAGCTCTCTCGATTTTTCTCGCACTATAGAGATAGTGCGAGAGAGGGCTCTCTCTTCTGAGAAAACTTAGACAGAGACGTATAATGCGAGAAAAATGTAGAGAGCTCGCGCGCCGTCTTGTGAAAGCCGTGCTGCAAATTTTTGAGTGGCGAATATTAGTTATTCTTTTGTGCAATATAGATTCTTTAAATGCATCTGTTAAATAAAACTGTTTATTTCTTACGAACATCAATGTCAATAAAAACAACCGTATTTTAACGGCTTTATAATATGGCCTTAATGGCTTTCAAAAAAGTTAAGAATAATAATAATAATTTTGATTTTAATTCATTTTAATTTTGAATAACTAAATAGTAATGATGAATAAATAATACGAATATAATATAATATTTTAATGAATCTTATTATTACATAAAAAAGCAATCACTATTCATTTTGAAAAATGGTGGTTATCCTTGTAATGAAAGAAAATGAATTATTAAAGTAATTTTAATTCTATTATTTGAGTTAACGATGAATAAAATCACCCACGGACGAAACCAGTTTACCAAATAACACAAACCTCCACCTACCACCGCCACAGCGCCACGCCCGCGCCCCACTAGCGCCAACCTTACCCCTCTCTAAACACCAATCTCCCTTCTAGGCTAAAACCGACTTCATAGCACTGCTGAAAGAAAAGGCCATTGATCGCCACGCGCGCTGGGCCGACGCGAAGAAGAAGGTCGACTCCGAGCCGCGGTACAAGGCGGTTGAGAGCAGCACGCTCAGGGAAGACCATTTTAGAGAGTACTGCAAGATTGTGAAGGGGGAGAGGAAGAAGGATAAGGATCAGAAAGAGAAGGGTGAGTACAATTTAAGAGTCTAGTATAAGAAAGTCGAGTCCGAGGCGCGGTACAAGGCGGTTGAGAGTAGCACGCTCAGGGAAGACCATTTTAGAGAGTACTGCAAAATTATGAAAGGGGAGAGGAAGAAGGATAAGGATCAGAAAGAGAAGGGTGAGTAGAATTTAAGTCTAGTATAAGAAAGTCGAGTCCGAGGCGCGGTACAAGGCGGTTGAGAGCAGCACGCTCAGGGAAGACCATTTTAGAGAGTACTGCAAGAAAGAAAAAGAAAGAAAAGCATTTATTGTGAAGGGGGCAAGATTGTGAAGGGGGAGAGGAAGAAGGATAAGGATCAGAAAGAGAAGGGTGAGTACCGCTTTTTTTTAATACCACGTTCGGTGACAAACAAGCTTACGATAGGTGGTTGTGGCCACCTGATGGTAAGTGGTTACCTTAGACTATCGACGCCTGCAACTCCAGGTGTGTTACATCCGCGTTGCCGACTCTTTAATAATTTATGCACTCCTTTTTTCTCTCAGGCGCGACTAGTGTTGGGTAGGACATGAAATTAAATTGAGTTTGTATGAGCACCTCATTTTTGGAAATGGTACAATGTCCTACTTCAAATGAGGTGAGGTGCCATTTAACAAATGGCATCTATCGGCAGAAAAACAAGGTTTTATCAAGTGTAGTGTACAATAGACCACCAATTACTTTCATGTTCAATACTCTTAATAACCTTCCTCTACTACAAACAATATTGTATTGTAGATGGGGGAAAGTTAGGCGCGGGTGGCGAGTCTCGAGGGGCGAGGCTTTGAGGTTTGAGGGATAAAGGAAGCGCGAATTGATGACCGAGCGAGTGGGTGCCTCGTGAGGAATGAAGTAGTGCATTTTTCAAGAGTGAAGTGATGCGACAATTTAATGAAATGAGTATGACAAATGAGGTGCCACACGCGTGAGTAACCCAACACTAGGCGCGACCAAATCACAGAGTGAGCCGATGATGCTGGCTAGTATTACCTATAGACCAATTAAGAAATCTGCAATTTTTTGTCAACGGGACGCCATATATATTTTTTACAACCTATAACACGACTCTTCTATCCTCAGAGCGAGACCGCAGCAGCAGCAAGAAGGATAAGAAGGACAAGGAGCGAGAGAAGGACAAGGAGAAGGAGAAGGAGAAGGACGAGAAGCGGGACAAGGACGGCAAGAAGGAGAAGAAAAAAGAAAAGGGCAGCGAGGTAAGTGCTGCTTATACTTGTGCGCAGAACCAGCAATAGTGTAAAACAATAGGGGTGTAGACACTAAATTAAATAATCAATAATTTGATTAAAAATGTAGTCAAATGGAGAAAAAATCAACGCAAAAGGTCATCACGAAGTTATAAGTGTCCAAAATTTTAAGAAGGGGTATGTTCTGTCCCTTTTTCGCAAAACGCAACTTCATATGAAACGATGACGCTGGAAGATTGTGACGTCACTATAGACGGCAACGTGCCTCGCCCCGTCGTGTGCGGCACCGCCGTCGACGCGGCCCCCGGCAGCCTCGTGTAATGTGACGTCACACACTGTTTGCGTTTTCTCCCTCTAACAAGCAATATTAAAACGGTTGTAGCTTCGTTATTCTTTGAGATATTTTAATGGGATTTTCGTCACTAGGCATATTTTTTTGCCTCCTTTCATTTGGAGTAATTATAATTTTCGAGTCTACACCCGTATTATAATCCCGGATATATAATTAGAACGTGGATTTTCGCGTAGCAGCGGGGCGGGGCGGGACGCGTATCGGCGCGGGGCATGCTATCTGAGCATGCGCACTAGTGGACCTGCGTGAATGACGCCATGTTGGTTTTTGTTACGTCAGCGATTATGGTTCTAGTGATACTTATACGTGTGCACAGAATCAGCAATAGAAGAACAATTATAATCCTAGGCATGTAACTAGAACCATAGATTAATATACTAGTCTATTCTGGAATGTAGATTTTCGGGTAATCTGAGCAGAGGCGAGGCGGGACGCGTATCCATAGCAACTTGACCGCACGGGCGCATGGTATCTGATCATGCGTATTATTGCTTGACGCCGTGTTGGTTCTAGTTACGTGCCGGGAATGTATGCGTGTGAGATTTTACCAATTCTTCTTTATTTGTAACGAAAGATCGAGCCCTGGTTGAAGTGAATTACTTTTAACCGCCGATTGTCGAAAAAATTAGCAATATTTTTTTATCAATTTCATAAATCGAGATGTCATTTATAATTGTCACTTTGGACCTATTGTGTTGATCTTTGTCAGTTTGGCAGGCTGACTTATAGAAAATGACAATATTGTACGTTTAAATAAATAAATCTATAGGACAGAGATGGTTAAAAGGTTAACATTTACAGCCACACCTATCACAAGTCAATTGTGACAATTACGCTACTTTCAAAAATATGTATCCGATGCGTTTTCAAGAGTAATTTTGATTACCGAATGAGTACTTTTGAAAGTGCAACAATTTGCCGCGAATTAATAAACAAAAAACGTTATGTCTACTGCGATCTACTTGAATACGTCGTTTTTTATTAAATGAGAACACGAAAACATGGATGTCGTTTAAAAAATACAGTTTTAATTAGAGCCATTGGGTTCTCGTGTCACAAATGACGTTTTATGTCTGGGTTCCTTTACTGTACAACTGAGGAATAACGCTAACTGGGGACAATGGCGGCCCGAAATGCGAGTTTTTGTATGGACACACCAGCCCACATTTCTTCAAAAAACAAAAACAGTACCTTACGCCTTTTCTCAAGTATTAAATCGATACTATGTCGCTGTTTTTAACGTTTCAAATATTCGTGATCAGTAGTCGAAAAATATTGATAAACAGCCAAAACAGATTTCAATGGATAAGGTCTCATGCAATGAAATCACTGTTTAGTTAATTAAATTTAATGATAATGCGAACACTACCTAGTCTAGCCATAAGTTCTGTTACTGGCAGTTAACAATGATTTTAAGAAAAATAATAATTCGAATTTCGAATGTTGTGTTTTGACGTAAGTACTTGGATGTTTTTGCCACCATTTATATACAATATAATATTAAAATAAGTAAATTAATAATGGAGTGGGGTGTCAAAGAAAATAGAATTGCTGTGATTGCTCTGCATAAGGTAGGAATGGAGCCGTCCCACATTTTTGAGACACTAAAAAAGTTAGAGATCAGTCGAATGTTTGTGTATCGTACCATTCAAAGATACACCAAAACGTCCTCTGTCGATGACAGTAAAAGATCTGGCCGACCACGTACTGTTAGAACAAAACAAGCCGTTAATGCTGTAAGGGCCAGAATTCGCCGAAATCCCATAAGAAAACAGAAGATCCTTTCTAAGGAAATGAAAATACCACCTAGGACACTTTCGCGTATAATCAAAGATGACTTGAGTCTTGCAGCTTACCGACGATATACAGGACATATGTTAAATCAGTCACTAAAGGACAAGAGAGTTGAAAGATCAAAAAGCCTTTTATCTCGATACGCACATGGGAAATATAAAAATATTCTTTTCACGGATGAAAAAATTTTTACTATCGAGCAGCACTACAACAAACAAAATGATAAAGTGTACGCACACAACTCTCGAGAAGCTAAAGAGATAGTTGGAAGGATTCAGCGAGGTCATCATCCCGCTTACGTCATGGTTTGGTGGGGTGTGTCGTATCAAGGCGTCTCTGAGATCCATTTTTGCGAAAAAGGAGTGAAAATTTCAGCTAAAGTGTATCAGGACACGATTTTAGAAACAGTAGTTAAACCACTAAACGACACAATGTTCAAAAATGTACACTGGACCTTTCAGCAGGACTCAGCCCCGGGTCATAAAGCTCGCACCACCCAGATTTGGCTGCAAAGGAATGTTCCGGACTTCATCAAGGCAGATGATTGGCCCTCTTCCAGTCCCGACTTAAATCCCCTGGACTATAAATTGTGGTCAGTGTTAGAGGACATGGTCTGCTCTAAACGCCATGCCAATATCGATTCTCTAAAAAAATCTTTGAAGGTAGCAGTGGCAAATTTCCCAATGGATACAGTGCGTGAATCTATAGACGTGTGGCCGGATCGTTTGAGGGCGTGTATTAAAGCTAAAGGCGGGCATTTTGAATAAAAAATATATTGTTTAGAAACCTTATTAACTTACCTATAAATAAACATTTACTTATGGTAAATTAATTACATCCTTTTAAAAATATGTTTCATTTCATTTGTAACAGAACTTATGGCTAGACTAGGTAATGTCCACTGAATGTTTGCTCACCCTACATTTCTTGAAGTTAAGTAGATACGTCAAACACACATACGTCAAATTTTCGCAAACTACCGTTAGGGTGACAACGCTTTTGAATTATAAAGTAATTCCTTATTCAGTTTTATTCATAAAAAAAGAACGTTTGTCTTAAGTAACTTCGAGTTAATCGTGTTTGGTATCTAAACAGAATTAGAAAAATTTACTCCTGATCACGAATTAAGAATCATCGTGTATATTTCGCGGATTTAGAAAACAATGGTCGAAAAATTTACACGACATAGTGTCAGATATCTAACAGTCATATAGCGGTACCTGTATTTTTTATTCGACCTCATACACTTTAACATATAAATAGTTTTGTTCAAACAAAGTGAACCTGTTTGACTGGGAGATTACGGAGCGCGACGCTTTTATTCATGTTACGTTCGACTTCTGCATAAATACCAGTACTTAAGTACTGACAAGTACCAAATGGTACTTGGCCCATCGTAAGTACCCTCATGTTTTTGCGTTTATTAGTATTTGTTAAGTATTTTAGCATGACGCTCATGCACGATCAATTTTATTGTGAAATGTCGGCTCGAGATTGTGCAATATGTTGGTCAGTGTATGAGGCGCTGTTATACAGGTAATGTAGGTTATCTTTAAATTCGGTGGATACCTAACGGTGACTAACTAAGCCGAATAATAAGTATTGATTAGGTAGACAGTTACTTTAGTGTTGACCCATATATTATTTAAGGCAATGCTGCGTAGTTTCACTGTCCGAGAAGCAGAGCTCCCTAAGCGTTGTGGAACCGCCTTGTGCAACCCAAACTTGGCTCAGTTTGGACTCACTTGCACCAGTCCAACAATCCACTCTAGATTGGAAATTGGAGGGTTGGGGGGGGGGGGGGATTCGATCTAAACATCACTTCGTACACACTTTGAAACAGGCAATTGTTATTTGCTTCACAAGGTAGGAAAATAGTATATTTATGGTGAGGGCGGTGTATTGAATACTGAGCGTAGTGAGGGATACAAGTGTTAACCGCCCGAGACGAAGATATTTTTTTATTACTCATTTTTAAATATTACGATAAATTCATAAATTTTCATATAACCTTGTTAAAGTTAAAACTTGAAACATGTTCGTTTTTAGTCGATTACGATGAAATTACAATCGATTATTTTCTGGTTGCTTCTTGGACACTGCACCTACGCGTCATTGCTCTGAATATATTGGTCAAAATCTCCCTAAAATTTAGAAAATCCACAGTATTACTCTGTTTCTTCCATATGAAATCTTTAATACGCATACAAAATAAAAGCACTTAAGATGGTTGGGTCACCTGTGGGTCCTAAAAGTAAATATCTTTATATGTATTTGAGATCTGTAGATCCACAAACAGTATAGTTAGTGACAAATTATCGATTGACTTGAAATTAGCAAGCATGTGTAGTCAGCACGGTTAGTACAAAATGGCGCGCGAGCTTCTCGCGGCGAGATAGAGCCCTCTCTTTCTAAGTGTTCCAATTGGGAAGAAGCAATATTTTCATTTGAAAGAATTGCATGTAGAATAGACCACGAAAGTATTGAACAATTCAAATACTATAATTTAAAGTCATGAATTCCTGTTACACACTGACAATTTAAACTTCCGCGCCTAAATCGGATCTACAGTTCCTGTGACGTCACTCATGTGTGTCTCTCGCCATATTTGTTTGTCCGTGGTTCGTCCCTAGATGTCATAGAGTTGGCTTATGATATATATTCTTTGAGTTGCCTAAGTTTTTACTTATCATATCTTTTCTTGAATAAATAAATCAAAGCACTACTACACTGCATAAAATACAAAGTATCACTGTGATTTGTACAACAAACTGTAGTGGTTAATTCCATTTCTACGCACTTTCAACAAAATAATTTAAGGTCAATAATTTAGTAGCCTACTTCCATTTTTACTCCAAAGCTGCTACTATTTTTTTTACATAACGAGTGACGTCACCAGACGATGATTTGTGGATTAAAGCACGTTCTGTTTTACATTACTTCAATCCGTATAAATTAAAGTAAATACGTTTCAGTAGCTATTAGATTCATGTTTTCGGTCACAAAATAATGGTAAATAGTATAGTCTTCCCTATTAGAGAGATAGACAACCAGTTAGGCCTAGTAGGCCTACGAAACTGAAGGTCCTGGGTTCGAATCCCGGTAAGGCCGAATATTTGTGTGATGAGCATGAATATATGGTTCTGAGTCTTGTATGTTTTCTATGTATTTAAGTATTTCTGTCTATCATATATATCGTTGTCTAGTTCCTAGACATAGGCTAGGGACTAGGTCGATTTGTGTAAGATTGTCCACTAATATTAATTATTATTATACGAATAGTCAATCTCGCCACGAGATAGCTCGCGCGCCGTCTCGTGCTAGCCGTGCAATGAATTGAATCAAACATTTGTAGTTGATCAGAAGGTAGAGGTATTTGACGCCTGAGCCGAAGGCAAGGGCGATAAATATGCGATCTGAGGCTTTCTTTATTATAGAGTTCAAGATTTTACATTACTTCCCCGTAGATTACTTGTAATTTTCAAGATATCATTTCCCACTGTTTCTTTGCGTATCTAACTTAGTTCCCTCGCAGAGAAATGTTCTCTCTACACTGAAATTACGAAGCTAAGTGAACTTTTTATATGTGTACACAAATCAATCTTGTGGGTGGATCACACCTGGGTTCGACGCCCAAACTGTTCAGTAAACAAACTACATTGTGATGTTTAATGCCGATTGTCATAATCTGCGGGGGACTTGGCTATAGCTACCCCACGCTTGATTAATTGCAACTAAAGTGTTTTTCCAGTGTTTATGATCTGGGGTGTTACCGCGGACGGACGGACGGACGGAGCGATGGTGAGGTGTTAGGAGCCAGTATAAATAGCATTAGGGAGGGACGAATATTGCGCCTCGTTTTGTTTGCATAATATAGTATTATATTATTTATTTAATGACGTTGCAATAAGCAATTATACACATACAGTGCAGTCGCCAAAACAGGACTTTTGGCCACGGTAATACATCTATCTGGCATGCTTTAACTGCAAATATACTTTGTCAGATAGTCGTGCAGGTAACTACTTAATTACCATTACTCAAAATAGCACCATCTCAAGGCAACATTAAATTCTCTAACTCTTTTACCCCTCGTATGCGGATCTTAAAATTAGTTTATCAAAAGATGATCTTGAGATTTCAAGGCTCAAATGCTTAGCGCAGATCCGTGCGTAAGCACGCTAGGGGTTTATGTTAAAAGTATATGATCAATATACGTTTTAAGTGATCTACCTATTTTCAAGTAGTCATTTAAAATTGCCCTCAAGTAAAATTGCCATATTATGCGAACAAAGTGGGAGATTAAGGAACCGGTAGGACCCAGTAGTAGAACCTGCATTGGTCCCGCAGATCATGACACACGGCCTTAGGGTTTATGCATTGTTTGAGTATCTAATATATCTCCAAAAACAAAACGATATTTGAGGTCGTGGAATTTGTCATCACTTTTGACATTTAAAACACCACTTGTCTCTGATTTTGTTGGTTTATGGCTCCTATGGCTAGATATCTTCTCACTTACTTAGTAATAATAATCCATGGCACCAAACTGTAACAGCCCCCCTGCTGCTGGTACTAATTTATTTCTTGAAAAAACATTGTCAACATTAAGAATCGTCAATGCGTTGCATTTTGTTTTGAAACAAGAGGTTTAACGTTTTACAGATGCATGTGTTATTAACTTTAAAGTACGTACGTAACAGTTAAAGGCCGTCATGTGTCGTCTCCTATGCAGGTTCACTTTGACCCCTTGCGGGTTAACTGGGTTGTTTTCTACTAAATACATTGTACGCTGCGCCAGCGAGCCATTCTATAAACCTAAAGCCAAGGTCACACAAAAAAGTCAGAAAAAAGACATTTGATTCGCAGTCAATATTCAAGAAATGAATTAAGAAGATCTTCAATTATATCGAATGTCGCGATATCTTGAGCCAAGATTTTTTTCTCTTGGTTTGTGGAAATCATCTGAATTATGGTGATTTCTGTTTCATTCAAGATGAAGGCGGTTTTTGTAACGACTTTCTTGATTCAAGATTTTTTTCTGTGTATCCTATGTGTGGCTTTCGGCACAGCGTCAAGCGTATTTAAGAGAATAACATGACTGATCACGATAGTATACAATAGTTATAATACTTATAATGGCTCCTAACTAATGCTGCTGCGAGTTAAACGAATGATAACCAAGCTTTTGACGTAATAAGTGTAAAAGGTACAGAAATCTGATAAGAACTTAATTAATTAACACAGAAGAATAGTTTTCGTCCCTTAAATGAAAGTTAATATCAACAAAAGTGGCCAGTTCCGTTGTTTTAACACCCTACCGCGTGTCTATAGAGGGTAATTATCTATTTATTTTATATAGATTTACATTTCGCCCGATATCCTGGTGTTGCTTACCAAAGATATAAAACTACATTAAAAACTGATCCTTTCATTTATTCATCTTATTTAGAGATCTATCGCAATGGGACTTATAATTCAAAAAGCGAGGTTATCATTCTGTTAATGTCATGTACTACATTACACTCCAAATAAATACTTGACCTTTTGACCCGTGTTGGCTGATTAAAGTAGGTATACTATACTTCGTGAAACAGGCTTCAGCTTCGATAGATCTGTATTCCTTATACGAAACCAGTTGAAAAGATTTTTTTATACAGTTGCGAAATAATAAGAAAAACAACAAGTAAGGAATTGTAAACTTTTATATTATTAATTCTGTAACATCATTGTAATAGTTGAAAAATAATGAAATTTTTAAAAAACCTTTTTTGTTTTTTATACAGCTATATATATTATTTATTGACATAATAATCAGTGATCGGAATTAGGTGAGCCAAAATACCTATTCTTCGCAAGAGGACATAATATAAAGTGGTTGCAACCGGGTAGGAAAACAGAATTTTCTCTTAAATACCGGGTATTCGTTATTTTTCCGGGTACCAGTCGTAATGTTCAACATATATGTTTTTACTTATAGAACGGGATGTTTAATGTTAATCTAAAAGTTATAACCATTTCATACTTTTTCCTTCCCTTTTTACTACAAACTAACATAAACAATCCCGTACTATTAGTAAAAATATGTATGTTTAACATTACGACTACTTATAGTACCCGGACAAATATCGATTACCCGGTATTAAAGAAAAAAATTTTTTTTCTACCCGGTTGTACCACTCTACATTATGTCCTGTTGCGAATAATAGGTATTTTGGCTCACCTAATTCCGATCACTGATAATAATTCACGGTACAATTTGTCCAATTATTGAGTGTTTCCCATTCAATAATATTGAAAAGCACTAGTTCGCGAAAACCAACTTTCCGCACGCTAAACAGCTACCTAAAGTAGCACTTTTTGAGCAACTGTGTTAAAGAGTTTCAGACGGAGCACCGCTGTGCGGCGCTCATGTTTCTGGGCGGCGTGACTTTCTAATAATCTAAAACATCGCGACATTGTTTTGACATTGCTGTAGGAATGAAAACTCTTAGATAGCAACTGGTTTTGTACGAATTCAAAAAATAGATTAGTATTAAATGCTGTGCGATAAATTACAAAACAAGATTAATATGCACCTACTTTAATACGGGGACTGGCATGAGGCCGACCTGGCTACACGTTGGGTATTATGGAGTGAATGTAGTGCACAAGGCTCGCGGCGTCCTCAAAACTCGCTCCGTTTCCACAGAAATCCGACCAGTCCACGGCGGACGAGGATCCCAAGCAGCCCACGCCGCCGCCGGACCAGTGGGCCGATATACTCGGCATACCCGACAAGAAGGAGAAGGAGGCGCAGGCAAAGTCGACAAAGTCCCCCTCCAAGTCCCCCAAATCCTCTAAAGCATCCTCCAGCTCCCCCGAACTGATCCGGTCCCCCAAACAACTCAGGTCTTCGAAGAAAGAACTACCGAGCACGGAGAAGAAATCCCCACTCAAACAGTCCCCCAAAAAGAAGAAACCGGAGTCCCCAGAGCCGGCTAAAGGGGCGAAGAAGACGCAAAAGAACGAGAAGAGAAAACGGAAGAAGAGCGAGAAAGATTAGTGCTTGCTTCACGTTTTTTTTAAAACGCTTTTTCTAAGAAATAGACAGGCCCGTTACGGTGAGTTGTAATAGACAGAGACTATTTTTAAATCTCAATTTTATGTAAATCGTATAAAAATAAGGGTCATTATACAGCTAGCAATTTGTCACAACAACCTAGAGACGCAGCTATAAGATAGAGACTGCTAACGTACGATTTATTCGCTTTGAAGGCGGTTGTGGTAACAAATACACAGTAGATATATGGCTTAAAGCAGTAAAACAAAGTACATACATCTAATGTGCACTGACACGCGTCGCTACAGTAAACTTACATTCACTGCCAAATCGCGTAGCCGATCCCGTGGTTTTCCTCGTATTTAGCACAAATCGATTATGGCGTAGGCGCCCGGCAGTGAAACTGCTAACACATTCACTGCTAAGAATCGCTAGGCGCTACGTTCGTAGCCGATGCCGTGATTTTCCTCGTATGTAGTTTGCTAAGCGGGTTCCTGGCAGTGAAAGTGTTAATTGTTAGTCCACGGTACATCAGTCGCATGTGCCGCATAGAACTATGGCCCGTCCACAAAGTTACAAGTGCCAGTTTAGACGAGTAAACTTGTAACTACGTAAACTAGTTCCCTGGTTATTAATGAAGATCTTAAGAAACTAGTTGACATGCTTTACCTTATATATTTACTGTGTTATAATTAGTGATCATTATCAACGTGCAGTTTTCGTAGCAATGGGTATGGTTGGCAGAAAAAACAAATACATTTGAATATTCACTTTTGTTCTTAACTAATAATAAATAAATATTAAGTGGCAATCTTACACAAATCGACCTGGTCCCAAACTAACAAAAGCTTGTACTATAGTTACTCTAGACGATGACTTATATAGATAAATAAATACTTAAATACATCGAAAATGTCCATGACTCAGGAACAAATATTCGTGCTCATCACACAAATAAGTGGCCTTACCGGGACTCGAACCCAAGACCTCTTGCTTTGTAGGCAGGGTCACTACCAACTAGGCTTAAGCGGGCGTCAATCGTCAAAATACTTACCTTCTTAGGATAACACTTCGAGATATAACTCTTTACGGTACAAAACCTTTTGAAAACAATATACGTCAAATTTAAACAAAAAAATATCCTGATAATAGCCTCGGTTATACTGTAAAAGTCGTGCAGCAGCTGATAGAAGGCAAAGAGGTGGATATGTTGGACGGCGTCAATAAAAATTGCGTGCAATATTTTAAATACTTAAATTAGCTTCCTGTGACTTCTATTAACGTAGGTCATTTAGTTATACCTTTGTTTTTTTCTAATCGACGTGAACGACTGACAGCCAAATCTATAGAACAAATGTTAGTCGTTTTTTCAGTTTAATTTGGATAAATTATTATAAATATGTACATAAATCTCACCATTTGCGAAATATATTAGTTTAAAATACTTGTGTATTAGTTTTCTTTTGTCAACTACTTTGCTAAGAAAAGTGCACGTTAATAACGATCACAAGTTATAATTATAAGTCAACGCACGTCGGAAGTCCTCCTATATATGGCCATACGTTTTATATGGTGCTTGGAGCTATTGCATTGGTTAATTTGTATTTCGGTTTCATAATAATATAATAAAACTTTTTATGTCAATAAGTCCTCGTATGTATGGCGAACGCAGGTCTAAGCGCTGTGTTGGAGACATCCAGTTGATACTTAAATGTGTCACTTTATTTACTAGATTAATGAAAATTCATAATTTTAATTTAGTTTTAGAATAAGTGCTATTTATTGGTGGACAATTCACGGGCCCTGAGACTATGTTTATTGATGACTTCACCAATGTCGAGTTTGGAATTGAAACGCCAGCCATTGTTGTCAAAATGAAATCGCAGACGAAATCATTCTGAGGTGATATTGTCACCTCAAAAAAATCTTTTAGCCTGAAATCATACAATCTTAGCATATGGGCATTTTCAAATAATTATCGTATCGAATTACCGTAAGTCGTCAAACAAAACTTGACTCGGGGACACCTGACCCCGAGTCAACAAAGTGGCGACAATTTGTATGAAAAAATTACGTTTCAATTTTAAATCATATGCATAAAAACGTCACTTAAATGTGAAGCTAGTTAATTAGATAGAGACGATCGGATCTAATTGGCATTTTCAACTAAAACAATTATATTGGACCCTAAGGAAAGGCTTCTCTTTTTAACCGACTTCAAAAAAAGGAGGAGGTTCTCAATTCGGTTGTATTATTTTTTAAGTATTCAAGATACTTGTATCTTGACATACATTGGCAAAATTAATTAGCTATTTGCGTCCGCCATACAAACTCTCCCTTTTTACGAAATGTGACTGAATTTTAGAATATAACTAAATATTTACTCAGATATGTCAACAAATCCGAATAGATACACTATTCATATTATCTGCAAATATTTGTCTCTCGTATTATTTTAAATCATTGTAAATATCATTGACTGTATTAAAGTCATGATCGTCGTCTTGTAAATATTGACTGAGCTTAGCTATTCAGAGCAACGCCGCGTAGTTGCAGTATCCAAGAGGCAGGCGGACGGCTCGCGGTATTTGAGGGGTTGTTCCCACCTAGTTTACAGTGGTAACAGCTGGAAATTTTCTCCTAATAGTAATTGATGGTAACTACAGGGGTATATTTTCCAGTAACCACTGGACACCGAGTACGTTAGTGGTAAAAGTTGGGAAAAATATTCCCATTAGTTACGACCAATACTTTAGTGGTAAAAGTTGGGAAAAATATTCCCATTAGTTACGACCAAGTACTTTAGTGATAAAAGTTGGGAAAAATATTCCCAGTAAGTTACAACCAAGTACTTTAGTGGTAAAAGTTGGGAAAACAATTCCCAGTTGTTACCATTGGTAACGAATTGGTGGTAACAGGTGGGCATAACCCTATTTGAGCTCCCTAGGTGCTGTGGAAACTTAATTTTTCACCCCATTCTCTATTTCCGCCCCTGGCCAAGTTGGCTCAGTTCGGGTTGCACAGGGCGGTTCCACAACGTTTCGGGAGCTCAAATACCGCGAGACATCCGATTGCCTCCTGCACGGCTATCGTGCGACGGCGCGCGAGCTCTCTCGATTTTTCTCGCACTATCCGTCTCTTTCTTATTAGAACATGAGATGTAGTGCGAGAAAAATCTAAAGTATGTCGCGGCCGTCGCATGATATACGTGTTGGACACTGCAACTACACGGGATTGCTTTAACTATATGTTTTACATGCATTTTTTGAACATGATATTGAAGAATGAGGTTTTTCGTGAATATATTCTAAACTCAATTCGTGTTCAACACATGTTTATAAAACCACATTCTGTTAATTGTATTACTGATCATGTTGTCGTGGTGAAGTCAAGTGCAAAATATATGTATCGTTTTAATCCTCTCATAAATATGTACCGAAACCTTAATCAGCTGACATACGAGCGATGTGATATTTTCATGAGTAAGGTAAAAACCTACGGTAGCCTAGTGGTTCAGGAATGCGGCGGTCGTGGGTTCGAATCCCGGCTCGTACCAATGAGTTATTCGGAACTTATGTACGGAATATTTACCGTTAGCTTTTCCGTAAATTGGGTAGTTTTTGGTGTGATTTTTAGGCAAACATATTTTTACACTTGACTGTACCAGTAACGTCAAATATATGTTTACCCTTGTGATGAAGCAATGTATACATCTCTTTGAGGTCAACTGTACCTCGACGTTTCGGATTGTACCGTTTGCTGTAATGAAAAGTTGGTATAAATAATTGTACAGGGTATCCTAACGGAAGCCACTTTGCCTCCATAGGTATATCAGAATATATTGTTCTCATTGCAAATGGGTCAATCAACTATTTCTTGTTGTTATTCTATCCCGTTAGCCAGGAGACAAAACTGCAGAATTTCTTAGAAAATATGTTACAACAAGGACTTCTTTTAACATTCCAAAAGGATGGTCCATACAAAAGGAACACGCACCCATTCACATTTAGTGAATTTAAACCGACAAAAAATCGCAGTTTTAAAAGTGACCTAGGATACGTAACCATGGCAACTGTGAGAGGAAAAATTTGATTCACATAAATATTAATTGGTATCAAATTTTTCCAGTTGTTACACTGTAACGTTGGCGAAGAGAGAAACAGTTTCATAGAAAACGACTATAAGGGCCGATCAACTTTTCCTGTTGCTGGTTGACATGAGGAATGTTGCAGACATTCGCATCCGCAACCGCGGAAGTTCCGCACAAATTTCAACATTTCGCATCCGCGTCCGCCAAAATCGATGCGGAGTTTTTGCCGATGCGGATTTAGTGTAATTCACGACAAGAAAAAAGCCCAAACGGTGCTTAGCTACTGCGAGTTTTAGATATTTTCGCCATTAGTAAAAAAACTTCTTATCGTTCCTGTAAGTTCGGGCATTTCCATCTCTATCGCACTCGCAACACTCGAGTGACAGGGATGCATGTATACGAACTTCGAGTTTCGTTTTTCGTGGCAGCGCCGCAGACACGTTTTTGATTTGTTCGCAACGATTATAATTTAGTATCAACATAATGAAAACAGAATATCCTAAAATAGTAGGTACGTACATAACAAAATGATAATTATGATTAATATTATCACGTATATGACCTGTAACCATGTTATTAATAAAATATTTCATTTCATAAAATGGACGTTGTTTTTTTACGTTTTTTAGTTTTTGACCACAAAATCCGCATCTGCATCCGCAGATGTGGGCCCCCGAATAAAAAATCGCATCCGCGGCATCCCTGGTTGACATGGGTACTTGTCTTGGGGTTGGCCATAATGTGAGTTTTACCGTATGAGCAGCGTTCGGTAAAACTCACATTATGGCCAGGTGTGACGTAAAATAATAACAAGGAATAGTTTATCGACCCAGTTGATATAATCATAGATTCCCTGATAAGATGGATAATAAATAAGGTATTTTTGCAAACTTCAGGAGTGTCTGGACATATTTGTGAAATATATAACTAATAAAACAATATATTATTTAGTACTTAAATGTTTAAATGCAAGCCGGAACCCGCGGCACCTGCTTGTAGACCATTTTTAAGGCTATGACGCCATCTTGGTCCTACATTGGTGCCGGGGAATATATGAGGTAATAAAATAAATGTAATATAGCAGAATATATAGTAATAATAAATTTAATATAGAATAGAAGCCAATTTGGAAATTGTAAATATAGAAAATGGTAAATTTGCTATGGTTGTAAGTTAAATAGGTTTTGTAATTATATTATAATGTAGTATGTAATACTGCCTATGTTTGCAAGTTTTGCGCATTAAAATACTTAGACGAGTAATGTTTTCTGTTGAGAGTTTTATTTGAATTGATCCGGCAAATTTGGTGACAGATGGATTGTAATTTATTAGATTAGAATTAACAATACACAACTTAGAGATTCAGAACATTTAAATTCAGTAAGTTCGTACGGCACAAGTTGATAGTTGTGGTTAGTCACCTAAACATAGTCAAATCTACGTCTTTTCCCGGCACTTAAGTAGAACCTGTACTGTACGGTCAGCGTGCAGGTCCCGTGCTAGCTATCCGAACATACTCACTAGTGAACCTGCGACGCCATATTGGTTCTACTTTGGTGCCCGGTATTATTGTTAGTATAACAATAATGAATGTCAATAGATGTCAGTGTTAATGAGATACTTCCGCCTGTCTTTTTAAGAGATACACACATAGTATTGTACATATTGAACTTACAAAGCACTATAACTAGGATCTTCAATTTTTCTCGTACTCTACCAAGAACTAGCTGCTGAACGAAAGAACCCAAAAACGATGACGTAATTTATGAATGGCCCCCTATCATGATGGAAACTAGTTGTGCTAGCCCTATCGGGGAGTGCGGTGCTATTATCTATGGCAATGTTGAGAACTAGCGACATCTAGTGATTGAAAAGGCTGTTGTGCTCCTGGTGTACAACACGTATATATGTGTTAGTTTACCAACGCGACGCTAGATGGTGCTGAACCCTCTTTTAGATGGCGCTATCGAGATTTTTCCTAATTTACCTAAGAACGCCTACAATGTTTTGTTGACTGAGATCAAAAGACCAATAAACCACTCTGGACCGTAGAGCGAGTTTCATTTATTAATGGTCCTTCGAGCCGGACTTCCGGTGAGTAAGGTCTTGACAAATCTCCAGAATAGGTCTAATTTACTTGCTGACGTCGAGGAACCTTTTCCTATGAGGAGCGAAAACGCAAATCTAAAAGACGTCGAAAGAAAGCGGTCGGCACATTATTATTTTTTCAACGCTAATTTCTGGTCCCGCACAATCTAACCACGGCTCAAATAGGAAACCATCGACACGAGAAGAAGAAGAAGAACGCCAAAGACGGATAATCCGCGCCACTGGTGCACCGCCAATGAAGGATTAATCCTTCAAGGAGTACAGTGCGATAGCAACCTTCATGCATTGACATAAAGTTTAAGTCCGCACTAAATGTCATGTTGACGAGGCGTGTAGTTGACAACTTTTCTCTTTGACAGAGCTTTGAAAAGGTATTGATAGGTGGTAGGTAGACGAGGTCGGCCTACGGCATTCTAAAAGGTAGTGGCAAATAAACATACGGCCTGCCTGGTAGTAAGCTGACACCGTAGTCTATAAACGCGTCATCGACCCTTATTTGATGGAATTGGTTGTGTCGACAGAGACAAACATAGGCTCCTCACGACAGCACGAAGTCGACGCATGTCAAGGATTTCTGGCGACCTTAAGGTACGACTCCCACCGAACGAGCCGGGCCGCGTGTCGCCGCATCGCAACGGATGCGCGCGCACCCGGCAGCAGCCGACCGCGTTTTCAACCGACCTAATAAACGAAGGAGGCTAACATTTTACAGCGTAGTCCGATTTTGATAATTATTTTTTTATTGGCGCCGCCTTCAAAAAACCAACCCACATAAAAGCACATAATATTTTTGATATACCAAACTAAAATGCAGGTGATTACGAGTCGATGCAATTTTTGTTAATTGGCACCGACTTCAAAAACTAAGTAAATACCCAGATAATAGACAGAGGATAGGTCAGATGCGACAACAGCCGACCGGCCGCACATACATTCAAATATGAAATGTAACGTTTGTATTAAACCAAAATTAATTTTATATTAATGGAAAAAATGAAAAATGTAATGCTCCGAGCCGGATGTGGGTGCCGTTAAGAAGGCCAAGTTTTCTGGTAGATGTCGCTACACGCCTCCCTAAGGCGTTGTAGGAAGGAACTGATTGAGAGATTTGGTGGCCGAACCGGATTGTTCCGATAGCTTAGTTGGTTATTAGCGACGGGCCATTAATGCCTGTGGTCGCCGGTTCGAATCCGGCTCGGAGCATTAAATTTTTCCTTTAATTTAAAATTTATCTGTATTAAACCTTTCAATTCCTTTGGCAAGGTGTAAAATGCGCTCCAGCCTGGCCCGGTCGGTGAGAATCGTATTTTACTCGCCACCGGGAACACAACACTACGTACAGTGGTATAGGAAATTACATGGCGTTTGCCATTTAAGGCACTGGTCCCACCGCCGGCTAGTAAGCTAGAAAAGTTGGGCGAGTAACGGTTCATTGCGTGCTGACCAGGCGCAGTGTGATCAATAGACCTTTACAGATCCGCAATGTAATGCTACTCGCCCAAATTTTCTAGCTTACTAGCCGGCGGTGGGACCAGTGCCTTATTGTGAGAGTATGCATTGATTTTCTCAATGTTCGTATAGTATACGAATATGCTTGCTCAATGTATTGAAATTTTATTTCATGTTTTTGTAGACAGTGACTGACGAAAAATGTTTTTTAACTTGTATGTGGTAAAGTTCACAATTGGTGTGCAAGTCGGATTTCTCCAATGGTATTTCTAATTGTTCTCAACACGGTAAATTTCATCCTATGTTATTGTTTTTTTGTGTATTTGTTGCGCATCGACGTTCGCTTATAATTTAAAACTTTCTGTGTGGAATCCGCCTTCCAAGTCCATGAGTGTGGCAGCGACGTATAAGAAATATTTTTTGGATAATTCAATTATATAAAGTTGCATATTCTATGAGATTATGTGCATTAAAAACTACTTGTCGAAATTTCCGATCGTATTTTTTTTAAATATAAAATAGCGTTTTTTTTAATTAAGCAAAGAAAATAAATTCTACAGATTTTATTGTAGTACCGATGATTTCTCCAATAACGATACATGCAGCCTTTCAAAATTATCTATACACAGTCTTTTTTTCTACTGACATAAGACGAATGTGTAGATATTATAGAAAGATTGTGTAGAAATTTAACAATTTGATTGTTTAATTTAAGAATTCTATGTTAATCCACTAGGAACCCAGATACCCACCAGAACCCAGTTAATTTAAAGTCTCTATCAAGTACGAAAGTACGGCTTTATGTACATAAGGCCTGAATCGTTACGGATTCGCCAAATTGAAAATGCATTTTAAATATATTTTCTTTTGTTTCATTAAGTAAAATTATATACAAGTGCATCAATATAATATAAAAAAGTACATTTATTGGTTTATTCCGGAATCCTGGGTTTTATTCCACTCCTGGCGTAATTTTGGTCTGATGCCCTCCATCAAGTGTGCGACAGTGGTTTTGGAGACTTGCTTACTCGCCCAATTCCACTTTTTTAAGAAATCCTTGTGGTCCCTTGCTATTTTGCCCGATTTCCGTAAAATGGCTTTAACTAAAGCCCAATATCTCTCAATTGGCCGACATTGTGGAACGTTGGGAGGGTTCATGTTTTTCGGTACGATTTCAATACTATTACGATTAAGGAAATTAATCGTATCTTTGGCGTAATGGGCTGTTGCCAGATCTGGCCAAAACAAAGTCAACATATTGTGTTTTCGTATAAAAGGCAAAAGTCTCTTTTTCAGACACTCATTTATATACACTTCTTTGTTAATGGTGCCCTTTGCTACGTAAGCCCGGCTACGATCACCACAAGGGCAGATAGCTTGCCAAACTAAATATTTACTTCCAAATTTTTCAACTCCAATCGTGGTTTCAGAATCGGGAAGAGTTTCTCCGTCTGCTATTGTGTAGTACTGGTCACCAGGAAGTGTTTGAAAATCTGCTTTGACGTAGGTTTCATCGTCAAGAATTAAATGGAAGCTTTTTGTGCCCAAGAAGTCGTAGAGTTTTCGAGACCTGGTTTTAATGGTTTTTCGTTGTTTTTCTGAAGTTTTAGGAATCTTTCGCTTCTTTCTAGTCTTCATAGAAGAACGTTGTTTAGCACGTTGAACCATGGGCTGATTAGTTAACGTTTTTTTTGCGACATCACGTTCGGACATAGTGCGATTCTTGCGTATGGTACTTACAATCTTTCTTTCCAGTGCAGGGTCACGAGGGCCTCTACGTTCCTTGGTTCTTGGGGTCTGTGCCGTAGACAAAGTCACAAAATACCGTTTCAATACGTCGTCTACAGTTCTTCGAGGTATTTTAAGATCCCTGGCTATGAAATGGTTCGGTCGTTGGGTATTTTCTAGCCATTTGGCGACGATTATTTCTCGGCGTTCACGTTGATTCATTTTATTTATTGTATGGAGCACATTTTACAAAACATATTCCTGCCATTAAACTCTTGTGACATTAGAGCTGTCAACAATCGAAACAGGAACGAAAAAGGTTGATATAAAGTCGAATAATATGCTTTTCAATTTGGCGAATCCGTAACGATTCAGGCCTTATTAGGTTTAAAACTTGCGTTCATTTTTAGAATCTTTACTGGGTGCATAGAAGCGACACTGCACTGCATTCAGAATAAGATTTCTAGGTTCCACCCATTGTTGCTTGAACTATTATACAGCGTGTAGCTTGTAACAGGAGCAAATATTTAAAAGGACGCTTCCTTAGAGCATCTGCAGTTTTTTTTTTCTTTCGATTAAATCCACCTGGCAATAATTTCTCACAAGCTCAATAATCTACCGTTTAATTTTTTGCTCCTATTCCAGGCCCCACCCTGTATAAACGTTCAAAACCAGCTTTTTTAACTTACTCGTTCGCGTTTTTGTCTGTCACGAAAGTATTCGTCCGCTATCAACGAAACGAAATAATTTCCGCAAACTAACATCGTATTAAGTCCCCAGGAAACTGGACTCTACATACAAACGTGGTGTGGTTCTCATTTTAAAACGGCATGCTGGAATAACATGCTTTGCATACAAATAGTTTCTGTTGCTTGAAATTATGATACTAAAAAAATAGACAAGATTTTCATACTATAAACTTCTTTTTTGACCATTTATTTTTGAACTATGTGTGTGTGTCGTGTGTCGAGCTTCCTGTGGACTCTTAAGCTAGAAGTTTCATGCAATACAATGAACCCAATGCGGACAGTGGCACTTCTATGCCTCGATGTGTTATTACTTATTTATATTGTTTAGCATTAGGAGTGAATAAACCAATCTATATTGTATCTCGTTGTTTGATTTAGTTACCTAGTAGCAATAGCCTGCGACTTCGCGGAAATTGCACGTCCAAATTCATCGCTTAGGGTTTCATTCCCGGGATAAAAAGTATTCAGTGTTATAATCCAGGTTATGGACTAAATATGTACCAAAATTGATCTCCATCCGTTCAGCTCATTTTGTGTGATTGTGAAACAAACATCCAGAATTTCTAATAACATAAAAGTACCAAACAGAAAACAAAACGCAACAGAAAGCAGACTTTCGATCAAATAAACCTCCTATTATACCGGTTTTACCCAGTCGCATGGTCACTAAAATTTAATAATTGTTACATTTTTTCACTATCGGAACAAATATTACGTCCACAAAAAAAAAAAGATCGCCCTTAATCGTCCATCAAACTTATTTTGGTTAAAATACAGTTAAAATTCGTTTGGTCCTTAATCTGTCTCTTTGAGGTTCATATTTGTGAGAAAGAGACCAAACACATTCTAGCTAACGGAGGTTTGTTGAGTTTTATAATATTATTTTAACACATTCACTGCCAGGAACCCGCTTAGCGGGTGCCGACGCCGTAGGCGCTTTCCGCTACTAAGCGGGAAACACGGGATCGGCTTCTTGGCAGTGAATCGAATTTGTTAAACGGCAAAATTTGCATTAATAATGTTACCAAGAACTTCTTACATTTGTTTAGCCGGAAGTAGCGACGGGCTCCGAAGCGGAAGCGGAAGCAGAAGCAGAGGCGGAGCCGCAACCGGAGCCGGAGGAGACGAGCGACACGGAGTCGGAGGCGGCGCGGGAGCGGGCGGCGCGCGCGCAGGCCTCCATCAAGGAGCGGGAGAGGGAGGTGCAGCGCGCGCTCGCCACCAGTCTGCGGGACCGGGACAAGGAGCGCGAGTACCACAAGCGGGACGAGGCCGTGCAGGTATATATACACACACATACACACACACACTCACTATAATATCCTGGTTCATGGGCACCAAAATGTAACGCTCTCAATTTTCCATATATATTTTTTTCAAACTTTAGACGTGCTTAAATGCACGTCGGCTCTCTTATATTTGCGGAATAGTTACCAGGTACACATTACACGATTACACTGTATCACTACATAGTATAAAACAAGTCGCTTCCCGCTGTGTATGCTTAGATCATTAAAACTACGCAGCGGACTTTGATGCGTTTTTTTTTAATAGGTAGTTATTCAAGAGGAAGGTTTATAGTCCGCAGCCCAATCGCTTCAACTGAAATACTTCGATTTCTTAGCACTCTTCGGCCTCAGTAAAAAATACAACCTCATCAATTGTGTCTATATTGAAGTATTTCAAACGCGTTGAACCTGGCTGACCGGGTCCGCAACCTAACCAAGCGAAATCTTCAATTTCATTGCACTCAATTCGGCCTCAGTACAAGTTAACCTTATAATGTTGTTTATGTATTGCATTTAAACGCGTTGCTGGCCGATCTGGTCCGTAACCCATTCACTTCAAGCGAAACGCTTCAATTTCCGCGCACTCCATTCGGTTTCACCACTGCAACGCAACCTAACCACTCGTAACCCATTCACTTCAAGCGGAATGATTCAATTTCCGCGCACTCCATTCGGTATCACCACTGTGCACTTTAACGCAACCTAGTCACTTGTAACCCTTTCACTTCAAGCAGAATGATTCAATTTCGGCGCCCTCCATTCGGTATCACCACTGTAGCGCAACCTAATCTCTGGTAACCCATTCACTTCAAGCGGAATGATTCAATTTCCGCGCACTCCAGTCGGTATCACCACTGTGCACTATAACGCAACCTAGTCACTTGTAACCCATTCACTTCAAGCGGAATGATTCAATTTCGGCGCACTCCATTCGGTATCACCACTGTAGCGCAACCTAATCTCTCGTAACCCAGTCACTTCAAGCGGAATGATTCAATTTCCGCGCACTCCAGTCGGTATCACCACTGTGCACTGTAACGCAACCTAGTCACTTGTAACCCATTCACTTCAAGCGGAATGATTCAATTTCCGCGCACTCCATTCGAAATCACCACTGCGACGCAACCTAACCACTCGTAACCCATTCACTTCAAGCGGAATGTTTCAATTACCGCGCACTCCATTCGGTTTCACCACAGCAAAGCAGCCTAAGCATTGTCCGTATGTTGCAGCACTTCAACGCGTTACTGGCCGACCTGGTCCGCAACCCGGACCTGGCGTGGCGCGAGGCCAAGAAGCAGTTGAAGAAGGACCATAGATACACACTAGCTGAACTACTCACCAAAGAAGACAAGGTTAGTGCTAACTACTATCATTGTGGCCTATTTTTAGAAGCTTTAGTTTACTTGCAATGTTAAACTCAAACTCAAAATAATCTTCATTCAAGTAGGCCTATCAAAAAGCACTTTCAAATCTTAGTTTTGTTAATTAATTCCGATTCAAGTGTTTTCACTTTCTATCTATCTTTGCTTTCTATCTTTGCTGAGTAAAATTTACTGTTAGTTTGTTTAGATAAATTTTACCAAATCAAATCTGATCAACTGTGTCGAAATTTTGTACGACAACTGAGTCTGAGTGGGTATTAGACAGTTTACAAAACAAAATTCGTCCCTCCTGTGGTCAATTAAGAGCTCACGTGCATATAAATAATGTTTTTATCGAATAGTAATACAGAAGAGGAGACGCCGTTAATGCGGATTAAAAGTCCAACCAAAAATTAGGCTTCGTAGAGCCCTTAACTTTGATAATGTTCACAGGAAAGACGCGAACCTAAATCTGTGTATGACCCGAGTGTACGTTTTTTGTACAATCATGCACTGCCAGATGTAAAGTGAAACCATACTGCTTTTTGACATATATCACTCCTAAATGTTAAAATCTATAGAGTTGTTAAGATCCAGAGCGTCCTATAGAAATAGACATGCATACACTCAACCGACCATTCCCTACTTCTGCTACCGCATTCGGGTGATCATGGCTTACTCGAGTTTGTATTCACGTGGGTTACCATCGTGTTGTTGTTGTCATCATCAAATCACAGGACAGTCTACAGCTGACACTATACCTTCCTCAACGCGCCACAAATTTTTGTTCATCACATGATGGTTGTCGTTAGACAACAGTAAATATTGACCGAGTTTGTGTTTATGAATCAATTTTAAGAGTCTCTTAACTGCTCGAAACAGGAGCGACTGTTTTCCTCGCACACGAGCACGCTAGCCACGCGGCGGCGCGACAAGCTGCGCGCGCTACTGACCGAGCTCGGCGTCGCGCCCACCGCGCACTGGCGCGACGTGCGCGCGAGACTGCGCGCCGAGCCGCAAGCACCTGTATACACCAGCGCGGACAAGGTACTGTAGCACACTGGCTGTTGGGCACGGGGGCGACTGCTCTCCTCGCACACGAGCACGCTAGCCACGCGGCGGCGCGACAAGCTGCGCGCGCTACTGACCGAGCTCGGCGTCGCGCCCACCGCGCACTGGCGCGACGTGCGCGCGAGACTGCGCGCCGAGCCGCAAGCACCTGTATACACCAGCGCGGACAAGGTACTGTAGCACACTGGCTGTTGGGCACGGGGGCGACTGCTCTCCTCGCACACGAGCACGCTAGCCACGCGGCGGCGCGACAAGCTGCGCGCGCTACTGACCGAGCTCGGCGTCGCGCCCACCGCGCACTGGCGCGACGTGCGCGCGAGACTGCGCGCCGAGCCGCAAGCACCTGTATACACCAGCGCGGACAAGGTACTGTAGCACACTGGCTGTTGGGCACGGGGGCGACTGCTCTCCTCGCACACGAGCACGCTAGCCACGCGGCGGCGCGACAAGCTGCGCGCGCTACTGACCGAGCTCGGCGTCGCGCCCACCGCGCACTGGCGCGACGTGCGCGCGAGACTGCGCGCCGAGCCGCAAGCACCTGTATACACCAGCGCGGACAAGGTACTGTAGCACACTGGCTGTTGGGCACGGGGGCGACTGCTCTCCTCGCACACGAGCACGCTAGCCACGCGGCGGCGCGACAAGCTGCGCGCGCTACTGACCGAGCTCGGCGTCGCGCCCACCGCGCACTGGCGCGACGTGCGCGCGAGACTGCGCGCCGAGCCGCAAGCACCTGTATACACCAGCGCGGACAAGGTACTGTAGCACACTGGCTGTTGGGCACGGGGGCGACTGCTCTCCTCGCACACGAGCACGCTAGCCACGCGGCGGCGCGACAAGCTGCGCGCGCTACTGACCGAGCTCGGCGTCGCGCCCACCGCGCACTGGCGCGACGTGCGCGCGAGACTGCGCGCCGAGCCGCAAGCACCTGTATACACCAGCGCGGACAAGGTACTGTAGCACACTGGCTGTTGGGCACGGGGGCGACTGCTCTCCTCGCACACGAGCACGCTAGCCACGCGGCGGCGCGACAAGCTGCGCGCGCTACTGACCGAGCTCGGCGTCGCGCCCACCGCGCACTGGCGCGACGTGCGCGCGAGACTGCGCGCCGAGCCGCAAGCACCTGTATACACCAGCGCGGACAAGGTACTGTAGCACACTGGCTGTTGGGCACGGGGGCGACTGCTCTCCTCGCACACGAGCACGCTAGCCACGCGGCGGCGCGACAAGCTGCGCGCGCTACTGACCGAGCTCGGCGTCGCGCCCACCGCGCACTGGCGCGACGTGCGCGCGAGACTGCGCGCCGAGCCGCAAGCACCTGTATACACCAGCGCGGACAAGGTACTGTAGCACACTGGCTGTTGGGCACGGGGGCGACTGCTCTCCTCGCACACGAGCACGCTAGCCACGCGGCGGCGCGACAAGCTGCGCGCGCTACTGACCGAGCTCGGCGTCGCGCCCACCGCGCACTGGCGCGACGTGCGCGCGAGACTGCGCGCCGAGCCGCAAGCACCTGTATACACCAGCGCGGACAAGGTACTGTAGCACACTGGCTGTTGGGCACGGGGGCGACTGCTCTCCTCGCACACGAGCACGCTAGCCACGCGGCGGCGCGACAAGCTGCGCGCGCTACTGACCGAGCTCGGCGTCGCGCCCACCGCGCACTGGCGCGACGTGCGCGCGAGACTGCGCGCCGAGCCGCAAGCACCTGTATACACCAGCGCGGACAAGGTACTGTAGCACACTGGCTGTTGGGCACGGGGGCGACTGCTCTCCTCGCACACGAGCACGCTAGCCACGCGGCGGCGCGACAAGCTGCGCGCGCTACTGACCGAGCTCGGCGTCGCGCCCACCGCGCACTGGCGCGACGTGCGCGCGAGACTGCGCGCCGAGCCGCAAGCACCTGTATACACCAGCGCGGACAAGGTACTGTAGCACACTGGCTGTTGGGCACGGGGGCGACTGCTCTCCTCGCACACGAGCACGCTAGCCACGCGGCGGCGCGACAAGCTGCGCGCGCTACTGACCGAGCTCGGCGTCGCGCCCACCGCGCACTGGCGCGACGTGCGCGCGAGACTGCGCGCCGAGCCGCAAGCACCTGTATACACCAGCGCGGACAAGGTACTGTAGCACACTGGCTGTTGGGCACGGGGGCGACTGCTCTCCTCGCACACGAGCACGCTAGCCACGCGGCGGCGCGACAAGCTGCGCGCGCTACTGACCGAGCTCGGCGTCGCGCCCACCGCGCAATGGCGCGACGTGCGCGCGAGACTGCGCGCCGAGCCGCAAGCACCTGTATACACCAGCGCGGACAAGGTACTGTAGCACACTGGCTGTTGGGCACGGGGGCGACTGCTCTCCTCGCACACGAGCACGCTAGCCACGCGGCGGCGCGACAAGCTGCGCGCGCTACTGACCGAGCTCGGCGTCGCGCCCACCGCGCACTGGCGCGACGTGCGCGCGAGACTGCGCGCCGAGCCGCAAGCACCTGTATACACCAGCGCGGACAAGGTACTGTAGCACACTGGCTGTTGGGCACGGGGGCGACTGCTCTCCTCGCACACGAGCACGCTAGCCACGCGGCGGCGCGACAAGCTGCGCGCGCTACTGACCGAGCTCGGCGTCGCGCCCACCGCGCACTGGCGCGACGTGCGCGCGAGACTGCGCGCCGAGCCGCAAGCACCTGTATACACCAGCGCGGACAAGGTACTGTAGCACACTGGCTGTTGGGCACGGGGGCGACTGCTCTCCTCGCACACGAGCACGCTAGCCACGCGGCGGCGCGACAAGCTGCGCGCGCTACTGACCGAGCTCGGCGTCGCGCCCACCGCGCACTGGCGCGACGTGCGCGCGAGACTGCGCGCCGAGCCGCAAGCACCTGTATACACCAGCGCGGACAAGGTACTGTAGCACACTGGCTGTTGGGCACGGGGGCGACTGCTCTCCTCGCACACGAGCACGCTAGCCACGCGGCGGCGCGACAAGCTGCGCGCGCTACTGACCGAGCTCGGCGTCGCGCCCACCGCGCACTGGCGCGACGTGCGCGCGAGACTGCGCGCCGAGCCGCAAGCACCTGTATACACCAGCGCGGACAAGGTACTGTAGCACACTGGCTGTTGGGCACGGGGGCGACTGCTCTCCTCGCACACGAGCACGCTAGCCACGCGGCGGCGCGACAAGCTGCGCGCGCTACTGACCGAGCTCGGCGTCGCGCCCACCGCGCACTGGCGCGACGTGCGCGCGAGACTGCGCGCCGAGCCGCAAGCACCTGTATACACCAGCGCGGACAAGGTACTGTAGCACACTGGCTGTTGGGCACGGGGGCGACTGCTCTCCTCGCACACGAGCACGCTAGCCACGCGGCGGCGCGACAAGCTGCGCGCGCTACTGACCGAGCTCGGCGTCGCGCCCACCGCGCACTGGCGCGACGTGCGCGCGAGACTGCGCGCCGAGCCGCAAGCACCTGTATACACCAGCGCGGACAAGGTACTGTAGCACACTGGCTGTTGGGCACGGGGGCGACTGCTCTCCTCGCACACGAGCACGCTAGCCACGCGGCGGCGCGACAAGCTGCGCGCGCTACTGACCGAGCTCGGCGTCGCGCCCACCGCGCACTGGCGCGACGTGCGCGCGAGACTGCGCGCCGAGCCGCAAGCACCTGTATACACCAGCGCGGACAAGGTACTGTAGCACACTGGCTGTTGGGCACGGGGGCGACTGCTCTCCTCGCACACGAGCACGCTAGCCACGCGGCGGCGCGACAAGCTGCGCGCGCTACTGACCGAGCTCGGCGTCGCGCCCACCGCGCACTGGCGCGACGTGCGCGCGAGACTGCGCGCCGAGCCGCAAGCACCTGTATACACCAGCGCGGACAAGGTACTGTAGCACACTGGCTGTTGGGCACGGGGGCGACTGCTCTCCTCGCACACGAGCACGCTAGCCACGCGGCGGCGCGACAAGCTGCGCGCGCTACTGACCGAGCTCGGCGTCGCGCCCACCGCGCACTGGCGCGACGTGCGCGCGAGACTGCGCGCCGAGCCGCAAGCACCTGTATACACCAGCGCGGACAAGGTACTGTAGCACACTGGCTGTTGGGCACGGGGGCGACTGCTCTCCTCGCACACGAGCACGCTAGCCACGCGGCGGCGCGACAAGCTGCGCGCGCTACTGACCGAGCTCGGCGTCGCGCCCACCGCGCACTGGCGCGACGTGCGCGCGAGACTGCGCGCCGAGCCGCAAGCACCTGTATACACCAGCGCGGACAAGGTACTGTAGCACACTGGCTGTTGGGCACGGGGGCGACTGCTCTCCTCGCACACGAGCACGCTAGCCACGCGGCGGCGCGACAAGCTGCGCGCGCTACTGACCGAGCTCGGCGTCGCGCCCACCGCGCACTGGCGCGACGTGCGCGCGAGACTGCGCGCCGAGCCGCAAGCACCTGTATACACCAGCGCGGACAAGGTACTGTAGCACACTGGCTGTTGGGCACGGGGGCGACTGCTCTCCTCGCACACGAGCACGCTAGCCACGCGGCGGCGCGACAAGCTGCGCGCGCTACTGACCGAGCTCGGCGTCGCGCCCACCGCGCACTGGCGCGACGTGCGCGCGAGACTGCGCGCCGAGCCGCAAGCACCTGTATACACCAGCGCGGACAAGGTACTGTAGCACACTGGCTGTTGGGCACGGGGGCGACTGCTCTCCTCGCACACGAGCACGCTAGCCACGCGGCGGCGCGACAAGCTGCGCGCGCTACTGACCGAGCTCGGCGTCGCGCCCACCGCGCACTGGCGCGACGTGCGCGCGAGACTGCGCGCCGAGCCGCAAGCACCTGTATACACCAGCGCGGACAAGGTACTGTAGCACACTGGCTGTTGGGCACGGGGGCGACTGCTCTCCTCGCACACGAGCACGCTAGCCACGCGGCGGCGCGACAAGCTGCGCGCGCTACTGACCGAGCTCGGCGTCGCGCCCACCGCGCAATGGCGCGACGTGCGCGCGAGACTGCGCGCCGAGCCGCAAGCACCTGTATACACCAGCGCGGACAAGGTACTGTAGCACACTGGCTGTTGGGCACGGGGGCGACTGCTCTCCTCGCACACGAGCACGCTAGCCACGCGGCGGCGCGACAAGCTGCGCGCGCTACTGACCGAGCTCGGCGTCGCGCCCACCGCGCACTGGCGCGACGTGCGCGCGAGACTGCGCGCCGAGCCGCAAGCACCTGTATACACCAGCGCGGACAAGGTACTGTAGCACACTGGCTGTTGGGCACGGGGGCGACTGCTCTCCTCGCACACGAGCACGCTAGCCACGCGGCGGCGCGACAAGCTGCGCGCGCTACTGACCGAGCTCGGCGTCGCGCCCACCGCGCACTGGCGCGACGTGCGCGCGAGACTGCGCGCCGAGCCGCAAGCACCTGTATACACCAGCGCGGACAAGGTACTGTAGCACACTGGCTGTTGGGCACGGGGGCGACTGCTCTCCTCGCACACGAGCACGCTAGCCACGCGGCGGCGCGACAAGCTGCGCGCGCTACTGACCGAGCTCGGCGTCGCGCCCACCGCGCACTGGCGCGACGTGCGCGCGAGACTGCGCGCCGAGCCGCAAGCACCTGTATACACCAGCGCGGACAAGGTACTGTAGCACACTGGCTGTTGGGCACGGGGGCGACTGCTCTCCTCGCACACGAGCACGCTAGCCACGCGGCGGCGCGACAAGCTGCGCGCGCTACTGACCGAGCTCGGCGTCGCGCCCACCGCGCACTGGCGCGACGTGCGCGCGAGACTGCGCGCCGAGCCGCAAGCACCTGTATACACCAGCGCGGACAAGGTACTGTAGCACACTGGCTGTTGGGCACGGGGGCGACTGCTCTCCTCGCACACGAGCACGCTAGCCACGCGGCGGCGCGACAAGCTGCGCGCGCTACTG